>BCKO01000001.1:608408-974704 GCA_001600675.1 Millerozyma acaciae | reverse complement strand
TAATCCAATTAAGCATCCCTTGGCACCTTCGTATAAAACGGCATTCCAGTGTGCATTTCTTTCTTCATCTGAAAGAATCTTCATATTGCTTTAGTTATGGACTAACAAAATAATTTTTAGTTCAAGTTTTCTAAGCAATTTCTCCTATATTTAAATATTAAAGAGAACAGGAAAAAACAGTTTCGGAGAGTGAACAAGAAAAGAAGAAAAAAAAAAAAAAAAAAAAAAAAAAAATGAAAAAAAAAAAATGACCTGTTCCATGCAGCGACCTTTTCACTAAATCTAAAAGCTAGACGAGTCATGAATGTGTAAAGACAACTGAAAGTTACTTAAGCAACTAGATCTTCTACTGACTTATACTTTACTTTGAAAGAAATACAGAGCAATGGACTAAATACATCAGCATCATATTAATACATATTTTTAAACTCTTCTGTGTCTTCGCTTATTGATGAACAATAACTCGTTGTTTATCTGCGGCGTATTGATGTCAATATCCGATTGAATTGAGCTTGTAGCACCCGAGAAGTACAAATCATTCTCTATGAGTTTGTCAGTACCGAAATATAGAATCTCAATTTTGTTATCGATGTTGAAGATGAGGGACTTGAAGCCAAACTTAGAAGAGCAATGGGTTTTTTGCGCCAAAAGCTCGTCGTCCTCAAGATCAGGTATCTTGTAGCTCAACAATTCACCATTCGAGAGAGGTACAACAAAACCTTCCGAAACAGTATTGTTGCCCTTTTGTGAATGGCGGTGGTGGACTTTTTTCCTATTTCTCAATGATTGTAGACCTCCAGTTTCTATAAGGGTATTGAAATCTCTGCTGTTCAGTAAAGACAGATCTTCATCCGTCAAGGCTGACTCTCGCGTGTTTTTCCTGATTCCAATTATCATGTTCAAATCAATGAGTTGCCAGGTGTCGATATTGTCAAACCAGTACTGATGCTCAGTGACGGCGTTGAAACCAAGGCATCTGATTTCTCTAGGATCTCTTTCTACTCTCAAGCAAATGTTGTTTTTCGATCTCTGACCCTCCACCTTGAATGTGTGTACTATTATCGTATTAGTGTCGTATTCTTCGTAGATGACTGAAAATGACTGAATGGAAACACATCCACAGAATTTACAATGCGTTGGGTTCAGATGTGATATTTTGAGTGACAGGGGCTTCAAGTGTCCTACGTTGAATGATTTTAACACGATCCCCGTTTGAACATCGACAATTTCTGCAACCAAATTATTGAGCTTCACTATCATCCCCACAAATTCTAAAGCAACAATAGTAGGCTTGTTAATTTGCATGCTGGAGTTATTAGGGATAGCCATGGAGCTTTGTTTTGATGTCTCGAGACTCCCCATGGATGCGAAATCATATTTTTCATTAAGTGAATTACTTGCAGAAAGCATAGTGGGCGTGATTAAGTTGAACTCTTGATTGTAATACCCTTCATGAATTCTTAATTTCTTCACTCTCCAGTGGTTTTTCATAGCAGTGACCACTAATACGTCGTCGTTATTTACAAGACAAATGATTCTATTATCGACCCTTGGAGTGAAGAGCTTCCTCGCTGAAACCAAATGCTTTCTATCTGCTTCATCCTTACTATAAACTTGTTCAAATATGTTCATGACTTTAGTCTTTCCATAATGACAGGATATAGATACTAGAAGTCCGCCTTCTGTGATCATGATAAAATCATCTCTATTCAATTTTCTGTCAAATTTTTTTTGTTCTTCAAGACTTACTTCACTATCATGCTCCTCTTCTATGGGGTTTTCGAAGACGGATAAAGAATTTGCTAGTGGTAAAGAATAATTCCCATTTATGGAAGGACTGTTGGACATTAAAGAACTCAATGAAGCGTCACTTCCTCTTCTACCTTTGTGGGCTTTATTCAATAAAATTTTTCTGTTCAAGTAACCTGGTACAGTTCTTTTTCTAAAGAAGCTTTCAAGCACTTTTAAATCAGAAATTTCGTCTAAAGTAACACTCCAAGTATAATCCAATTTCTTTCTTTCGTAGCATTTTATGATGCGACACCTGTAATTTATAAGAACAATGTAGTTTCCATCATTTGAAATATTCAAGTGATTGATAGGCCAAAACTCTTCTTCATGGTCTGATACTGGCATTGTAGTAGATATGTTGATTGGATGTGATTCTTGTGATTTGATCAATGGTGACCAGATCAAAACTTTATGATCAAGGCCAATGGAAACAAAAAATGGACAGCTTGTGTTTGTCTTTAATGATAATACATCAAGCTTGTGGCCATAAACAGGGTCCTGCAACACTATTGAGTTGAAATTATTTTTTTCGTCATCCAATTCCAAGTCGGAATCCAGCACTTTGTACTTTATTCTGTTTTGTGAAGGGTGTGTCAATTTGAATGTTAGACTTGTCATGGAAATAATGAAAATGACAATGATGAAATATTCCAAGTAGAATATTGCATTATTTGTGCTGTTGATGTTGGTCCACTCAATGATTCCTGATTCATTGGAATTATAGAAAGGATTCATGTAGTAGACAAAATAAATACTCAAAGCATAAAGGGCTTCTAAAGCTAGCACTGCGATAACCCAAAAAGTTGTTGATATAGGATAATTGAGGTTTAACAACGCCTGACCAATCGAGAATCTCCAAGAATTTGGTGACGGACGTAATGTTGTAGGCGAGTTCAATTTCATGAGTCTAGAAGACAAACAATTAACACCATGAATCTTCTTTTTTAATGTGAATGAGTCAATATCGTCACTATCGTTTATATCTTGGAGGCTTAATAAATCTGTAAACTCATACCTTTTAGTATCAATGACAATTATGCCCACAAGATAGGTTAGTTGTAGTATATGGTCTATTATAAGTCCGGCTCCAAATATATCTATGAAGGTGACAAATTTGCGGTAATAAAAATCATTCTCATTAATCTTCATGAAAGTGCTAGCGAGTACACTCAACCAACGAGTCAACTTCAACGTTGAGACGATTAGAAGCAAAATCACTGTAACACGCGGTATTGGAAACATCTTCAGAATGTGTGTTTCGATCTTCTTGAGTTTTGAGGCTGAAGACTTGTTCGAAACCATTTGGTTTGGATCTTTGTAAATTCCAAGATAAAATGCGTATAACTTCTTAGGGATGTTCTCATTTCCCGCCTGTATTCCATCGTAGTCAGCTAAGGTATTCAAAATTCTGGTCAAGTTACTTGAACTAACAGCCATGAAGAATAGCATGAAGACACTTTTTGTACATTTCGTCAGCGATTTGAGAAGGAACGTCCACGCATCAAGACCTTTTATCTTGGTCACTAATACCACGGCCGCACCACAGGATATTCCTACTTCTACCAACCAGCCAAGTAGCAAGCCAAATGTAGACCTTATCTTGTGTCTATTTGAGATTGTAAGTCCAAAATAGAACAAAAATATGATAAATGCTGACAATATGAACAAAGAAGAATTAGATAAAGCTTTACTGTGCTTAAGTTTTTCCATGCAAAAATTTTCGAAGCTTTTTACAGTTGGTAAATCATCAATCGTCTTCGTATCCACACTTTTTAATATTGTGCCATTATCTTCCAAAAAGTCTAGTACTCCTTGAATAACCTCTTGCAGTGAGTAATGAAAAACATAAAGCTTGATGGCATAACAGCCTGTTATAAGACGGTTTGTCATATAGACCTTGTCGTAAAGAAAAGGATTGAGCCCCGAATTCTCTTCACCATTAATAATGAGTAAAATGCATTGGTCAAGTACCGAATGGTCGAAGCCAACCACCTCAGACCAAGCTGTGAAATTGAAAGGGAATGTAGACAACGGCGAAACAATCGCTGCTCCTTCGTATTCCTTGCTTATGTTTGTACTAAGTGAATTCAAAAATTTCAAACTTTCAAAGTTCAACAAATTTTTATCAGTGTTATCAAGGCTTTCGAAAGTAAATTGACTTAGTCTGTAGTCGCTACTTTCCGAGGTTTTACTTAATGCCTCCAACCCCCAGCCGTGAGATAGTATTTCCGGTGCCCCATATAAATGTGTAGCTTTCGTAGGTGCAAGTGCGCTCACAAGTCCATAGTTGATGGTTTTAATAACAAGATCATAGGTTATGCTATATGATATAGTGAATATGAATAATGACGGTAGTAAAACTGAAAGTTTCGGATGATCAACTAAGAGCTTGATAAGCCTTTTTATGCCACCAGAATACATTGTCCTGTAGTATTTCATTGGTAGCTCTTAACTTTTCATGAAGCTCAATTGTTAATGTAAGCTCTCAAACCTTCGACTTGCAAATTTCCAAGCTTTAAAAATGCTCGATTGCGTGAAACACAAAAAAAAAAAAGTTAGTTCCATAAAACTAATGATATCAGACCACCATGTATGTATAAAGTCTACAAGCTTTTATATCATCTTACATCTAGAGAATGACCTTACATAAGACGGAAAGTGTTTGCGAATGAAGTATTACAACTACAGAAGTCAAATTAAAAAGATCTCGAAAGAAAAAGATGACTGCATACGAAAAGTACTATCAATAATAGCATGTAAAGTTAGACCAGTGGTCTAATGTCACTTGTGACCTAAAGAAGCGATGTTTAAATTATTTATTTGCGATAACAAGTCATCGATCTTGCCATCCAACAAACCATTGGCGTACTCATCTCTGGAGGACTGGTCGAGATATTGTTGAAGCTGGGCTAACCTGGAGTAACCCTCGGTACAGAATCTGAGCTGAATTTTCACCAAACTTTCGAAAGAGGGGTCGTAGAAAGGAACACGAAGGGATATCAACTCAGGCAACTCACGCTTCAATTGTTCGTTGAGGTCCTCGTAGATGTCCTTGGCGATTGCCAACTCTTTTTCGGCTCTGGGCAACTTCCCAGCGTCTTTAGCAGGTTTTTCTATAAGTTTTCTCACTTTAGCCTTGCACAGGTCATAGTCGAGCTTTTTGTGTGATCTCTTTTTGATGGCTTCGTCTATTTCACTGAAGTAACTTGCAAATTTGGCTATGGGGTTCAAGACAGTTTCACGGAAGGGTTCGTCTATCTGCTTCACCGTCTCTTCGTCGAACTCCCTGACGCACTGCGAGTAGTAGTTCCCCACGTTAGAGTATATTGATGGTCCTTGTTTTGCTTCTTCGTACAAGTTAGACACTATATCAGCAATGGTCACCTGGGACGCAGTCACCGCCCTCAAGGAGTCTAAACACCCCTTTGATGCCTTCTGCAAGTTCAAACCAGCAGTTTTCAATGTATTGTATCTTCTCTCCTCGATATCGAAATCCTTGTCGATTGTCTTGTCAACATTCTTTATAGCAACAGAGGCACCGGCTCTGTTCACCGCCTTTTTAAACCCATCCCAGGACATTTCTTATGCTCGGAAAATATTATTTAGGTTGTGGTATGACTAGCAGGACGCGGTTATAACCAATGACTTGGCCCAGTAAATCTTTGTAAACCCTTTAAGTGATGGGTAGAATAAGTAGAAGGGCATGAATTGACATAAGCATTTTGAGAATGATTACAATATAGTAGTGGCACTACCGAACATATGAACTACTCCAACTGGTGAAGAAGTGCTACCGTAGCAGCCATTCAAGCACCAAGGAGGCCTTTATAAGGAACGGGCGAGAAGTTGTAATTGGCAAGTGATCAAGTTAAGAGAAACGCTAGTATGGCGAGTCCAACAAAAAAAGTTTTCAAGGATGAAAAACCCGAACACGTAAATACCAACAATGCTGTGCCGAATGAAGTGAATCAAGATGATCTGCAAGATATGACGGAAGAAGAGATGGTTAACGAAGTTTTACAATTGAAGCAGAAAATAGCCCATTTGATTGCAAATGTCAGGAATACGAAATCGGTATGTGATAAATACCATACGGAGAACCAATATTTACAAGACTATGTTGGCAATTTGATGAAAAGTGGTGAGTTGAAATGAGCTGTAAACTAGTGATTTGTGAAATGTGGAATGCGAAATGTGAATGGCGTATTGACTTTTATCTTGAGGCCTGGTGCTTTTTGACTCAATTTGTTACTGTGAAAAAAGAAGCAAGTGGTATACTTGTCTCATCAGCTAATCTTCAGAAGTAAATTGTATTACCAATGAGTTTAGTCAGGCACATTTCCCGGAGTGTTGGTGAAACGTAGATCACTAAAGCCTCTATCGTACCATAGCAAGCAGGGTATTTCAACCGATTCACACATTTGTCGCATACATTTTGTGATGATAGTTTTGTCCTCAGAAACATATAAAAAAGAAGTAGTTGCGAATCGATTTGTGGTATTTGTCTAGGACTCGATTTCTTTCTTTAGATAGCTATAACAACATAAACAACACCATTGGCATGATGAACGATGAAAATCAACCCAGTGTTGGTCAACACGATCTGTTCAGAAGACAATCAACGATAAGAAGCTCGGCGGCTAATTCGAACCATAAAACGCAGCCAAAAGTGGCTGACGACGAAAACAACATACATAAACTGATTTTGATCAAGCGTCCCCCTGGCTCCCTACCACTTGTCAGCAGGCCAGTATCAAAGGCTCCATTGAAGCATGTTGATGCTGAAAATCACAAGAATGTTATGATTAGGGATGGGTCGCTAAGCGTGTCTCAGAAGGTCGTCAACTCCACAGATGATTCACTGGTGAGCAGAGGCGATGGCGTGGAAAGCAAGCACCAAGAATCTGTGCCTCAGTTGAATATCACTAAAACGAAACACCTCAATTTGCACAGAGAGCCTTCGGATAGTACTGCCACCCTCACTGATAACGATGTCTTTTACGAAGCCTCGCCGGTTTTGTCTGTGGGGAAAGCTCACAATCAACTTTATAACGAGTTTGAGCTCAACGAGTTAAGCAAGTTTCAACATGATATCCAGCCGAGATTTAACGAAAGTGGGCACTTATTGCCAGCGCCAAAATTTTACCCTACTTTACTTTCTGAAAGATTTTATCCCATAGTTGATGTGGAGGTTAAGCCCATCATGAGGACAGCATTAGCGAGCGATGATACACCTTTAAACTTGTCTGTTTTAGAGCCGATTCCGAGGGATGCAATCTTTGCCGCCCCATTTCGTAATATCTTTGAATATTCTGAGGGAGGAAGCAATGACGAGACTACGCTTTTGAATATCTTGACAGATGAAATACAGTTTCTTGAGCCAAAAGAAGAACAAAAAAGCAGTATGTACACAAGGACTGTTAGGAAACTCTCCAAATTTATGAGGGTTTTATTCAATATGTCCTTGTCCTCACAGGAATATGATGAAAAATACCCCTGGGCCAGGTATACTCACAAGTCGACTGATGATGATTTTGATATCCATACTGATGAGGATATAAACACAAATAGTGATGAGATATTAAGAAATACCTCTGACAGAGTTTACATGAATAATATCTAGAATGCAACCAGATAAAATGCTATTTACCACTGTTTCTATAAAGCTTATTAATGGGGTCAGGAAATCTTGAAGTACATACACTATCTTTTGAGATTATTTTATTCAAAGTTTCTTTTTTAATTTCCCATTTCCTCCACTCAGCTTTTGATTGATTGAAACGAGTACTAGAGCAGTATATAGATCCTCCTGTCCAGGCTCCCAAGTTCAATCTGATGTTTGGAGAGATATTCAAATGACTTATCTCAATGAGTTTGTTAAGTTCCCACAAGAACCGGCTTTTGAAACCTGGAATACTTGAGATAGAGCCTGCTATTATTATATTCTCTGTGAGATATCTGCGGTTATCAATACTAGACTTCAGTATGACATCCATAACCATTTGAGGTAAAGAGAATGTCTCGAAGAACAAGCTATCAACAAGCTTGTACCGTAGTTTATTGGGGATTCTCACTCCATCAACTAATTCAAAGAGGTCATTATCTTCTTCATTGATCCCATCTTCTGTTACATACATTGCGTTTTTAATAAATTGGTCAAGCGTCCTGAATGAATGCTCTGATTCCAAAAATGCATTGATACCATCATCTTGTAGCTCTAATAAATGTTCTATTAAAAGATAATGAAGAGACAAATAACTTGTTTCTGGCCCCATCTTCGAGCCGTGAATCATCCTCAAGTCAATGATTGAGAATATGTCCAGGCTTTCCCACCCGACGTTTATGACCAATGCGTTCTCAACATTAGCGCTAATGCAAATTAGAGGTGCTTCTGATATCCATATAATGGATTTAACACCAATATTATTCAACAAAATTTTTGAGATCAATGCTTTCATTAATATGGAGTAGTCATTATCCACAATCACAACTTTCACTTGGAAAGGTGAGATCGGAACATGTCGAGAGAATAAAGTTGAAAACTCAATCCTCAAGTCTGCTTCACTTATATGCCTCAGAGACTTCCAGTTTCTATTACCTTTAGCGTAAAGTTCTTTTAATTTGTCCAAGGATGGATGTGATCCCCGTATTTCTTCCAAAGCGGTGTTGAGTTGTGATGTGGGTATTGCAGTATCATCGAGGTTGAAATATGGAGGAAACCTATCACACTCATCCAAATGAAACTGCCTTTTCCTATTCACTGTTATGAAAGGCGACAACTCACCAACATACCCAACCTTGATACAAGACTCACTGATAGCTATTAATAATGGAGGGTTGCTATCCACCCTATTAGCCATTATGTTGGAAAGTAATGTTTACAACTTAAATCTTGCAGTATTACCTATCTTTTTATATGTAGTATACAGTATTAAAGAAGAGATAGATCATCATCATCGATGTCCATAAACTCATTTTCACCATCTCCCGAGCCACCAATCTCCTTCTGTGCTTTATCTGTTTTCGAGAAAGCATGTTCGTGTTCCCGTTGGTAACTTTCGAGTTGCTTCAAGTCCCACACCGAGACACCTTCTTGATCTTTTGGATTAGTTGGCTGAGCTAAGCTTCTCAAAAATTTTTTAGCATTTGCTAAGGCCATATCGGTAGATAAGTTTGTATCTGAGTCGTAAAGAGCCTGTGATATCCATTTGGGCAACTGGTTTTTCTTTCGAGCGAATCTTCTATCAGCTAGAACCATAATACCGTAATCGTCCTTTCCTCGCAAAACCCTTCCTAAACATTGTGCAGCATGCCTCATAGCATCGAAAGAAAGAAAGTCATTCTCCTTTATTTGATACTGATCTCTCAAAAACTCCAACCTGGCTTTCAAAATCCTCGATTCCGTGTATTGGAATGGAATACCAATCATCAAGACTGTTCTTCCATAATGATGGTCAAAATCAATACCTTCGGAAACCTTACCACGAGCCACTGACAACAACACTGCACCCCTACCGTTTGAGCATGCTTTTCTATATGTTTCAAGAGCTAACGATGTTTCTTGTGCATCTGGTGTCTCAACTAAAATCAACTTATATTTCCACACTTCATCAAGAACACCCATGTTCTGCCACATGGAAATAATGGATTCCATGTATAGATATGATGGGAAAAATACAACCATTCCATCAGGTGTGATTTTGGAAAACTCAATCAACAAAGAACCATAGTTCCTTACAACAGAAGGATCATTTCTGATTTCGAATCTTGATGATATCGATACTTGATCTGCTCCTTTAGTTACAATCATTGGCAAGAACGATCTTCTTGCTAAAGTCATTGTATATGACTCTTGAATGACCGTTTGGAAATTGAGCATCTTTGGATACATGTCCAATGGAGAAATGGTTCCTGAAGTAATGATGACGGATGAGAATCTATCAAAGACAGGTTTGATGGCAATTGAAGCATCTAAGCAAGTGAAATGCAAAATGGGGTTAGGCACAGTAGACCCTTCGGTCTCGAATGGTTCTAATATGAGCTGAAATCCAGATTCATAAGTTGACACCAAGGTTGCAAAAGTTGCAATATCCTTCAAGGCTGTAAAATCTTCTATCTCATTCAATTCCAAAGTCCTCACTAAAAGAGATAACCTTTCGGAACAAAATCTGAGTGGCTTTCTATCGATGAAAGTTAGCTCTTTTAAGTGCTGTAGGAAGCTAACAGGAGTTTCACTTATGACATGTAGAACTTTCATTCTTGTTTTCAAATACTCAATGAATCTTTTCAAAAAGGATATGAAATGTTCAGCTTTCCGTATATTTCCAGGAATTGCTTCATCAAGTAAATCTTGAGGAAGAATGGGGTTGCTCATGAACAACTCTTCATCTCGAGCAACTTCAGCTTCTCTTAAACCTTCGACTAATTTTTCATACTCAGATTGAAGCTTTTCGCTATCTTGTGACTTCATATCATCAACTGCCTCGCCTAGTTTATTAGCACCTCTAGTTGCCTTTTTCAATATATCGTCTGTTAAGTCAAGCGATAAAGATTCAATACAAACGTTGTCGATATTGTGCGCTTCATCAAAAATGACAATACTATCTTTTGATAACTCTTTAGAGACTCTTTCTGCTATCTTAGGGTCAAGCAAATAGTGATACGAATAAATGATGATATTACAAAAGGGGATCATTCTTCTGACTGTAAAATAAGGGCAAGTTCCTTGCTCTTTACAATAATTTATCAAAGAGTCGAAAGAGTAAACCCCAGAAGGTATCAAGTTGTGTTGGTCTTTGTCATACAATGCTTCATGGAAATTACAGAGCTGCTTCGTTTCAGGATGCTGTGTTTGCTCCGCTATGTCAATTTTACCGTTTTCTATCTGTTGCTTTAATTGTCCGTTGGTTATTCTTCTACACTTTTCATCCACGATAGCTCCTTTTGGTTCTTTGGCAATAGTAGGGTGTAAACACAAGTTTTTTCTACTTGTGAGTCCCAATCCTCTGAAATCTTCAACATATCCCAATTCATTAGCCCTGAAAGTCATCAAGTTATGAAGTTCGATCAAAGCCTTTTCAATCTCTGACATTGTACGAGAGCAATAAACGACTTTTCTATGTTCTGGATAGTGCATCTGATATGCAACTGTGATTGACAATAAAGAGACGGTTTTGCCTGTTCCTGAAGGCATCTCAAGAATACAATTCCCACCCACATCTAGTGTCCTCTTTATATCACACATATAGGAGTATTGCTCCGGGTATATTCTGGGGTATGGAAACAATATCGGCAAGTCATCAATGTAAAACTTCATTTATAAAACCCTAGTAATGTAAGTATGTATCTCTTAGAAATCAAAATTTAAAATGTACTGAGAATCAAGTATTTGAGTAGTTCGCATCGCAAGACCTCTGTTCATATAAAACTCTACATTCAGAGATACGATAAAGATAAGCAGCTATTCAACTGCTGTAGTTGAGGATCAATTCACAAGATAAAAGTAGACGGATATGTGAAGGTTTTAGGCATTACAATAATTTATTGAAAACGGAAGCCAAACGCAACCCAAGAAATATTTGATTGAATATGTCAACGAATAGCTAAATATTAGCAAGATTGTTGGTACCAAACAGTGACTGTTTCCATCACTGGGGTGTAGAATACTTTTCTATGAGCTTTTTTAACTGTGGATATATTACAGTGGAACTATCACCACTAACTTTATGCAAGATTCTTTTACTTTCGTAGTACTCTTTTAAGGGTAAGAGCTCCAGATTATATGTATCCAAGCGTCTTTGGAATACTTCTGCAGTATCGTCCTTACGCTTTACTAATGCATCGCCTGTTATATCATCTTTGAACGGAACTTTCGGCGGATTGAAATCCAAGTTGTACACTCGTCCACTCGCCTCGTGAATCCACCTAGACTCGATTCGTTGTAAAATCACGCTTTGGTCCACGTTTAATTCCACAACCAAGTTTATCATGGCATCCTTCGTCTCCAAAACCTCGTCCAACTTGCGAGCTTGCGTAGAAGTACGGGGAAATCCATCAATCAACCAGCTGGAGTTTGAATTAAGCCAATTCAGCGCCTCGAGGTGTTGACTAATAAGCCCTATCATTATTCCATCTGGCACTAGCTGTCCAGACTCTATAAATTTGCCAGCCTTTTTCCCGATTGTTGTTCCTTGGTTCATTTGATTTCTCAAAACATCCCCAGATGACAAAGCTTTTATAGTTCTGAAATCTCTTAGCAACCAGTTAGTTTGAGTTCCCTTTCCTGACCCTGGGGCCCCCAATAAAAGGAGCCTAATCGGTCTCAAAAGTGACATTAAATGTAAAAGAAATTGACTTTTTCAACAAAAACCTGGAGAAGATAATTTTCAAAAGTTGAGACTAAAATATTTAGACTTACCGACAATTTCGCAACAAAACTCACAGGCTACTAGTCAATTTCGAGTGTCCCTAAAAGCCGAGGTGTGAAGCCAAAATTGGATATTTATCGTACGTGAAAAAGTGAAGAGGTTTGATTTAGCGTATACAAGAGGCAAATTCTCGATGCTAAAGTAACAAAATACTAATAATGCAAAAAATGCGATAAGAATGATACATAAAGTTATTTAGGGTGAAAAAATTTACTCTTCATCATCAGAGTCGATTATTCTTCTTTTCTTTCTAGATTGACCATTCTCCTCTTGGGTTTCTGACTCTTCTTGTTTCTCTACAGATTCTTCCTTTGGCCTATCGTACTTGGACGCACCTTGACTTTTAAGGTTCTTTAATCTTTCGGCACCTCTCTCGAATTCTTCTTCCTCTTCTTCCGCTCCATCGTCTTCTTCCTCCTCTTCGTCTCCTTCCTCGATCTCACCATCATCATTCGCTATAAAATCATCTTCTTCGTCATACTCGTCAGCATATGTCCTTTCGAAACGTTCGTAGGATGGCTCGTAAGAACCTCTTTCTATTGAAGGGCTGTTCTTCTCCAACTTGTCTTCCTGAAGTCTCCGTTTGAGTTCCAATTGTCTCTTCATTTTCAAGGATCTTTTCTCGTTCTCATCGGCTAATCTTTGCTTGAGTAGAGGATCGTTGTCTGTGATTGTATTCAAAATTTTGTCCTTTCTCTGTATGTTCTTCACAGCTTGTGTGAGTTTCTTGTGGGTTGAAGTGAATGTAGACGAAGGTATCAAGTTTGCCAGTTTATTGATTACCGAGTCAACTTGTAGTATTTCGTGATCGTCGTGACTTCTCACTAAGAGATTATCCTTTATAGGGAGGTCCTTGTAATCAAACATTTCATTTCCAATTTTGACCGAGATGGACCCATCGTTCCACTGTATGAAATGTGCGTTCGACTGTTTGACAATCTCATCATTACCACTATTGGAATATCTCCATCTGATAGTATTTTCGTTGAGTAGCTTTTCTGCTATCAAATCATTTTGAATCTGCTTAGCATCCATTGTAGTCCCCTCTCTGTCAACTGCATTTTGACTGACCCTTTCTTTGAATTCCGTGGCATCAAAAGGATGTGCATCCACATTGAGAAATACTGGCATCTTAATCATATGGACGTCATCGTCAGTTTTTTGCAAAATTGCATGTCGAGGTATTGATACGTCAATTTTTCTTAATTCCTTTTCCTCTCCGTAGCCATCTTCATCGCTGTCGTCGCTTGAGTCACCCAATCCTAAATCGTTGTTCCTAGCTTCATCTTCATCAACACCTTCCTCACCTTTATTATTTTCATCATTGTTGGTACTGGAAACATGCTCTTCTTCTTCCCCAAACAAATCATCGATTTCCTCTTGACTTATATCTTGACTCATTTCCAATCCTTTGGCTGATTATTTGTTACTTTAGAATTTCAACTTCCACCTAGTCCACTACATCAAAATTTTGTTCATATCTAAATTTCCTACTCGAAATATTGAATTGCACACGCAGTCAAGCTTCATTTTTTTCAACTATTTACAAAGCTAACAATTATCACATCTATAATAGTAATATTGACACTAGTATATAGGACCATAGTCATTTGAAAGAAGTGAATAGTCAGAGTATAGAAGTACATCAATTTCCTGACTCATACGTACCAAGTGTGAAATCACGCAAGTCATTTTGATGATTGAAAAAAATGGTGTCCAACAAAAGCTTGAGTTTATGTATGAATAATCTGACCTCTTCTTGCCACTCATTATCTTGATTTACTGGTCTATGACAGGGTTGTAGGAGACACCATGTTCTTTCACCAAAAAAATAAGAAGAGAAAGAGCCAACCTCACTTATTGACTTGCGCTCGTACCGACACAACTCATAAACTTACACTCGTACTAACACAGCGCATTTAGTAGAGGATAGGCATCTTGCCCCAACCACTAATGACGGTAGTGAGTAGCCCTGATAATTTCTTTCGCATTTTATTGCCATGCTTTACCAGATTGATGAAGCTATTAGTCACATTATAGAATTTATATCATGACTGAACTTATTTTATAATACATATATCTAACATCGTAGCAAGAGACAATCTCAAGTGTTCTTGCTTCCATTCTCGTGTGTAGTGTGCACTTCGTCGTTTAGTATCACATCAACCCCATTCTGACTAGAATTACTATGTTGTGGATGACTATTGTTGTCAGTTTCTTCTAGGTTTTGCTTCGGCTCAGTTTCAAGATTGTTATTTTTAGTTAACTTGGGCGCCGCTGCACTAGCCGTCTTATCGGGGAGAAGTTTGTAAGCATATTGAATCAAAAACTCTACCACTAGCTGGGATAATGCATACTCTACGGGGTCCATATCGTGATTGGGATGTGACAATATTGACGGCTGGAAAATGGCCGCTAAGTTTCTCGAGGACATCAAATTTTCGTTAGAATGATTTTGTACCATTGCCAATAAATCTAGAATGTAGAAAAGTAACTGCTTTGGCAAATCTGGGAGCTCATGCACCATTCTTTTGTATGCATCAATCGCCTCGTGTATTTCTCTTGTTAACTTAGCGTAGTTTTTAGATTTTTTGGCCTTCGATTTACTTTCCACGTTATTGTCCACGGCTTCACCTTGAGATACATCAGATTGGGATCGTGATCGTGAACCAATACTCTCTTCCTTCGCCTGTGTGTCTGTTTGTGGGCTCAAATGACTCGAATTATTGAACCTCAGCATGATAACTTCTGTTAATGGTTCTGAATCTGCGGTATCCAACAATTCCAGAGGGGTATTTGGGGTCTCGGTCTTATCTTCTTCTGCATCAATAGTGACGGAAGAGGTTTGGAAAGCTTTATTTGGGTTTTCTGCTTTATATTTCATGAAACGTATTACTCTTTGTCTTTCCCTGAGAGGATCTCTGAATTGTTCGTACAAGTCCAACGGTATAAGTGGCTCTGGTAAAGCATTAAGATATCTTCTTAATATGGACGCTGCATCGTGAACTGTATACCCTTCCCAATTCAATTTTTTTCCAAAGTCAGGCGGGCTATTAAATATCAACTGTAATTCCTTGAGTCTTTTGGACGATCCCCCTACTCTAAATATCCCTTCCACTGTCAATCCGTTTTTTTTCAAGTAAACGCCACATTTTGCGACCACGATAGGAATTCTTCCATACTGGAGAACCTCATTAGAATCTTCGTCAATAAGGATCGATATCTTGGCAGAAGCTTGATTTATCGCTTCCTCCAACGATACGCCAAAGTACTTGCTGTTCTCGTCGACCAAAGGGTTGTGTTGTAAAAAAGAGTCTCTATGCTGTCTTAGACTTGAACTCTTCTCTGACTGGTTGAATGAATTTGAACGTACCCTACTAACGTTATTAGAGGATCTGGACTTTTGGTTATACTGTGGACGGAGAAACTCTTGCTGGGGTGGTTGAAGCAGCTGTTGCGCATTTTGATTTTGACCCTGGTTTGCGTAGTATGCTGGTTGGTGGCTGTTGACTGACTTTATGGGAGACCTGGAATAAGTAGAATTTAGCTCATTGTCAGAGTCTACTTCATTGACACTCTCATTCGACAACAAATTCCCTCTCTTCAAGTTCTTCACCCATCCAAAAATCGAATTTCGGTTCGTGGGGGACAGTGAAGGACTCATGGTTGACGCTCCGGCGAAAATGCTTGGTCCTCCTATAACAAAACAGATCGGAGTTTTTTCCTGTTCCTACTAGCTCCTGTGTCTCTAAACAAAACCAAATTAACTCGTATAGCAGCTATCAAACTATCTTTCAATAGTAGTCTTCTGTGTCCACAAATGTAGAATTCTTTGTCCTCTGCTTTTAAGACAATTACTGCTATAGCCTCCTAAAATTTTGCAAGATTTTTACCTTGTTCACGGGGTCTATCTTGTCAGTTGTGAGTGACCTCTTTGTTGTCACTTCTGTTGCGTTGGGTTGTTTCTTTCAAAAATATAGACCTCAGCGGCAGTTACTTATCACAATATATGCTTTTGATTCAAAACTACTGGCGGGTCTTGACTATCCGTAAAGTGCTATATTAGAAAGTAAACTCTATCTTTGACACTATCACTGTTGTTGGGATTGATTGTATGGAAAATCCGTAAAAATTGCTATAGAGAGATTGATTCTTCTTTTTTTTTAGTACATTTATTTTTAACTCAAATTTGAGGTTTGGTTTTTAGCAATAATCTTTACAGGTTAGATTAATTTTATGACGAGGAACCACAGCCACTTGGTGACCACTCACAAAGTGATGATGCTATAGACAACACCGCTTAATGTCTTTACGAGCAAAGAGACAGCTCTTTGCCCTCTTGACATCATGCGACGAAGAATCAAAAACTCTACGGTCATTGTACCTGAAATGACTGTAAGTGGCTGGGTAAGGCTAGTGTCTAGTTAGACATGAATTGACTATGTAAGATCAATGATGATGATAATTGATTATTTACTTTGATTATTGGACAATACATATTTATATAGTGACAGCCAAACCTGCCAAAATGACAGCTTTGGTGGGCCGGCGATAGTGTGTACAAGTAGCAATGAGCTAAAACTAATTAAGTCTGAGCTCTTCTGACATCAAATCATTAGGTTGATACAATCACAACGTTAACATTAGGATCAGGCACTCTCGAAGAGATCATGGGTTCTAATTCAACTGGACGTAGTTACCTGGGAAGACACCGGTTTGATTATTGTACCTCCCTGTCCACCAGCCATTGGCATCTGCTGTTTTTTCCAACACTTCGATAACAGCACCTGCTGGGAATGACAAATCGCCCTGTACTTGTGCGGTGTAGTCATAGAGGGCTGTACAAGTTTGAGTGACTGGAGCGGTGTAGCTCTGCGGCGTTGGTGGGACTGGTGCTGCAACAGATTGGGACGTTGATGGTGGTGACAAAGGGGTACCGTAAGCTGTGGATGAAGGTGTTGGTGCCTGTGAGTAGGCTGGGATCTTTTGGTCGCCATAAGCTGGTTGTTGTCCATAGCCTGGCTGTTGTCCGAAAGCTGGTTGCTGGCCGTAAGCCGGTTGTTGTTGCTGCCCATAGGCCGGTTGTTGCTGTCCGTATACTGGAGCTTGACCGTAGGCTAGCTTCTCTTGTTGGCTTTGAGCAGTTACAGGGGATTGGGGAGGCACGCTGTGTTGTCCCGTGGGCGAGTATGGAGGCAACTGTTCACCATTTGCTTGTGTATTCCCGTGGTTCATCATGGCATGGCGTCTCTTTGTAGCTTCCAACTTTGACTTGGCATGACCGACTTTAAAATGAGTTACACCTATCGCATCCGTGCGCTCCTCGATGTCTCCCTTCTTTGCCTGGTAGGCCTCCATGATATCAGAGTTCAAGTCAAAATATGGGATTTTCAACTCTTCCATCCTGTTGTAAAGAGTGTAAAAAATATTGAGTTGCATGTAATAGAAACTAATGAACAATGGTCTGATGAAGTCTGACTGCATTTGAAACAAGATGGGCAACTCAGTCTTCAACATATCATTATAGTAGTCATACTCCTGTTGCGCAATTTGCACCTCTGCCTCTGCTGAGTACATTTTTTCCTCATCCTTTGGCGTACGCTCTTTCTTCTCTTCGTATTTCTTGTACGTCCTTTTATGACGATCCAAGTCCACCTGCTTGTGATCTCTCTTCGTGGCCATTTTGCGAATCGCCTCGATGACTTTCAAAAGCTCTTGCGCTGGCTCTACAATCCTTTTTTCAATGAGCTCCAAGTCGGGCTTCAACGTTTCCTTGAGCTCCTTGACAACCTCTCGATACTGCTCTGACGCCTGTATTCCCTCTGGATTGTCCTCGGGAATTGTGGAATTAGGGTCCGATAATCTTCCACTGATGGGCTTGTAAATTTCTTCGATCGCTTTTGAAAAATCAATCTGATAGTCCAACATCCCGTTGACCGCTGCAAAGTATTTTTTCGATTCATCACTCAACTTCTTGGTTTCAATCTCTAATTCTTTGAATCGTCTTTCGGCGTCTGCATAAACCGGGTCCGTTGTTATTTCGCCCATATTGAGCTTTTGACGGAAATTTTGAGGCGCCCTAATAATCGACTTCTTGAGACCTTTGAATGACATTCTCTATGGCGGTGGCTTTCTGCTACGTCCTGATTTAAAGGATTATGTTTGCAAGCTCTAACTTCATAACGTATAACTTCTACATTTGGCTCCTTAACATACTGGCTGGTCGTGTGATTATCAACGTTTACTTGCTGCTAATTTACCCGTCGAAAATTGGCAGGAGCCCTTCTATTTCGCAACCACAAACAACTAGGAAGCACATATAGAATGGGTCTATTGAAGCTGGAACAAAGCTAGATCGTAAGCCTAGGAAGCACAGTAGAGCCTTGGCATTACTTAGAATGACAGAAACTAAAAATACTAACAATGCTAAAGCAGAGATACCTAGCAAAGGAGGAATAAAGGGAACAGTACAGAAGATAGAGAGTGTAGTAAAGAACATTATCGTATGTATTCTTACACCTGTTCTTCTCTCTCAGGTGTTATTCATATGCTATTTTCATTTAATAAGGGTCATTTTCACGACAGTGATCAGCATACCTTTAGGATTAGGCCTACAAACGAGTACCCTTTTTGACATGTCAGACGACGCCAGTGAGACTGGGGCTTACGTGGAGAAGTCAGGAACAGAAGCTTTTAGGGCAGAAGCTATTGGCTCACCGCAAGAACAGTTGGTGCTGCTTACCGGGCAGAGCATGGATTCAAGTGAAAGCAGAGAGGTGTTGTCTTCTGAAGGAGCAGTTGAAGATTTTTGTAAAAATATGAAAGAACTAGTGAAAAATTATGAATGTTTCCAGAGTTTGCAAGAAAGAGTGGAGGAGGCCTGGAATATCAGAGACAAGGGCCTTTATGTTTACCATAGATGCCTGAAAATTCTTCTTTCCTATGTAAACAGAGCTTCTGCAAGCGAACAAAGTCACTATTCTTTTGGTGGTATTACCTTATTGCAGCACGAGAACTTCAGACACTACTTAAAGTATAAAAAAGAACGAGAAAACAAACTCGATGCTAGCTCCACAACGACTGTACTTCTGAGCTTGAACATTGATAAGGATGATAATGATCGAATTCAACTAGAAAAGCCCAATATGTATCAAGCTTCAATGGCCAATACACCAGTCCTGAGCTTTCACCCTACTGCAGCCCTCAATTCTTTGATATCAAAAGAGAACCAGCCACAACAGTCAGATAAGCCAAGGAGAAAGAATTCGGACAAAATGTTATCAAATAAAAGGAGTATTAGTGGGTCAGAAAATTTCCTTCCGTTATCAATTCCAATTGCATCTAACCGGCTTATGTCCCCTTATCCCAAGTCCTTGTCGAAGCTACCTTCTCCTGATAGTCCCAAACGGATCAAGTTGACAAATCCTAATTTCTCAGATTTTAGCTTAAGCCAGCCGCTACAGATCCAATCCAGAGGCTCAGGCCCCGATTCTGAGGTCAAACTAATAAATATCGAGCTTCCCAACAAGCAGAAGTCCACTTTCAAATTATCGGTCACTCCTACAAAGAAATCAAGCCCCAAAAGACTAGATGAGAGCCCCTTTCCTTTCCACAACATTAGTAGGAGAATAGATAATTCCGTGGGCCTTAGTGAGAGGGAGTATATTCAGAATGTGAAGACAGAGATCGATTTGATTTTACTGGGTCAGAGCACTGATGGAGAATCACTTGCTCCTCTTTTCATAACCTTAGCTTGGTATTGCTGTATGACATACGATGGGGACTCGGGCACAGGCGGTTCTAATGGAGCAAATATGAGGTTCCCATCTGAGATCGGGGATGCCTATTCTCTTGGCTTAGAAGCAGCCCGATTAGCATTAGAGTCCGTAAAGCAAAAATTACCTAGAATAACCTATTCCGACTTGTGGACGTTAGGTGGAAAAGTGGCTATTGAGTTTTTAGGCGGTCCTAGAATCCCTTGGAAAGCAGGGAGGATCGACTGTATTGGCGACAAGTATGCTGCCCAGTTCGAAAAAGCATCTTTAGCTTACAAGGATGCTCATCATATAAGGGATGTATTTAGTAAAATGGGGTTTACAGACAGGGAAACTGTGGCCCTTATTCCTTGTTCTGAGCTCATCCATTGCAGCAAAGGAGACGCAACTAAGTTTTATCGCTTTGCACCTAAAATCAGACCTTTCACCAATGATATTTATAAGTTTCTTCTCGGACAATCGAGGGCTGTTACTGACCTCGAAGAAGAACAATATCAGTCCTACAACTACGTCAACGACGTACGTATACCCAGCTCTTATTTAGAGTTGACCAAAGACCCTCAATTTTTACACTACGTGAAATTATATAGCGAAAAAGAAGATGTCTTTCTTGAATCTTTTGCCCATGCTTTTGGAAAACTTCTAGAATTAGGGGTGAATAGGGATCCATCCGGCAGAGTGCTTCCAAAGAAAGAGTTTTATTAGCTTTCAAAGATTTCTCGAAGAATTCTTGTAAATCTTATGATTTCGTATTGATTAGAAAAATGTAGTATCATGATATTCTCGGACAATATCAAATTCAAAAATTTTGTTTCTAGTATTTAGAGAGGGAAATAAGGCCACCACAGAAAAACCTAAATTTTCTTCAACACTTTCAAACTTAGCTATGGCCAGCGTTGCTTGGATGAAAGACTATGATGTCTTTCCAGATACAGGGTTTTTGCCAAATGAATTACCCTTGACAAGATTGCCTCAAGAGTACTACAGCCCATGGGAGACATTGGTAGAGAGCTTACCATCTTTCATTTTGACCAGGAAGTTGAGGAAAGTGATAGACAATCAATTGCCAATTTTGTCTACGGAGTTTCTTTCTAACGAAAGAGAGTATAGAAGGGCGTATCAAGCGTTGAGTTTTTTGGCTCATGGCTATATCTGGGAAATGAACGAACCAACGCACAGACTCCCTAAGCAGATAGCGGAGCCTTTGCTCGTTGTGTCGGAACGCTTGGGTGTTCCTCCTTTGGCAACTTATGCCTCGTTGTGTCTCTGGAATTTCAAGCAAATTATACCGGACGAAACATCCGATGCATTCGATTTGAACAATCTCACCACCATAAACACCTTTACCGGCTCTATAGACGAGAGCTGGTTTTACTTGGTCAGTATATACTTTGAGAAAAAGGGGGCAGAGGCAGTGACAGTAGGGTTGGAAGCAATTGAAAGCGCCAACAACGACAATGAGCAACTACTTGTTGCAAAACTTCAGAGGCTTGCCGAGCTTATCGACTGCTTGGGCACGGTAATGATGCGTATGGAAGAGATGTGTGATCCACATGTATTTTATTTTAGACTTAGACCTTTTTTGGCTGGCTGGAAGAATATGGGTGATGCTGGTTTAGACAAGGGCGGCGTTTTCTATGGCGATGAAGATAGACCAAGATCATATTCAGGTGGATCTAACGGCCAGTCGTCTATGATTCAGTTTTTTGACATTCTTCTTGATATAAACCACTATCCCACTGGAGAAAGACCAGCTCCTCACGAAAATAAGGAGCCACCCAGTAAGGAGAACAACTTCATGGATGACATGAAACAGTACATGCCTCGTAAGCACCGAGAATTTCTTGGTGAGGTCGAGAGAAGGACCAATATTAGAGAATATGTTTTGTCGGTGGGTAGCAGAAATCCAGAGCTAGTGCTTAGTTACGACGCCTGCTTGGCTATGGTTAAACTGTTCAGAGATAAGCATATCCAGATTGTCACTAGGTATATCATCTTACAAGCAAAGAGCAGTGCAAAGATGGGCTCTTTGTCCACTGTGAGATCTGGTTTGGCAAAACAGAAAAAAAAGGGTGCAGTGGAAATGGGCACTGGAGGTACTGCCCTTTTACCTTTCCTCAAGCAATGTAGGGATGAGACAGGCGATCCTGCTGCTGGAAAGTGGGGTAAAAGGATACTTAGTGATGGTGTTATGAGATTACGTTATTCAAAATCGAACGGTATCAATGAGGATTGACTACCTGATTTGAACAGAACTGGTTGATAAAAAATGTTTTTTAGTTCTTTTTTGTATAGATGTTTACGATCTAATATGACAAATGAGATATAGAACCTTGAGTTAGGTAGACTTCAGCAGTAACAGTTCTTTAAACAAAATTGAGTCACAAAAAGAAAAATTTACTTGGTGAAAAATCGAAGATTCTCAAGTGTATTTGAATTGATCAAAAGTTTATGTTTCGTAGTTATACGAACCTAGCGAGAAGATTTGGAAGTATTAGGAGAATGAGCGAACTAACAGAAGCTGCATTTAAGGCTACTCAAGGGAAACCCGTCAATGACAAAAAGACTGCCAATCCTAAGGCATCAAACAAAAAAAGTAAGAAGCAGGACCAGTTCCTTTTGAAAACGCCAAAGGGTACTAAGGATTGGGCCGACAAGGACATGGTTATTAGGGATGAGATATTCGGAACCTTGAGCTCGCTTTTCAAAAGACACGGAGGTGTCACCATAGATACACCTGTTTTCGAGTTGAGAGAGATTTTGACAGGTAAGTATGGTGAAGATTCCAAATTGATTTACAACTTGGAAGATCAAGGAGGTGAATTGACATCATTGAGATACGATTTGACTGTGCCATTTGCAAGATTCGTTGCCTGTAATAATATAAGTAATATCAAAAGGTATCACATTGCTAAGGTGTACAGAAGAGACCAGCCAGCGATGACGAAGGGAAGAATGAGAGAGTTCTACCAGTGTGATTTCGATGTAGCAGGTAACTATGACACCATGGTACCAGATTCCGAAATATTGAACATTTTATGTGAAGGTTTGACGAGTTTGGGTATTCAAGATTTCAAGGTCAAATTAAACCATAGAAAGATCTTAGATGGAATCTTCCAAGCATGTGGTGTGAAAGAGGAAGACGTCAGAAAAATTTCTTCTGCTGTTGATAAGTTGGACAAGTCACCATGGGAAGCCGTCAAAAAAGAGATGATTGTGGAGAAAGGACAAACCGAAGAGGTCGCTGACAAGATTGGTGAATTTGTCAAACTTAATGGTTCTATAAGAGATATTGTCGAGATTTTAGAAAATAGTGAAGTGTTGAAAAACAATGAATCATCTCAACAAGGAATCAGCGAGATGAAGGTCTTAGCAGATTACACTGACGCTTTTGGGATTACATCGCTTCTTTCTTTTGACTTATCTTTGGCCAGAGGATTGGATTATTATACTGGTTTGATCTATGAGGCTGTAACTGCAGCTTCTGCACCACCATCAGATGCTGATGCTTTGAAGGAGAAGGCAAAGAAATCTAATGCAGAAGTAGAAGATGCTTCCGAGTACGTGGGTGTGGGTTCTATCGCCGCAGGAGGTCGTTATGATAATTTAGTTGGCATGTTTGCTAATGGTAAGTCAATTCCTTGTGTTGGAATCTCATTTGGGGTTGAGAGAATCTTTTCTATTATCAAAGCTAGAGCCGCTAAAGACTTGGAGAAGATTAGTCCTTCTCAAACACAAGTCTTCATTATGGCCTTTGGCGGTGGTGAAGGCTGGAATGGCTTCTTGAAAGAGAGAATGGAAGTTGCTAACAAGCTTTGGAAAGCAGGAATCGAGACGGAATTTGTTTACAAAGCGAAGGCAAATACTCGTAAGCAGTTCGATGCCGCTGAAAAATCAGGCGCTAAAGTCGCTGTTATTTTAGGAAAAGAGGAGTATCCTGCTGGTCAAATCCGAGTCAAGGTGTTAGGCCAAGGTGATGATAGTGATCAAGGAGAAGTTGTCAGTGTTGACGATCTTGTCAGTGTCACTGAGAGGAAGTTGGAAGACTTGAATAAGGACGGGTTGAGCGATGTCACGCGTTTGATCAAAGGTTTGTAATGTAAATAATCACATAGCTTATATTTTAGTGTTGAGTTTTATACATACTATTCTAGAATAATTTCTAATTTCAATTGACGTTAAGGTTGACACTAGAAGCCGCTACCAGATTTTTCTTACTGGTCCTCTTCACTCTGTTCCATAACTTATTGATATCGTTGAAACAAAACCACCATATCACACCACACCAAGAGTCTACTTGAGGCAATGGATCATAAAATTCAGAAGCAATTTTTCTCAACTCGGGAAGCTTTGTCCATGCTATATATGGGAAGTCGTGATGTTCATTGTGATAACCGACGTTCCAAGTTAATTTGTTAAGAGGCCCATAGTATGAATAAGTCTCCTCTGGTAATAATTCTTTTGAGATGTTGACTTTAACTTCACCATCAGCAAATTTAGTACGAGGTTTGTTATTTTCATTTAAAACGTAGTGTTCAGCAATGAAGTGACCGGCACATGGGTGTAAAGAACCAGCTAAAAACGAACTTAAGATGAAATAACCAAGTGCTTTCCCCCCCCAATACTTCACCATTAGGACATCAGCTGAGATCTGAAAAACGACGTTCAATAAATGGATGTATGTGAATTTGATCTGAGTGATGAACATTGGTCTCAAAGCGTAGAACAAGATTTGGAAAATTGCAAAAAATACCTTACCCAATACATTTGAAAGAAATATGCCTTCAAATCTAGTAGGTAAGTCGGTATCCAAAACTTCATCTCCCAAAAACTTGTGATGAAGCTGATGATAAGGCTGGAAAGAAGCTGAATATGGAATCCCGATTGGCAAATTTGTAAGAATTGCAAACAACTTATTGTGTATTGGCTTTTTGAAAAGCAAATTATGAGACAACTCATGAATAGCCAAAAAAATGGCCTGGTTACTTGTAGCCCCAAAAATGTATGCCAAAGTGAAAAATTCCCACGAAAAGAAAGGTTTGTTTCTCAAGTAGTATGCAATCGAGAATTGCAATATCAATATTCCCAACACGTACCACTTGGTCTTTGGCTCATATCCCGTAAGATTCTTCACTTCAGGGTGTTTGGCAATAATTTGCTTTCGTCTGCTCACATGAGGCTCTGACTCACTAGTCCAGTAGAACTCGTCCAAGACCTCGATTGGAGCATCGGCTGCTGGCGTATCAAATGTGTAGCTGGTGTTATTATACCTATGCACAACCTGAGCCATTTTTTGACAAGCACTTATCTTTCTCTCCTAACTTTTATATCTGACGACAGTACCTTTGGCTTGACCACTAAAAGCTGACTTTTTGTCACTTCTGCCAGTCTTTATATGATTAATTTTTTAACTGAAAAGTTTCGAGTAAATTCACCGGAGTAAACTTTCACACAGGTTTTCTTTTAGCTAAGGACCAAGTTACTCCTATATTCTACTCCTATATTTTGAGTCTAAAGAATTTATAATCATTCGATAATACTTTACAGATTTCCGGAGGACATCGTGTTTTTTGAAAATCTGGTGATGATCCGAATCAACACGACTATAAACGATGAATAATTAGATCTACAACATTAGGTGTCGTTTGCACTCCAAAAAACTAACCATGAACAAGGTTTATGCATTTAAAGTAGATAACAACAAGAAGGGCTGATTGACCCTTAATTATGTATATCCTTTCTAGCTCGAATGGTTCACAAGCAGTGTAGTTCTCATTTCTAAGATTTTTGGTGCTCTGATTTTGACGTATGGAGCAAAATTGAGGAAAAAAAGACAACTCAGTCTTAAGCAAATTAAGGTCCCATGTTTCTTTCAGATTTCCAGAGGTTTGCTTGGTGAGGCAGCTGTGAATGGGGTCTCGAAAATTGAGGCAAATTAGTAGGGTATTCTGGAGTTGGAGGATACTCAGGAGTAGGAGGAAACCCTAACAGCATTGAATAACTAGCTTGTGGGTTTTGTAGTTGTTGCAAAGTAGAAATATTGGGGGGCATAATGGGGCCCTGAAATTGTCCTCCTATGGATGGGGAAGCAATTGGGCCACTATTGACTCCAAAAGGACTGTAGGGGTACGCGTGTGGAAGGTAGTCATTAGCATAAGGAAATGGCTGCATTGGTTGCATGGGTGTGTTTGCATAGGGCTGATGGTGTAGACAAATTTGTGGCTGAACTTGAGCTATGGGCGCTGCCGAATGAATTGGTGTATACCCGTTGTTATTGGAGATTGGATTTGCCGATACAGAGTTAACCATACTTGGAAATGATGGAGGTTTGCCCTTCTCTTTGGCTTCATTCACCCATATACCGTTCCCCTCACGGTTCGTGGTCTCCTTCAGCTCGTTCTTCTCATGCCTTTTAGCGCTGTTATTAGTATCTATATCATTTACAGCATCATTGTTTGTTTTGATCTCTTCACTATCTCCCGTGATGCATTCTTTAGTGCCGTTGAGCATCTTATTTTGAAGTTGCGACGAGTGATTGAGAATGAAATTATTGATCTCCTGAAGACTATCTGGTATTTGTATAGTAACATCAGGCTCGAGTTGATCAACAGATTCTAGCAAGTTGAGATCGGGAAATGGTTTTTTCTCAGCATGAGTTCCACTCTCAGATTCAGAAGGTTTCTTCGACGTCTCATCGTTTGCAGAAGAAGTTTTAACCAGCTGCTTCTTATTTTTGGTAGTTTTCTCTCCCATACTACCTTTTTCACGAAGCACCTCATTTCTTTGTCCTTTTTCTGACTTACCGTTCGATGACGATTTATTCAAAACAAATAAACATTGTTCGTAATCAAAAGATACACGGGAAGAACCTTCCAAAATTTTTTTGCCTAAAAGCAAAATGGACTTCAATCTCATGAACGTCTCGTACGATTCTAACTCTTTTTCAATCATGGTTTTGTCACAACTGTCATCATCAAAGTTTTCCGCTGGAAATTTGTAATCCTTCAAAAAGGTCGGTAAGCCTTTATCATTTGGAATCAAGGAGGAAAAGTCACCAATAAGCAAGTCTATATTGTTGGCTGAAAATAAGCTATCATCCCTGAAATCCTTGAATTGGTAATTAATAATCAGGAAGTCTTTATAAATTACATCTTCTTTAAAATAGTACTCCCTAGTCGGTCTCGAATTCTTCTTCAAAAATTCAATTATGAGTTGCTCCTTATTTTTATCTTCGCTTGCATATGAATTTTCAAGCAAAACATTCAATAACGTCATAAGGTTCTCCCAGATCTCTGATTTATAGTGGAAGTACCTCAAAACTGTCTTGTTTTCTTTGATCCAATTAAGAAATAATCTGATCACGCATAGTATGTTAGTCTTGGACTTAGCGGTGAGTTGGGTCAGACAGCAAAATGTTAAAAACTTGTTGGTGTATCGAAAAATGAGTTTGTAAAATTGATCCAATTTGTACTTCTCCATTTCTGATTCCATTAACTTGTGGAAAGATATCAACACTGTAAATTGTTTTAGATAAAAATTCATGCAATCATGATCCTCCAAAACAATAAAATTGTCGAAAGACTCCTTGTTGATCTCAAAAAAGTCACCTTCGACCTTTGAATACTTTAAATTCTTGGTGATCATACCACTGTTACATTTATAAACCTGCGGCAAAAAATGATATCCTATGAGACACATCAACATGTTGCAAGAAAGAGAAGCTTTACTTCCTTTTATACCTCTCTGATCTCCATACAGGTTTGTAACTTCGTCTATGAACCACTTCTTACTTAAAATTGCATTTAGGTTCACTAGACCCAATCTATAATGAGGTATTCTTGTGAATTGTGATCTCAAAAACCAGTAACATGCATCATACTTTGCATCCACCAAGTTGTTTATCATACCAATATGATTGTATGGTACGTTTAGTGCAGGTAAAAGCATTATACAAAAGCTGTAGTAAGTTAACGACTTGTCGTAAAATGGCTTCATGAGCTGTGCCTTCTGTCTGACGTTCATGTTGCGATACTTCCAGTAGTTCTTGACAGACAAGCAAGGTTGAACATATGATAATTCGATGAAAGAGCGCTGGCGGCATAAGTCACCCATAGATAACAAACATTTGTGAATCAAAAAAACGATGTTGGCTTGTAAGCTGGGATTAGAAGCTACAACCGCATTCTTAGGAACAGTGTAATCAAAAAGCTTCAACAATCTAGTTGGGACTAGAGGGTTTTTGAAGTGAGTGCAAAAATATTTGAGAAGGATGGAGTAAAACGTGATTGTTTGCTTAACAAATTTGACAAAATGGACGTTTGTTTTCCTTATTTCGACTGCCTTTACCTGCTTATTTTGGTTCTTTTGGTCTGTTACTTTCTTGCTGAACTCATTGAAATGTTCGGCATGCTGATACTGGAAAAATTTGATAATCGGGTAGTGAAACTCGGTCCATAAGATCTCGAAAATGTTTATAGTTTTGAATTCGGGCCCTGTTTGTTTATTTGAAGCAGCCTCATTGGCATCTTCACTTCTTCGTATCTCTTCGTAGTATTTATTACTATCCGCTAGGATCAATGTTTGGAACTTCGACTGCAAAACATTGTTGAATCCTAGGAGAAGAGACTGATCGATATATTTCCGCCTTAAAAATTCTTCTAATTGTAGCTTGAGTTGTTGGATTTCTTCCGTTGTGGAGACTGTTGCCATCCTCGAATCAACAAGCTCTGTAAACGTTTTATGTCTGTATTTTGTGCTAGCCTAGAGGCAAGTATGCAATCAAACTTTCAAAAAATGGTGTTAAACTAAAATACTCAGAAAAATTACTATCTCATTATATGTGATCAATGAAATACATGTAATTCCAAAGAGCGACACTCTTCTTCCGGTAAATAGGCCCTAAAGCTGTATTCCTTCAAGTCAATGTTCAACTCTAACTGTGTCGATGGTTGAAATTTTTTTGATTGTTAGTGTAAGCACTACTATTTTCCTGTACAGACCCTTCTGTTACTTTAGCGGTGATGGCAAAATACTGCCACCAACGTAAACTTGTAGGAGAGATATAACCGTAACCCATTCTAGCATGCCCTCAGAACAAGAAGAGGAGCCTTCCTTCAGCGTGAAGGTGTATGTGTATGATCTTTCTCACGGTTTAGCATCCGTATACGCCCCTAGTGTCTTGGGTATAAATTTAGACGCCATCTATCATACGTCGGTGGTAGTTTATGGAAAAGAGCATTATATCGACCAGGGAATAAAAGTGGCTTCTCCCGGGACAACAAAGTATGGAACGCCACAAGAGGTTTTAGACATGGGTCAAACCTTCATCACTCAGGACATATTTGAGGATTTTCTAGACGAGCTAAGAAACCACGAAGAAATGAAGTACGACTCGATCAATTATGATATCTTCGACAACAACTGCAACCACTTTACTGATGTCTTGCTCGACTTCTTAGTTGGCAAACATCTTGAGGACCGTATTTTGAAACTTCCTCAATTAGTTTTGAATTCTCCTAATGGACAAATGCTCAAACTGATGCTAAGCTCATTCCGCCCTTGAATATGCTGTCACTATCCAATATTAAACCGTCTAGAAGTGCTATAGATAATGGAAGCGTTGTAGGCTAGTTGCTGTTTGTAAGAATAATAAACAAAAAAAGAGGTAGGGTGTTGAAACCGTTTTTATCAAGTGGCAGCCAAAAGTTGATGATATATAAAGGGATGTTTCAGGAATGTTTTATTTGCAAGAAAACATATATTAGTAGAAAGGTTCAAGGATTACAACTTATTGGAAAGACCAAGGAGACTTTTGTATGAAATTGATACATGATGGACAGATCTAATAGCGTAAGTTGAAATAGGTGATGCTGCAAATCTTGATGCAAAATACTAACACGAGCGAAGAATCCCTACTTGAACATGAACATTTCTCAGGTAAACTCTCTGATAGACTCTTCTATTATGTCCAACGACTCGACGCAGCAATCTCTTCTTACAGAGAATCCTCTGGTTAAATTCTGGCAAAGTAACAATTACAAAGGTAACTTGACCAGCCCATTTCTGTTGCAAGGCACTCAAGGGTATCAGAATCATGCATTGCTGAGTGTTCCGCCCAGCGTTGACAGCATTGGCAATGGCAATGGCAATGGGGTCAACATCAACGCGCCCAGCTACGTGCCATACACTCAGAGCCAGGGGTATAAAGAGGTTGACAAGTTGTACGGAGGCGGGAACTTTGACTTGTACGACAAGTCATCGCTACAGAACTTCGCCGTGGCTCCGAGAACCAGCATCAGCCACGGAAAGACCAGTAAGGATGAGCTCCAGGAGGAGCTCGAGAACGCTAAGGTCGATCTAGTTTTGAAGAATCAGATGATCAAGAATCTTTCGGACCAAATAAGCACGCTCAAGAAATTGAGGTTTCAGAAGCAGACCTCAAACAGCTCTTTCAAAGTTCCTTCCAACTACTACGAGCTCTTCAAGGACTTGACCAAGTCGCTCAAGGAAAAGACCTCTGAGTTGGACGAAACAAAGTCCCGGTTGGAAGCTATCGTCGTTGCTCTTTCGATGAACACTCAGCTGTCGATGCTGACCAACGGCGAGTTTGATGAGCAGGAGTTGGCACATAAGATCATAAACAAATTGACCTTGTTGCAGACAGAAAACGAGAATCTCTTAAAGATGATCAGTTCCAGCAACAGACTGAGCTTGATAATCGAGTTGGGACTCTTGAAAAATGAAAACAGTCAACTTAAGGAGAAACTTAAAGCAACAGAGAAGTAACATCAGACAGCTTTTGGACTTGTAAGTACCATGTCGCTATATAAGTGAATACGTAATATGTTTGAATTTACATCAAATCTTTTCAAAACTAACTAAGACTATGCTTATTTTTCGTTTTTTTGGAACAGATAAAGACAAGCAGTGCTACTTCGTCTCTTCCCTTCTTGTGTACTCGACCTTATCTACAACCCTAAGACCTCAAACCGTTGAACATCTCTTCTGGTTCACTCGTAGAGAAGCTTTCTTACGCCGTCGATTGCGTTGAGACTACTAGTTACACGACCATAAATTGAAAATTCAAAAAAACAACATTTTTATGATAAAAGTATCTACGAATAAGAAGAATGAATTATACAGCACCGGTAGTGGTGATAGACAATGGTTCGTATACAACCAAAGCTGGCTTTTCACTGGAATATTTGCCATCTCTTGTCTTTAACTCAAACTACCTGATAGACTCAGAATCTAAAATACGTGTCGGCAATGAAGAAATAGAAGAATCACCAGAAAGTGAAGTCTTCACATTGATGGACAATGGAACCATTTATAATCTCGAGAACATAGTACACAACTGGAGGTATGTTTACAACAAACTCGATAATGGAATGCCCATAGACCTGAAAGAGTATCCTTTAATGTTGACAGAACAGCCATGGAATACACCAAAGAACAAATTAGCAGCAACACAAATTGCATTTGAGACCTTGGAGGTTCCTTTATTCTCGCTAGTCAAGACACCTTTGTCTCAGCTTTATCACATGGGGAGATCTTCCGGTCTTGTAGTGGATGTAGGCTCCTCAGTGGCCAGCGTAACGCCAATATTAGACGGGATTATTCAAACAAAAGCTTCATTCCACTCCAAGTTTGCCGGAGATTTTGCCAACTTGCATGTGTTGAACCACCTCCAGTCAAGGATATCCTTAGATGATCTAGTGCCCAAAAAGTTCCAAGGCACCAGAATGTCAGAGTCATTCAAAAACTACCAAATAAGTTACAACGTTTTACTGGAGTTCAAGAGCTCAATGCTCGGGGTAAGTGAGGTTCTGGTCAACCCAGACTCTTTTTCCTTGACACCAAAACATTTCCAACTTCCAAACAACAAACACGTCCAAGTGAACAAGGAGCAAATAAGTTTGTTGGAAAATCTTTTTCAACCAAAGTTTACACCTTTATCTGGGGTTACCATACCAGATCCACAAACTTCCAAACCACAGAGTAACGGTTTATCAAACTTGGTATTATTAGCGTTGAAAACTTTGGAAAGCTCGTTTATCCCTAACAATGACAACATGATACCAGCAAACGCAAATTCTAGGTATACAAAATTCAACGAGATTTTACGAGAATTATTATCAAACATTTTGATAACGGGTGGCTCATCATTGACTACTGGTTTGCCACAGAGGTTGATAAATGACTTATATAGACAGGCACATCAGTACTTCCCCAATTACATTGTCACTCAACCTGGAAGGTTAGTTTTAGGTACTTTAGGAAATTTCCAACTGAATGACATAAATCAAGTTTGGGACAAACAATTTGGTGCCTGGCTCGGGGCCTCCAACTTAGCCAATATGTTGAATAACGTGAACTCTGAAGAACCCAATAATGCCAATATTGCCTTGGACAATTGGTTTATTACTAAGAATGACTACGAAGAATTAGGAGAAGATTTAGTTCTAGACAAGTTTAAATAATTCTCCCGTGCCTTTCTTGATGAATGTTTTGTAGTATTTATCAAATGTGTAATACTAGTGCTAGCCTAAAGGTTTATTTACAGTGTTTAAGACTTCCAAGAGACATACTTGTTGTCATATTTTGATACCTCTCCATGGGCATCCAAAATAGCTTTGATTTTTAACTCAACGCCCAACTTGTTGTTAGTTGAAGATTTGAAATGCTTGAAAACTTCATTTGGTGTTGGCAAGTATGATCTACCAGAACCGTCATTTCCAGTAATATAATCTTCAACTTGCTTGTTGGATGGAAGTCCCATGTGGTAAGGATAAGCTTTGTAATTTACCCCAAAGAACTTTTGAATTAAAGGTTGATTTAATTTAGATGTGTGGATAGATTTGTCAAGAATCTTTTTGACGAACTCACTAGGAACTCCACTTGGGTTTCCGAAAGAATTCCACTCTGGAGTAGCGGGCTCCCTGACCTTATTCACAAGTTTGTGATAAACACCCTTCACAAAGTCGCTTGACTCAGGCTTGATGTTAACAATGTTAGTTGCTGTGAATAATTCCAATTCGAATTGTTGACGGATTGTGTTTTGAGCACCACGATTTAAAAGTTCTAAAGCAATTTTCAACGAGCTAGGAGACTTTGTAAGTAATCTCTTGTGTGTCCTCAAAGAGAAATCAGAACCTTCCTTTTGCAAGTAATCCAATATACCTTCAATAGTTGGGAGGGAAAATGCTTCCTTAATAATTTTCAATTCTTCCTGGGTGAAAGGGAATTTGTAATCTTCTGGCAATTTGTTTTCGGTGAATTCTTCAATAGCCTGGTTAACCTGAGCTAAATATTCTCTAGAGTTACCGACGATCGAGGAGTGATTGTCCTCAGGTTTAGTGTCATTTACTGCTGGAGGCTGTAAATTGGACAAGCGGTTTATCAATTGTGGAAGTCTTTCACGAGGAACATAATGCGTTGCAAATCCAAGCATGTAAGCGTCCAATCCACTTAAAACTTCGCCTGTAAGTGCAACGTAGTAACCCACTTTGTCGTCTAAGCGAGGCAAGAAGAATGTAGTTCCTACGTCAGGAAAAAGACCAATGTCCATCTCTGGCATTGCCAACTTGGTGGTCTCAGTAGCTATCCTGAATGGTGCGTGAACTGATAAGCCTACTCCACCACCCATGGTGATACCATCCATCAAGGAGACATAAGGCTTTGAGTATGTCGATATTAAATAGTTCAAGTTGTATTCTTGTTGGAAAAAGTCAGACCCGTACTCTGCATTTCCACTGGCAATCTGCTTCGCTGCCTCAGCAACATCTCCCCCAGCACACAACCCCTTGGGGGAAGAAGAAGTTAAAATAACCATATTGTTCACTGTTGACTTGGAGTATTCTAACAACCTAGGTGTTATCTTTGATACCATTGAAGTATTCAATGAATTGAGTTTCTTGGGCCTGTTCAATGTAATGATGCGAGCCAAATTGTTGTTACTGAACAAGACGTCGTCCTCTGCGTATCCAATGCTTCCCGGGCCACTGCTGTAGTTTGATGTCATTTTGATACCTTGAAGCCCACTTCTGATTCTACTTTTCCAGTTTATATTTTGCACTCTATATCTGAGCATGGCGAAACAGACCTTTTCTTTATCTCAATCCTCGGCCGTACTTATATATCAATCAACGATCAATATCGGGTAAATGTAGGGTATTAGTGGTAGTCCCATGATTGCTTGAAATTTTTTCTCCTCAGACTCACAATTGAAAATTATTACCGAGGGATCGAAAGACCGAAACTCTTAAATTCGGTAGTGTTTAGTGCACGTGAAAATTCCGAAAATATAAGCAGAAAGCACCAAGGCTACCTTTAGATCAAGCTATAGGTGGCTATCAAAGTGCATTTTTGACGATCTTCCGACCCTTCAGAGGTAGTTGAGACCTTGGGGATAACATAGTGATAAAAAGCCCCGGTATTGTAGGAGGCCAAAAGCACCTTATGGCCATCCGTGGACTTGTTAGTAAAGCCAATTTCCACTTTATTCTTTGAGCCATGTCTTAGAAGCTGACGTGAAGTCAGTTCAGGAAGCTTGATGTAGGCGAAGGAGCGTCTTGGAGGTTCCAAAATAAGGTTTTCGAGGTAGTTCTTGTAAGGGAGGTTGCTGACAATGGTTTTCGTATAAGGGTTGTTTTCTACCATCTTCTTGATTGCCGGGAGATAGCTGAAGTACGACAGTTGGTCTTTTTGGTTTTGGGACTGCTGATTTGGGGTTTTTGAGACGAGAAGGTTGGCAAGGTTTTCATTCAAGTCTTCGGAGGACCTGTTCTCGTCGTCGCCATCGTTCTCGTCACTTGAGTTCAGATGGTAATTCTGATTCTGCGGTTGGTTCTTCTTCAAATTAAAGAAATGCACCGTGTTGCTCTCGGAACCACACCCCAAGATAGAGTTGTCCAAGCTGAAGCTCAAGCAGTTTATTTTAGCGGGATTGTGGCCCCGTCTAAGGCTCGTGATGTGGGAAATTACCAAAGGCTCTTTGACATCAAGACTCTCTTGCAAGTTGAGGTGACAAACACGCACAATTGTGCCCTTGGACGACGCAGTAGCTATGGTAGATGCGTCGTTTGATATTTTGATTTTTGCAATAGACGAGTTATGCGCTTTGTAAATCAACCTAGGCTTGAGCTGGATTGTATCGTAAACAAGTACCCACCCATTGGACTCTTTTTGTAAGTCCAGCAAGCTGATGTCGCTGGTGTCTCCGGTGCCACCTGCCAATGCGACTAAGGCCCCCAACGACTGCAAGATGTTGCTATCGGACTGCTTCAATGAGGACGGGGTCCCGATTTCAGTATTGAACAAATCCGTATGTTCGTTAATAAAAGAAATGGGAAGAACCAACAACGACAGATTGTCGGCACTCAAATCGCCCACAAATTCCACGCCGTCTCCTTCGTCATGGTTCTCTTGGGAGGAAAAGGGATTGACTTCAAGAACTTTGATAAGCCGAACACAACTCAAATCGTAAAGGTATATTTGGCCGCTCTCAAGCACTATGCATAGCCTTTTCCTGTTGAGTTTCACGTCTATTATATTTGAAGGAAAAGTCAATTCACAAATCTTCGTATTGTGCTTCAAGTTATAAATCTTCAATAGTCTCTTGATATGACTCTCATTCTGGGGCACAATTATACTGAGTGATGTCGAAAATAGCATCTTCAAGTACAGGGTAGGGTACTCGTCCTTCTTTAGGGCCGCTTTATCACTAGCTTTATGATCCAAACTAATTTCGCTTTCGTCATTTCCAATTTCACTTTCGCTATGGGTCAAGGATGAACTTCGGCTCGAAGAGTAAAATTCACCAAACGGATCGCAATTGAATATTTTATGATACCTATCGGTAGATATGGCAATGCAACTGAAGTCATGGTTGAATGCTAGATTGTTGATTATAGTCATTGTGCCACTTCTAGCTAACTTCAAAAGATGAATACTGTAGCACCAATTTATATTATATTATTGCGCGTATGAACATAGTTATCCTACTACTGATAAGAGTTATGCTCTATTAAGTGTACAGACTAGTTTAAATACATAAGCTAGAGAGAGAATCTAATCATCAACTTCTTCCAAAACAACTTTTCTCTTTGTTGTGGAACTTTCTGAAGGTTTCACTCCCGAAGATTCAGCTTCAGGTTGCGATGCAGAGTTGTTATCATTAGTTGCTTTAGTCTTCTTGGACTTTGACTTTTTCTTTGACTTCTTAGGCTCCTCCCAAGCGTACAATGGCTGGAAACTTTCGATGACACCACAGTCTTCGAAAAGGTTGGGGTACAACCAGAATGCTTTGGGTAACACAACCAACGTCACCACGTAAATGATTAACCTTATAATCGCAATCAAAAAGAACAAGCCCAAGAGACCGAGCAAGCCCATGGATAAGTACCAAACGCCAGTTTTCATGAACGAAGGCCACAAGGGGAACAATATGATGGCGAAAACGCCTCCGATTAGCAACACACTATAGAGCATGATGAAAGGGTTTGGTTTGGTGTAGGTCCACACAAAGTACGCATTTGGCTCCAAGTTGGCCTTGGAAGTGGGCTTCAACGTGGGCTTTGTCCTGTTGGGCTTCCAGGACTTATTGGTCTTTTTGATTTCGTGATAGTGCAACTTCTCCACTGGAATTACCATCTGGTTCTGTATTAATGTGATGAACACTTTTGTCACGTCCTGTTGACTAGAAATCGGAATAAGCCCATTCTTAGGGTTCGACTGCTTCTTTTTGTATTCGTCGCTTAGCAATGCTCTAGATAATCTTTTGTATCTGAAGAATTCAGCATCCTCGCTGTTGTTCAACAAACCTGTTCTTTGCTTCAAAATTTTGTTATCCTTCAAAAAATTAGCAATATTGACCGCAATTGGCGATTTCTGTCCATCAGGGCTGACGTTCACGCTGCCTTCAGTTTCTGACATTATTGTTCAATCGTATGGCTATTATGTCTACCGTTGATATATTTGAAACTACGTGTTCGTCCTTTTTTTCAACTTCAAAACCACATTTATATATCTATGTACACGACAATTAATGAATATACACCAAATGTTAAAAACTGTATTACTCTATCACTTCTTTTTATTAAACATCTTTGAAATACTGCTCACTCGGGGGGTGTGACCCTTTAGTGGGGGATTACGTGAGCTTAAACTTGTGAAGCTTCCATTAGGAGAAACAGTTAACGAGCCATCCTCTTGTGAATTCTGTTTTGAATGATTAGGCGAGCTGTTCCCCAGACCCTTTGACTTCCTGGTTGGAAGTTGTAAATGTAGTTTGGAAGGTGTAGAAAACGCAGACTTCGGTGCTTGGGCCTGGTTTCCACGATTAGATTTTGGAGTGGGAGAGAGGGAGGAATAAGAAGCCAGTGTGAACGGGACAGGAGAATCCTCACTCTCGTAGATGGGAGCAGGGTCGCTCGACTCGTCCTCCTCGACGAGCGCTTGACTATAGGATGGGACCCTACACAAACGAGCGACGTCGAACTGGGGGCTGCCCATTGGCGTGTTGCCGACGGTTCTAGCTCTTGTCGCATTGGGAGGGATATCGAAATAACTTGTTATATTTGTGGTGGAGTTTGGCAACGAGTTCCTCAATTGCTCCATTGGGCTCTGAGGCGAGGACATGTCGTATAGCTGGTCATAAACGTGTTGCTGGTATAACGGAGGGGCGCTTTCTTCCCTGTCCGCATCGACATCTTCATCCTCCTCATCCTCGTCGCCATTATCGATAGGGCTGGTTAAATCCCTCAGAGCGGCTTCTGATGAGCTTTGGCCGTCCTGCAGTGACAAGAGTGGATTCGAAGAATTCGAGTCTTTAGAATCTTTCTTGAAAAACACGTCTACTCTCGAATGATCAACCACCCAGTAGCCATGTGGAGATATTTCGTAGTGACGGCCAGCCACGTTACCAACTCTGGAGCTAATGTATACATAAACCGGCAAGTTTGCTCGTAACTCACTGACATGGCCATCCTTGTTTTTTAGCTGGATCGAGATTCTGAGTCTGTGTTTGACTTGAACAATGTTTCCTTTCAATTCACAGGATTGAGAAATCTCCCGAAGTAAGCTTGGGACTTTGAAATGGCTTTTCACCACCCACCTGTCAACGCTCAAACTGTTCGGATCTGGGATTGGCATGCTTTGTTTGGCGATGACTTCTTCGAAATTGGGCGAGGTACCATCCTGATGTGAAACTTGATAGTATTGCACTAAAGCTCCCGTTATGCTTTTTAGCTCTAACCCTTTTATCAAGGGCACTAAAAGGAGGTTCACTGGGATTGTAGAGCCAATTGCAATCCCCTTCCTATTAAGACTAACGTTGTACTGTAGCTTATTGGGCCAAGAATTGTCTATATCGATATTGTCTGTTAAATTCAAGTTTTGAGGGTGTAGTGTTCTGATAATTCTTACGTGCTTACTTTTATGAAGAGCCTTTTCGAAACGGCCTCTTTCAATAGTACACTCAAACTTGTATAAAAGCTGACCGCATCTCAAGCCCTCGACGGTCTCAGGACAGTTCCCCGGAAGATAGCACTTGAAAGGTAAGCTGTAGTTGCCCTTTGGCAACAAGTACGAGTGTCCGCTCGATGCCTTATGGTTCTTGAACGGTGTTCCGTCGATGCCACTCTCGGCTATATGTACTTTAGTATTCAAAATATCTTCTCCAAGGCTGATAATGGGCTGCGATTTGGTACGTTTGTACTGCGGTTTTTCAACAGTGAGGTTGTGAGTATCCGTGTTAGCAGAGCTCAAACTTCCTTGTCCACTAGCCTGATCTGTGTTGTTCAAATTCACTGCTGAGCCCGTCCGAGAGGCGTTCCTCGAGCCATTGTGGGAACCGTTTTTTGAGCCGCTCTTCGGGGTCCCGTTCTTCTTGAGATAGTCCTCGAGCTTACTCATTCTAACAAACTTGTCCCCGTAGTTCCCATACTTGATGTTCCCGATCTCGTTCGTCAACAAATTGTTCCACTCAACCTTCATCACGCAGAGCCTGTCGTAGATCTGGTCCGCCACAACTCCGCTGGGGAGCCGCTCAACATATTCGACCGTGAACTCCCCGATGAGATTGAGCTTGATTTTCTTGACATGAGTATCTTGAGATAATGAAAACTTGACGCTTCCTTCAACAGGAATATTCTCACACTCATACTCATTTCCTTTCACCAAGATTATATCATTGTTAGGCGTGTTGAGCTTGATATCAAATAATGATAAGTTCAAGTGATGCATAAACATGATCCACTCAATTTAGCTCTCTGGACTTAAAGGAAGTTTTCAAAAGCAAATGCAAAATCGATAACTTCCCAAATTACTGAACCCCTATGACTTTATCGTTGTGATTGCCTCAACCCGGTGAAAACTAGGCTCTCTTCTATCGATCTTCGAGTTCCTTTTCTCTTTTGCTTATTCGTTTGCTTTTTTTATCCGATATTCTTGCTCCTTTATATATATTTATGACCCGCCTTGATGCTCTGCTGTGAAAAATCCCTTTTCAACCCAGAAACTACTTAATTCCGTGAAGGAGAAGGTGATTCAAAGTATCTATGCCTTGCAACCCAGTAAAGTAACCTACAAGTCAAGAACAAACAAAATATCTTGCAAATTGCTGTAACTTGGCGTGCATCAAATTTAGATGAATTTGCTATAGTCTCACTTTTACGAGACTAAGTTTTCTCTAAGTTGAAGTTTTAGTTGCGGTGGGAGAACCCTATTTAAGCTACAAAACAGTATAAGACGGTTACAAGATACACGAGTAGTGTAATGGCATTTATAAGTTCTCTTATATTCTATCCACAAATCGTAAAAATATCTTTAAAAGTATGGAGATGGAAACTCGACACCTAAGAAGTAGCAGAAGTTCTGGTTTCGACCCTGTTGTCTTCTGAAGTTGATTTTTCAATTTCTGGAAGAGACGCCTGCCCCGCTAACAAAGCCAAGGTATCAAGCACCTGAGAAGGGTTTGTAAGATGAGCAGTTGCAACAGTCATTTTGGACGCGGGCCCTATGGCCACTGGGTAGATACCGTAGGAGCCAAAGTCATTCCTGGGGAGAGCCTCCTGGTTCCACTTCAGCTCGATTCCATTCAAGGCTCTGAACATGTCCTCGTCAGTTTGATCGTCACCGATACAAAGGGTGAAGTCAGGCAATTGATCATTTTCGGCTCCTTGCGAAGCACTCAGGTTCAAGTCTTGTACAGCGTCTTCCGGAAGCAAAACAAGCCGCCTGACGATTTCGCCCTTGTTGACAAACTTGGGTCTCACCTCGATGTTGGCTTTGCCTTCCATCACCTCCACGGCATGGTTTGGCACAATTGTTTCCATGATTTTTCTCTTGCATTGTTGAGCTTGGAAAACACCCAATTCAGGGTCTGCCCTCCTATAGTGCCAGGTGAGCGCCACTTTTTTCTTCTCTATGCTGGATCCTGGGGTTTTGACTGTGATCTCTTTGAAAATTGCCTCTACTTCATCCTGCCATGACATGTCGAACGAAGCAGCCAAATTCACCCACTTATGAGAGCCCAATGTTTTCATAAAACAGCCATGCTCTGCTGACAAGCCTATGTCTTTTGTTCCAAACCATTTCTCCAAAAAGGCCTCGTCTCTTCCTGAGATAATCCAGATTTGGTTCTTGGGATCCGCTGATAAAGTTTCTAAAATTGAGTTTAATTTGGGAGAAGGCACAGCAGCAGCGGGATCCTTCACAATTGGCGTCAACGTACCATCATAATCGAATAAAAATAAACGTTTCTTCGACTTCTGGTAGTTTTCAAGCAACAACCGTCTATCCAATAGAGGAGTATGATGGGATTCGTGTGCTTTTCCGGCGTGATCGAGTAGCTGCTTCACAAATTTACTGGTCCAGTTTTGAACAGTGTTGGATGCAACTTGCCTGTACAACTTGCCTTCCAAAACTCTTCTTTCAGCCGAAGACATACAGAAACAGTCGTTGATTGTCTTGGCGATTCTAACGGAATCCCAAGGGTTCACCACCAAGGCATCGTGCAACACACTTGCAGTTCCTGAAAACTCTGATATAATCAAAGGAGAGTTATTCTCTTTCTGGCAAATCACAAATTCCAAAGAAGTGGTATTCATTCCGTCTCGAACAGACGTGATCAAGCCCAAGTCTGCAACCCTGAGTAAGGCCAAATACTCATCTTTGTTTATGAATTTCTGGTAGTGTAATACGGGAATGGAATGTATGCTTCCATACTCACTATTGATGTGGTTTATCAACTCTGTAACTTTCTTTTCTACTTTGCTTGTATGCGAGTATCCAGGAGTCGACACTTGTATCAAAACTACTTTGTCCCTCCACTCAGGATACATGTGTAAGAACATCTCAAAAGCCTGCAATTTCTGTACCACTCCTCTGACAGAGTCAAGTCTATCTCTACCAACAATGATCTTCTTGTCGGCATAGATTTCTCTAAGGGCCTTGACTTTGTCCTCGATATCAGAGTTGGCAGAGAAAGCGTCATGCTCTATTTTCTTGGTATCGATTCCGATAGGTAACGTACCTGTGGCCACACTAAAGCCGTACACCAGAATTTTGTTTTTGCTCACTTCGAAACCTAGGAGTCTGGAGCAGCACGATATAAAGTGTCTTTGAAATGACTCCGACTGAAATACAACTTTGTCTGCACCCAACATTCCATCAAGAATCTGCGTTCTCTTGGAAAGGCATCTGAAATACTCCGAAGAAGGGAAAGGCGTATGTAAGAAGAAGCCCACTATGATACCAGGAAATTCCGCTCTCAACAATTGAGGCAAGAGCAAGAGGTAGTAGTCATGTATCCACACTATGTCTCCTGGTTTGTAAATCTCCTTGATCTTGTTGAAGTACGCCTCGTTGAACCGCAAGTAGTCATGCCAGTACTCGTTTTCTGCTTTGCCGTCAGATGGTTGGCCCTGAATGTAGTGGAACACAGGCCACAATACATTTTCAGCATACCGTCTCCATCTCTTTTGGTCTCCTTCCAAGAGCCAGATTGGATGGATATTGTCCGTTTTGTTTGCTTTTTTAATTTCCTTCTCTAATTGTCTTTTCTCATTGTCGTCCAAATGAACACTGTTGTCCTTCACCGACTCTGTCAACCCATTTTGAGTCTTGTCGCCCAATTCCCCTGTCCAGGCTATCAAATGGGTGTCCCATTCTGTTTGCTGTTCAAGGAAAAAATGGGACGAGTATAAGGCTGAATTACCTCGGACTCCTTCAACGGCCCAAAAAGGTTCGTCTTTTTCATCAATGGACTTTTGGATCTTTGTCGGCAACAGTGTCATCACATTGAGCAATCTCCCTGATAAGTCTAACGTATCACTGCCTGCGAAATCCAGAGGCTTCACTGTCCTTGAGTCAGAAGGGTACGCAAACAAATGATCAAAGTCATTTCTAATCGTTGTCATACTGAATAATTAGTCAATAAGCTTGAGCTATACTTGTAATCAACGTAAGTCTCTAATTTCTTGTTGAGCTTCTTTATATTCAACCCCAACTACGTGCTGATCTTCGAAGAAATCCCTAGAATCTCGCGGGATATCGGGCCTCCTGTAGAGAAACTTCTATCAATTCCTTTTGATTGCGATAATAAGGTGTAGAGGAAATACTAGAATCGCTACTCAAGGCTTCAACCGTGTGACACGAAGCAGCAACAGGTGTGAAGATGGCTTTGTCTTCGTGAAATTGTCCGTCTTTGTCGAATCTGACTTACACTATGCCTACCTCATTATCACATACTTTTTCTAGAGGAAAATGAGCTGAAAAATTGCTTGCAATATGACTTGTCCTTGTCAAATGTTGAAGACTTGACAACTTCCACTGCCTACAAGAGAAGTTCGTTCTTCTTGTGCTGCTATAGGGCCTTGAAGGGAAGCGGTGCAGTTGATTGCTGCGAAAGAGGTTTAAAGAATTTGATTTCCAAAGGTAAGGATTTGTGAATCTTGAACACGTTAGTGGCCTGGAAGCTGGTGTGCAGCAGATAGCTGTGGTCCACAGTGGAAGTGGCTGCGTGTGTTTGCATTATCAGCCGTTGAAAAGACGATTAGTGCTGTACAGACGCAAGAGAAGGGGAGAAACTCCCTTGAGAAGAGCTGCAATAGTTGTGAGAGCTGCTGAGGGTATGCTGTGTTAGAAACCTCAGTTACTTCTTTCTGTATCCACTTTCAACGCGTTGTAATTGTAGAGACTCGCTTCACGTTAGATGGAGACGACGAAATACCTGAACTTTTGATGGTTCAGAACGGCGTAGGCGTAGGAAAATAGGTGTAGATTGCTTATTAGAATGCTTATGTATTTTCATAGGCTTTCAAACCAACGAGAAGTGCCTTTATGGCCAAGTTGGTAAGGCACCTCACTAGTAATGAGGAGATCGTCAGTTCGAATCTGGCTGAAGGCATTACTTTTTTTTTCCAAAGTTCAAACGCATTCACTGATGCCGTTTTTTTTTAGCTAAACCATACTGCTGACGATACAATCTCTCAAGCCTCGAAGTTTTAAGCAAAAAGCGGACTGATAAGACCCAGGGAAAACTAGATTGATCCTTTATCACGTAAAAGAAGGTACTGATTATTCGTATAGAGTCGTGAAGATCGGAATTTAGCCTGCGCTCTTGTCTGATGAACATTAGGTTCTTACTTAGAAACTCTTTGACAGTATGAAAGAAGACTCTAAAGATACCGAGAAGGTGGCAGCGGTACAGGTTACCAGTGAAGAGATTTTAAAGTCGGCCTTCGACATACGGGACGGTTCCATCAATAAACCATTACAGACGATACAGGACCTAGATGAGTTGAGGTCATTGCAGTTGAAAAAGAGAAAGGATTACGAACAACAGTTAAACAAAAACCGGCTCAATCTCGGGCAGTGGCTCAGGTATGCAAAATGGGAGATAAACCACAATCATGATTTTGCCAGGGCCAGGTCCATATTCGAAAGAGCATTAGAAGTTAATGTGGAGCACATACCTTTCTGGACCCATTACATACAATTTGAGTTGGTGAATAAAAACGTCAATCATGCTAGGAATCTCCTTGATAGAGCGACGACCACATTGCCCATGGTTTCCAAATTGTGGTTCATGTACGTACAGACAGAGGAAACGTTAAAGAACTATCAAAAAGTACGCAGTGTGTTCGACAGATGGCTAACATGGAGGCCTGCTGAACCAGCGTGGGACGCATATATTAATTTCGAAAAAAGGTATGAAGAGTATGATAATGCAAGAAATATATTCTACAATTATGTCCAAGTGCATCCGCTGTGCGAGACGTGGATAAAGTGGATTGACTTTGAGAAGAACGATGTTCCTTCGAGTTTCCAAACAAAGTCACGTATAAGAAGCGTATTCGAAGCCGGCGTCGATTCTTTGCTTACGAATAAATCATTGAAAGGCGACCTCAACTTACCGGAGCTATTGAGTTTATGGGCATCATGGGAGGAACTGGTTGGTGAATATGACAGGGCAAGATCAATATTCAAGATACCACTCGAAGAGAAAAGAATCACGGATTTATTATCTTCTGAACAGATCAGTGGGCTTTACGAAGCATACTCCCGATTTGAAAGAGTACATGGTTCTAGAGATGCTATAGAATCAAGTGTGTTATCAAGGAGAAAACTCAAGTATCAGGAAACCTTGAAGAATGACCCAACTGATTTTGAGACTTGGTGGCTATATATAAATTGCATAGAACAGGAAAGTGCTGATTTCGTTAGATCTGCTTTTGAAAAAGCTACAAGCTCACCGCCGCAAGATAAGTTCAAGTCCACAACATGGAGAAGATACATTTACTTGCTAATAAGATTTGCATACTGGGAAGAATTTACTTGCAGTAACATTAAAAGTGCTCGTAGCGTGTGGAATAAGTCGATTCAGCAGGTCCCGCATCAGCAATTTACCTTTGCCAAATTATGGAGGCTTTATGCTGAATTCGAGCTAAGGAACGACGATGAAAATGGGTTATCAAGTGCCCGTAAAATTTTGGGCAGATCCATAGGACAGACATCTGTTCATGCCCCGAAGCACAAGATTTTCGCTAATTATATTGAATTGGAGTTCAGACTAGGAGAGTGGGGCAGAGTGCGGAAGTTGTATGAGAAGTGGCTTGAATTAACGTTGACAAGTAACGTAGTTACTAATGGTGTTGAAGTTTTACTTTACTATATTGATTTCGAAAGATCAACAAATGAGTTCAAAAGAAGTAAATCCCTCTATTTACTAGGCTTGCAGTTAATGGAGGATGACCTATTTGCGAGGAAGCTTGGCTCTCCTGAAGATCTCTGGCTTTCATATATTGACTTCTTGAAGGAAGAAATGATGTATGACGACGCACGTAAAGTATATCAAGAGTTTGCTGAAAAGTTCAAGTCACCTAGGGCATGGGTATCATATGCTATCTTTGAGTCTTCTATCCCCACCACCGCACAACTAGAACAGTTCAACGACACGAACGAGGAAGATGTTGAGTTTGAAATCACTGATGAGCATCGGAGCAACACGAGGCATATCTTCGAGCTAGCACTCAAGCATTTCAAGCTGATCAATGACAGCAAAAATAGAGCTACAATCTTACAAGCTTGGAAAAACTATGAAGAGTCATATGGCTCGGAAGAAGATGTGGGACGCATAGATGAAAGGCAGCCTGTTCAAGTTAAAAAGACAAAGATCGTGGATGGAATAAAGGAAGAATACTTGGACTATATATTCCCCGATGATGAACTGGAAAAAGAGTCAACAGACATAAGCAAGTTCCTAGCTAATGCTAAACAATGGTTACAAGATCAAAATTGAGTCAGCAAATTAGAAGTTCCCCGACACCTTAAATCATGTCGAGTTCATCATCACTCTCGATACCAGTTAACAGCAGCATCAAAGAGAAGATTCTCTTAGTATTGTGTAATTCATAATTGTAATGTAAACTAAACCTAAACGTGGATCTTCGTTCTTTTTTCGTAAACCAACTTTAAAGCTCCTAGGAATTGATGACGAATTCTCTCCATGCTGACTTTTTATTCCTACTCTTGAAAGTGAGTCGGAGTTCAAAAACCACCTCTTAAAGTAAGCACCAAGTGCAATGATGAGCCAGCATTTATATTGGACTCCTGGACTGTACTTTCATCGTTCAATTGGGACCCATTGAAAATTAAACGTTGCTGAGAAGGTGGTATCCCTTCTTTTTCTTCCATCATTTCTTTTATACGAATGATCTTATCGGCTGGTTCCACATCAACTGGAATGTCCCTTCCAGTAAGCGTCTTAACTTTCACTTGCATCTCTTATAAGTGTACAAAACTTGTTACTTGTGGTAGAGAAATATCTATATCAAATTCGCTGAAAATCATTCTTGGACAAAAAGTGTTTTTGAGATGAGACATGTTGATGTTTTCCACTTAATGTTATGTTTTCAACGCCTGTGGTGAAGAATTTGGATGATGAGCTTGTATATGAGCCAGCCGAAGACTCGTTTTTGTTATTAGATTGTTTGGAGCAAGAGTATAGCTTTCTCAATGCACGCTTCAAGGATAAGGTACCGGTGGTGACAGAGATTGGAGCAGGCTCTGGCATAGTAAGCACGTTCATTCAGCAGAACATACTAACCAGCTCCGTAATAATTGCAACAGACGTGAACCCCAACGCATGCAGAACGACCATGAAAACGTCAAAGGACAACCAAGTACGGGCTCTGGGTAAGCACATCAGTATTCTTGACAGCTGCCAGATGAGCTTGACGTCCAGCTTTAGGAGAGAAACCATAGATGTGTTGGTGTTCAATCCACCCTATGTGCCAGCTGAAGAGGTTCCTGCAATACCATCCCAAACAGACGACTCGTCTTGGTTGGATCTAGCTCTTTTGGGTGGAAAAGATGGCATGACTTTAACGTGGGAAGTCTTGAACAACTTGGAGGGTATATTAAGTCCGGACACAGGCATAGCATACATCTTGTTTTGTGCAAGAAATAACCCAGACTCAGTGGCCAAGGTGATGCTTGAAAGAGGGTGGAGAGTGGATCAAATAATTCACAGAAAAGCTGGTTGGGAGGTTCTAAGTGTCCTCAAGTTCTACAAAAATTGAACAATGTCTTCCCTTGTAACTCTTCACGTATCTCTCGGGTCTGACGATTGTAGCATAGTGTAAATAACGAGTAATCTGCCTAAGAATATAAATTAGTTGTAGATGGTCTTCTCATCAGTACGCATTTTTATTTCTATCAGATAATTGAAAATTCACCTCAAGAAAAATCACAGCCAAAGTGTTATTCAGCGATGTCTCTGTATACCAGGAGATATAATGACCGAAGTCTAGGTGAAGACAGAGGGCGGGGCAGGAGTGATAAGTTCACTCCAGTACATCCTGTGAAAGCAACGAAATGGGCAGGAAAACCGACGAGGAAAATGACGTTTGGAAAGGAAGAGCTAGATACAATTATTACGGGACATGTCACACAAGAGCAGATAGATGCATACCAGCAGATCTTTCGTATAGAAGAGATTTCGGATGTGTTGAGAAAGTCGATGGAGAGACAAGCAGGAGTTCTCGATTTCTTGCCTTCGGGACAAGTAAGTAAATACCCCAATTATCAGAGGGACCCATCGCCACCTCCCAAATATGACGCTTCAGGAAACAGGACCAATACTCGAGAGGCCCGTACCCGGGTCTTCTTAGAGAAGGAAAGGCACTATTTAGTGGAACTTGCTACTGCTAATATCAAGAATTTCATTCCTCCTATTGACTATCGAAAACCCACTAGGACTTTCGAGAAGATATACATCCCCGCCAAAGACTACCCTGATATCAATTTTGTTGGTCTCTTATTGGGGCCAAGAGGAAATACATTAAGGCAGTTGCAGGAGGAGAGTGGCGCCAAGTTGGCTATCAGAGGGAAAGGGTCGGTGAAGGATGGAAAGTCGACTGGAGGTAGAAACGACGACGATGACTCCAGCAGCGCCCTCATTTCCACGTCCTTCACCAATCCCAACTTGAACTCCAGCGGTGAGGATGACTTGCATGTTGTGATAACATCAGATTCCCAGCTGAAAATCGCCAAAGCTATCAAGCTCACAAATGAAGTTATCGAAAAAGCAATTTCTTCGCCAGTCGGACAGAACGACTTGAAGCGTGGCCAGCTTCGTGAGTTGGCTATACTCAATGGTACTTTGAGGGAAACCAAACCATATAATCCTGAGGCATACCAGGCAAGAAGACAGAGACCAGGGCTAGACATTACTCAGATTGTATGTAAAGTCTGTGGAAAAGTCGGACACTTTGCAAGAGATTGTAAGTTCAGACAAGAGTATAATGGCGGATCCAGCTATAACAGCCTGAACAGCAATAGGTCTCATAGTTACGGTGAGACGTCTAATGGTGATGTGGATGCAAATAACTCTGGAATGAAAAGAGAACGCGATGAAAATGAAACTACTCTACAGGAGGAGATTTTGCCTCCCTGGAAAAAGAAGCGTCCAGCTGTTGCTACTACAGCTTGGAATAATCCGCTGAAATCTCTGCCAGTAATGGCTGCTGCACCTCCTCCTCCTCCAGTGATAGGATCTGCTCATCCTCCGCCTCCACCTCCACCTACAGTCTCAACACAACCACCACCTCCTCCTCCACCTACAGTCTCAACACAACCGCCTCCTCCACCGCCCCCATCAACTACCTCGAAGCCTTCAGCACCAGCTAACTCACCACCCGCTCCTCCCAAAACATCTCCACAACCTCCTCCACCCCCTCCACCCCCTTCTAAGTAGTGCACCTTAATCTTGTATCAATATAATAGCTTAATTATCGTTCAAGTAGAGACTCTATAGCTCAATCATATTCTTCAACTAAAAGCTTTAGACTTACTTTACCAAATATTGCAAAAAGATGTAAAACTTGTCAAATGTAATGATAACTAAAAGAAGTTCCGACATTCTTTCGAAGAACAAGTCGCACCAAGAAGGGTGAAGGAACCATCAAAGATGCAAAAACTTACTGCCCGTTGTTTTACTTGCTAAAGTATACCATTCACATAGAGTAGCATGGTGCTTATTTATACCAATGCCTAATATTTAAGCTCTAAAAGTTAACTAAAACAAGAAGCTCCGATATGGTGTAACGGCTAGCACGGTTCGCTCTCACCGAGCAGACCCGGGTTCGACTCCCGGTATCGGAATATTTTTTTGCGAGTTCACTATTAACTCTATATTTTTCATATTTTACACCTAGGCATACTTAGGCATCTAGGCATTTAGGCACCTGAGCAAACAGGCTTAAGGACTTTTATAAGTGACGTTATACAATGCTTTAAAAAGAGATACAATATGCTCGTTGCACCATCACTGTTTCCAAAAGTCAGTACGACTCATATCACTGCTAGACAATTGTAATACAGATTTCTCTAACATCGGTCGTCTACGGTAACTACATCTATCTAAACGTAACATGTGATGTCTATTAACCACAAATTGAACAAGTATTCCTACTTAAATAGTATGTCTGAATGCAATTGATGAAGAAATAAATTCAACATTGATATTTAGTCGAGTTAGGACAACAAAAGCATGTGTAGAATGCTACAGGGTCGATACCATACATTCTTTCAAAGTTTCTCTCACTCCCTATTGAGTCACTAAACTGTCCAACACCTTTGTAAAGTAACAGTTTCTGTGCTTTTTCCTAGACCTAGCTTATTTGCCAACTAAATCGAGATTTTCGTAAACTGTGCCAGTAGACTTGTATAAGTCGGAAGCAGTGACACCGTTCTTACTCTGTTCATTGTCTTTCAACTGTTGTAACATGAGTCTCGTTCTTTCTCTCTCCTTGTATCCATGCAAGCATTCGAAGTAATCTTCGAAGTAAGGTGTACATGCCTTCTTTGAAGAGGTTTCACCGGACGTGTAACAAGCAACCAAAGTTTGAAATTCGTAAAAGCACCTTCTGGTGCCACCAGATCTAGAGTAGGGTTGCATTATACTTGTGTATTTGTTTCCTAGGAAGTAGGTTCAATCGCTATACTATTCTTTGAACTGCTTAGATTTTCATTACGCTAATTGGTTGTCGTTTTTGGTGAAGACACGTCCAAAATTTTCAAAATCTCTTGGACCGACACCAACGAGGTTAGAACCAAAGGTACAGACTTGATATAAGGGAGAGAAGGGACGCAAACGCTTTGCATTAGGATGTATTGAGTCATGGTTCTAAATATGGCTAGACATAGGCTAACATTTCACGAATGCAGTCTTTAACTTCGTAGTATAAAGGACCCATTGAGCCCTCGATAACTATGTCACCGGTGTCCTCACTTTCAGAACCACCGTAAGCGACTTTTCTTATTGCAAGAGTGTTGTTAACGACTAGCGTACCTTCACTTTTAAATTCTGCGTTCAAGTTCCGATACAAAAGCTTTTTCTTTAACTCTGGCAATCTGATATTACCAATTGCTAGTTTGGAACCATTATTGTACAACAATTGGGGGCCAGAAAACTCTTGCTTTTCCATCAAAGCCTGTTGCTGCTTGAGGTAGTCTTGATTAGAAGTGTGTTTCAAAGTGAACCTTGAAGAAGAATTGATAAAGTCATGTACAGTCTTGGCTTTCTTTGGTGGAGGCCCACTATTATGAACCTCTAACTCACCATAGACATGAGCGACTCTGTAGCTTCCATCTATCTTTTGCCACTTGAGTTCATTAACGATGCTGTCGTCCAACTTGATCTCGAAGTCACTCAACCCGATTCCAGTGCCGTCAGAGCCTTCTCCTCCAATTTCTACTGGTGTATTGCATTCTACCCCAATGATGGAAGATTTGAAACTTCTACTGGTGTGGCCTAAAGACGAAAAGCCACTTCTGATGTTGGCGAGTGATAAGTATTTTGAATACAGTTCCTCCGACTTTACACTTTGTTCTTGGCTTTGGGACTCTTGTTGTTGCTTCAACAGCGATTTGACCAATTCCAATCCATTAACTTCCTCCACACTTCCATCACCAACAGTGGAGTCTGGTAACAAGAAAAAGTTGTAAGGTTTCAAAGAGGTTATGATCAAACTCAAAGATCTCAAATCCACTAAACCCGACAAGTCGACGAATGACAAACCACACCTTACTCTCAATTCTTGAGACAGAGATGAAAATGAAGATGCAGCGTTGATAGGTACTCTTTTTTTGGGACTGAAAAGGGTATCGAGGTTTTTTTGCAAGAGTTGGTTATTCAACATCTCTTGAGGAGTAAGCTTATTTTGATTCAACGAGTTTGCTTTATCATTTTTACCTTTACCTCTCCCCTTGCCATTTTCAACGCTCCCCCATTTCTGTCTTTCGTTTTGTTCGAATTTCCGTTTACTTTCCATAATCAATTTATTACTAAAATCATCTTGTTTCTGAAAATCATTAATATCGATAACTTCACCATAATCGTCAAATTTTTGCTTATGAGTTTGTGTGATGAATGGAAACATGGCATGCCTTGGTTTGAGTTTATGCGTTATCCTGAGATCAAGAAGTCTATTTTCTTGTAGTGTTTGTTTCACATGGTCCGTGATAAATGCTTCGTGCGTCGTTAACTCATCCACCCTAGCAGGAACACTTGAAGCGGTATTTGTTAAGGATTTTTCAATACTGGCCTTTGTCATCTTCATAGCTTCGGACTCATCTTCAGAGGAATTACCTTCATCTTCAGAAGATGAATCATCTTCATCGAATGTATCGGCATTCAACAAGTATTGGTTTTTTCTATCTCTGACTTTTGCTAAAAGTCGTTGCTTTCTTTGAAAGGCAATTTTTTCTTGAAATTCAGAAAGTTCAGCACCTATTAGCGGCTCTTCTCTATACCAATTGTCTAACTTTACTGATCTTTCCAAGGGAACAGCGATTCCATCTTCAACCACACCACCATTTCTCTTCTTGGCTAAGTTGTACCAGTCATTGTAAAGTTGATGGTTTATGGTATCGTCCATACCAAATTGCGATTTCTCCGTGAGAATGATGGTTGTCTTTTCATCCTGACATAAATATTGTAAAGCCTCAAAAGACATATCTCCATTTTTAAAGTCGACACCCGAAGAAAAGACGATTTTTGGTCCGCTAAGTTGTATGAGCTCATTGGGGTCCAGCAAAAGATCCACCTTAGATGGGTCGAACGGGAAATTGTTCTTATTTGAGCTACTATTAGTAGATGACGAGGCCTCTTCCCATTCTTTCACCATTTGAGCAGACATCCATTCCAAAAGACTGGATGCGTAGCTAAGAACTTTTGTACCTGAGTAGGATAAGAAATAGACGGGTATGGGAGCACTCTGCAAGTGCTTATCGATGAGGTGAAGAAGCTCCAAGAATCTTCCTGAAAGAGACGTTGGAAGCAAAACAGCACCACCATTTGCCAAGGTTGCATCAACGAGTTGAAGGAACTTCTCCGAACGTTTCTTGTGAGACATAGAAGAACCAAGGTCCGTCTTGGTAATCAAGGCCGTGGGTCTGACTAATTGTGACAAAGGATTACCACTGGAAGACGACAAGAAGCTTGCACTGTTCAAGAACGAGTCCTTGGAGTGGTTCCATGCTGGTGCATATATTATGCGCTCGAGTTTTCTTGTTATGAGCCAGAAAGTTCCTCCCAAAGTATGTCCAGCATTATATGGAGTAACAACCAATTTGTTGTCGAATAAACTCAAGGTTTGGAAAAACTTGAGAGGAATTATTTTGTCAAACCATTCATCCACCTCATCTGCTTCCATTATACTGTCCTTCAATGGACCCAATATCCCGTTGGCTCTATAATACTCTATGGTGGAAATTCTGCCCAACTGATTGACTGGAAGAGTAGCGTACACTGGAATGTTGGACATCAAGTTGGGGAACTTGATACACATCAAGGCAAACCCACTTATGAATTCAGCGGTGGCATGGGAGAGTATGATCAAGTCCACTTCTTTCAAATACTGCTCCAAGTATAAAATATCTTCATGATTTTTTCCATTCCAACTCGGGTCCGCTAATATTTTAATCTCATTATCAAAACTCAAAAGAGATGCTTTGCATGAATAATCATTTTCCCTTGGGGTGACAAGAGTAAAGGTGAACATTCTGACCTCTTTCTATCTGATGCTGTATAAATCTACACCAATTTCTTGCAAATATTTCAAAATTAAGTTATATTATTGTCGCATCTTCACGACATTAATTGATACTCCTACTCCATCATCATACAAATCGAAGGCTCTACACCAAGAAGTACAGTAGAATTCTATTTTACAAAACATCAACAATGATACAACGGTCGAAAAGGAAGAATTATAAATTGAGTGTACGAAAAGGAATTGTTCAATGGTAATAGAAGTTAACGGTTGAGATTGAAACTGTTTCTAGTATGGTAGGATAATAAGCTTTCAGCTTGAGTTAAGCCAGGAAGCTCATGGGTGGTGGTTACTCTTTCTAAGGAGTTTCTAGAACCAGTTCCAAACTCACCTTCCTTCAACATCTGTAGTCTCAATTGGTTCAAGTCTAGTTTATTAATGGTGTTGCGACGATGTTTACTTTCGTTCCTGGAGATGGTGGCACGTCTTTTAATGGTTTTGAATGTTTTGCTGAGAGGGTTGGAAGGTGATTCGTTGGCATCGTTGGAGTCTTCGTTCTTTGGCTTATGGTATTCGTTCCATATGTTTTCTTCCATGCGCTTCAAGACCTCAGGATCAGCCTTCTTCACTTGTCTTAAGAGCCTCAATCTCTCGATGTCTTCCTTGTCGGTGGGGTCGTATTTCTCGGGGTAGTCGTCGTAGTCACCGTTCAATGCTCTTTCTCTGATGATGTCGATATCTCTTGGAGCGAAGTTCTTCATCAAAAAGTCGTACGTGAATCGGGGCAATAAACAGATCACAATTCCAATGAAAATGTTGCACCAGCAGGATAACGTACCCAAGACTTGAGCACCGGCCTTGAAGAACTCGGCTGCTCTGATTCCAGCACTCCAGACCCCAGTCCAGAAGAACACCAATAGAATTGAAATAGCATAAATCAAAAGTGAGAACCAATCCCATCTGTATTGTTGTAATAGCACATAAATGTCACACGATATGACAGAGATGCTGACCGCTACCACACCTATCCAGAAACGATGGTCGATATTGAGACCCTTAGCACTTTGGAATGATTTGTAGAATTGAAGGTAAGGGAAATAGAACGATATCACTGATTGATATAAGCCATCAACCATGTACCAAAGAAACTTGTACTGACTCCATTCTAAGCCCAAGATTCCTGACCGGTACAATTGAGGCACCACTAACGATACGGTATCCGACACATCTTGATCGAAAACTGCCAACACAATCACAGGTAAGGAGGTGAAGGCCAAATTGTAAAACATCAAATAAGTGTATTCGTACAATTCAGCACCATCGAAACTACTATAGATTCCGTACCAGAACAAGGTGATAGTGAATACAACGTTCTTATAAAAAAAGCAAGGAACCATTTCTGCAAGTCGTTTATATGACCACCTTCCATGAACTAACAAAAGTCTTGTTATGAATCTGAATTGACCGAGAGAGTAGTCTGAGGTCATTGCTGCTTGTCTTCCCTCTTCTCCAGCAATACCAACACCCACATGAGCAGCTTGAATCATGGCAACGTCATTTGCACCATCTCCAATAGCTAAGGTCATGACTTTCAAGGACTCCTTTACAACATTTAGAACACTAGCTTTCTGTGATGGTGAAACTCTGCAACATATAACAGATTTACATTGTTTACCTAAAAGTAGGAACTTTTCCTTGAGGTTCTTTACCTCTGGGGCATCTAACAGATGGTCACCAAATATTATACTCAAAGCGACGCCGTCAATAATCAATGCATATTTTGAAGAAGGAGAAGAGTGGTCCTTCTTTGCTGCCTTGATCAAAGTGTCTATTTCTTTGTCAGAAGAGTCCTTTAGCATTCCAAAGTTCTCTTGTAGATATCCTGTGAGGAGCTTATCGATCTCCTCTACACTAGCGCTACTCTCATCACTTGGTCTCACAACTAAAAGTTTCATGCTATTCTCTAGCAAGTTGCAGGAGAAACCGATATTAATAGCTGTTTCCACTTTATCTCCAGTTAGAACCCATAACTTAATTCCCGCTTGACTTAAAATACTGATAGAGTCTGGGACACCATCTTGAAGTTTATCTTCTATTGCAGTTCCTCCTAGCAAAATCAAATTTTGTTCTATTTCTTCTTCCAATTTCTCGAGCATTTCCTCACGATTATCGTCGATCGAGGTATTAGCTTCGTGAAATCTTTTTTGCCACTCTTCATACTCCAGAGGATCAAGCTCTTTGTATGCTACACACAAAGTCCGGAGTCCTTCATTGGCATATTCTTCAAGGTGAATAGCTGTTCTTCTGATCATCTCTTCATCATTGAACTTGGGGTTTAGGCGTGAGTAAATGACATTATCTGCACCTTTACTATAAAGAACAATCTTGTTTTCGGGAGTTCTCACGATACAAGACATACGTTTTCTAGCAGAAGAAAAAGGTATGTTTTGAAGTTGTTCGTATTCTCTTGGTTCCCCATAGATGTCCAAATAAATTTGTTTTCTTACTCTAGATTTAAACACAATTCCCACGTCTCTAGCCGCCATGACTAAAGCATTCTCATCTGGAGATTCTGCTTTCAATTTCCTAAAACCTGGATTTTCGCTGTCTTCTTCTGTGATGACTGTATGGCATAACGCCAACGCAAGCATGAAAGCCTCATTTGCCTTTTTTTGATCTTCACCTGATTTGACATTAGGAAGGATTGTATCATTAGTGTATTCACTTGAAACAAACGTTATCTCTTCTTCGTTCAACTGGTCATTGTTGCTATATTTCACGAGATTCTCATACATTTCCTGTTTGTCCTGAGTGATTTTACGACTCCATTTCTGCTGTTCAGCTACAATATCGAGTCCATCCCTCTTATCTATACCTTGTCTCGCCTCAGTGTAGGCTACACCGTAGGACTTTCCCTTGATGGTACATTTCCTGAAGCTCATGATGTTTTGAGTCAAAGTGCCAGTTTTGTCGCTGAAAATGTACTCAATTTGACCCAAATCATCAGAAATATTCCAGGCATTAGGTATACAAGGATAATTTAGTTTGGGGTAATACATCTTAGCATCCAAGTAAATGAAGAGTGCCTGCAATGTCTTGATAATTTCAATAGTGATGTACAAAGAAATTGGCACTAAACCCTGATAGTTCACAATGGAAACAAAGAAAGCAATTACACCATTGGCAGCATCGGTATGCCCATATGGTTTGAAATCAAAATATAATCTTGAAGTATCCTTTTTCCTGTAAAACAAACCATTGACCAAGCCAGTCACGAAACAGAGGATGAACAAAAGGGCAAAATTGATTATAACTGATAAGTTGAGCTCTTTTGAAATCCGAGATCTTTTGGTCGGGGTAACACCTGAATTCAACATTATTTTTGTTTCAGGACCAGTGTAAACCACTAAACCTATCACCCATTTAGTGTTCCTCAAAGTACAACCTCTAAACAAAACGTTATCATAAGTTACAGCTTCTTTCTCATCATCATTTACCAAATTCCCGTTAGAGTCGTAGTTTTCATAGTGGATAGTACCTTTGAAGGAATACATATTCCTATTGGGAGGATCACATTCAATCCAGAATTTGGCATTGCCTATATCGCCGGCGTGCTTGATGTTCTTTGAGGAGCCACATTGCAAGCAAGATTTTGGCTTCAAGTTCGTTTCACCGTCGAGATTTTTAGTTTCTATGAAGCAACCCCCATCGACGTCAGAAGTTGATATTAACACAATATCAGCGGGGACTTCTTCGTCTGAACGGACTCTAATGAAGTCACCCACACAAACGTCTTTCCAACTGCGGTTCTTGAAAATCGTCGAACTAGAGCCATTAGCGAATATGGGAGGATTGATGATGGAGTTTGGTTCTGGTCTTGTCACTTTATGCCTCGACATCCGAGACTGCGTCGATGGTCGACCTCTACTCTGGTACGAAAACCTGTGATTGACAGAGGACCGATCAGAAACGATTGTTGAGACCCGATGCAAAGCATTTTCCTTGTCTTCCTCAAGCTTGCGAACAAACTCAAGCTTCTTCCTCTTGTTGTAAAAAGTGAAAATAAACGCCTTTTTAAGGCCCTTGAAGACTTTTCTGTTGACTTTGGTGCATTTCTTCTTGAATCGTCTCCATGGACCCACATAATCCACTTCGACATTAGGATTGTTCAAGCCCTGCACTAGATGTATGGGCGAATTATTGAGATCTGAATCACTTGCTGCTCTTCTGTAATCCTCAATTGCGTCCTTTATCGCTGTAATCACCACGATGACGATCAAAGGTACAGCTGCCAACCCGGGGTCCGCAACACCAAAGATCTGGAATGCACCCAAGATGACCACCAACAAAAAGTACGAGTTAGCAACGTTGGTGAATTGGAAGAGGATGTTCTTGGGCAAAAACGACAATGGGGTATACTTGGTGGTTCTGATCTTATTTCTAGGATAATCCAACCGGGGTCGGCCTGTCTGCTGGTCTGTGAGCACATCGGGCAACTTCTGGTTGACATAGACGTATCTTGGGGTTCTGCGGTACACTTCTTCCAAAAAGTTCGGCCTCGACGCCATGCCCCTGTTGTAGAAAAACAACTGCCATTTCTCCTTGAATGTCCGTGGTTTCTGCTCAAACAACTCCCCGAGCCCATACAGCCGTTTGTTTGCCTTCTCGTCGCCCGAGCTATACTCTCCCTTCAGGCTGCTGTCATTTTCCTCTTCTTTTTCCTCCACAGGCTGCGGATTCCTATCCGTCCTGCTATTCAAGCTGTTCTGCAACTCACTCTTGGAGTCCGGCGTGGTAGACACTTGTTGACCGCTTTCCATCTTACTTCCGTTCCGTTTTAACTATTCAGAGCAAGATGACAAATGGGTGTCATATAGAAGCTGAAAAAAATTTGTCCACCTCGAAGATGCTTCTCAATAGCTAGTTCCTATGTGTAAGAGATAATTCTTTAAAGCCAGAGCACCTGAAAGCTTACCTTTGATCTTGAAAACCTGACTATTTCTGAGATGGGTGTAGTAAATTTTAGGAAACATTTATCATGTTTACATTATATCCTGCACACTGTCCTCCACTATAAAAAAAAAAAGTGGCGGGCGGCCTGGCTAGCGGATTCTACATTTCCAGGCCCCAGAAAAAACTGCTATATGTTCCTGACGATCACTACAAGCGCCTGGGAAGGTTCCGGTGCCAATTTTTCCTGTTTTTTTCTCTTTTGTTGGGGGAATTATGGACTGAGACAACTAGACTGTGGGAAAAGATATCGCTGGGAGAAAAAGTCCTTTCCGCACTGGGTAAGAGGTACGACATTCTTAGCAATCGCGACATGGGTAAATACACTACCTACTCAAACACCCTAACACCCATACTAAGACCAAAGAAACCCCCAAACACCCATACATTAGCCACAACCGCGACATTATTGCAACACTTACCGGGGGGTCGTTGTTGTCTCCCACCAGGGCTGGACTGGCCTGCATCCCGCTGCTTTTTTTCTACCATGAGAAGAGGAGGAAGAGGAACCCCCCCCCAGCAGAATCCAGCAAAATCTAACGCATAGAGCAGAACCCAGCTGCCGATGGAACGGCTAACAGGCACAGGTCGATCTACAGAGATCTATCCATCTATCAATCTTGTTCTACGAGAACGAACCTATAGGGACTATACTGTTAATTTTTTCCCTTCAATTTTTTTGTACATTCTCCTAGTATGAAATGGCTGTAGGCCGTCTGGTCTCGCTCTGTAGGGCCTGTAGGGACGATTTGAGGACGGTAAACGTAATGTTGGTGAAGAGTCGGACAGAACCAGGGCAGAGTTTTCGGGAACTTTTTTTTTTTTGGACCTGCCTAGTTGGGAAACACGGAGATAACGGGCGGGTAACACCGTAAACCCGAGCACCAGGAAGTCGACGAACGGTGAAAAATTCGTTGGCGAGTTCTCTCTGTAGGTGAAAAGTACGCTATAAACCAAGCTTTCAAGCAAAAAACGTTAGTTCAAACCCAGTAGTAACATGTCAGTTGAAGAGATCCCACAAGGCGCAGATGTGCACCTTTTGTCCAAAAACGAGAAAAAGGCTAGAGACTTAATCAAGAAGTTAAACTTGAAGCAAATTAAGGGCATCACCAGAGTTACTTTCAAGCAAAGAGGTAACTTGATTTACGCCATTGACCAGCCAGATGTGTACAGATCCGCAGCAGGTACCTACGTTGTTTTCGGAGAAGCCAAGGTCGACGACTTGAACAAGAGAATTGCTGAGGCCCAAGCCCAGCAAGCCCAACAGGATGCTCTTTCCAAGGCTGCGGAATCCACCGAGGACAAGTCTCCTGAAGCCATCACGGCCGACTTGGAGAAGGCCACCATCAAGGAGGAGTCTAAGGAAGACGAGGAAGAAGGCGAAGTTGACGAGAGCGGATTGGACTCCAAGGACGTTGACATCATTGTGGAACAGACCCAAGTGTCTAGAGCCAAGGCTGTCAAGGCCTTAAGGGCACATGACGGTGATATGGTCAATGCTATCATGGAATTGTCTTAGTGTATGTGTAAATAACAGTTTTATCTACAAGCATTCAGCGACAATACAGATTTTTCTATTTAGTTTTCTTTGATTTCTTTCTCATCGCTTGATCAATTGGTTCATTTGGCGTATTTCGTGTAGGCGGGCAGCCAGCAGTGAAGAGTGGTTCTTTTTTCACGTCTGGGTGCCTGGTGTTGTAGCGCCAGGTTCTGCTGGGGCCGATGCTGCGCGAGAAGACGAGGCTGAAGAAGAAGAAGGTTCACCAAGAGCACCAGGTGCATCAGGAGCAGAAGGTGACGTGGGAGAAGCAGGGGAAGCGGTAATTTCTCGAGGAGCCGGCTCGTGCGCCGCCACCAGCGACGGAACATGGCTGCTGGCACCGTTTAAAAACCCACATTTGGGGCAGATGTAGGTGACTTTGAACGGGTCCTCGCACCCTGGCGGAGCGAGCCCGTTGTGCGACAAGCACCGGCTGCAGATCAAAGCGAATCTGTTTTCAATCGACTCGCTGCTGTCGGAGCCAATGATGAGGTCTAGCACTTTATCCTGGAGCGAACGCCCGCTGGAAGCTTTTGCTCCAGGGGCCACGGGCGGCTGGGACGATATGCCAGCATGTGCGGCCTTTCCAGCGTTGCACTGTGGAGGCAGTACCGACAGCCGGTTGTCGTTGGTGGTGATGGCAGAGGCCGTCGTAGTCGTCATTGCTGGACCTTGGCCATGATGGTGCGGCTGTTGTTGTTGAGACCGCTGTTTCTGTTTCTGTTGTTGTTGTAACTGCTGCTGCTTCTGGTTCTGCACCCCAGCACCACCTGTCCCTGTCTCGGGCTCCTTCTTGATCTCGCCGTACTTGTTGAGAAGCTCGTTCGTAGTATTGAAATTGCTGATTTTCTTCAACTCCTCGATCTTCTTGCTGTGCTTCTTCTTGAGCTGCCGCAAAGTCTTCTCTCGCAGCCCCACTAATGCTTCACACCCGTAACTCAACACCCAAACCACGACAAAGGCCACCACGGGATACCCAAACACCATCACCATCCCGTTCAAACTGAGACTCCGCAAGAAATTCACCACCCTGCTGCTGGAAAACGGCGTCTTGGCCGTACTCTGGTATAGGTACGCAACCACAATCACATATACCCCGGAAAACCATGCTGATAACCGTTGTTTCAACCGTTTTGATCGATTTTTCAACTGGAATATTTGCTGCTGTGTAGTGGAAATTTGCTGTGTCAACTCCGTCAACTCTCGTTCAAAGAGGTCAGGATCAAATCCTCTTTGCTTGAAGAGCCCAAAGATCGCCATTACTCTTGCAAAACTCCTGATTTAACTGTCGACGGGCAGAAGAAGGGCTGGTAGGTTTAGTTTGCTTTCACGCGCTAGAATATCCAATCGATGTAATTTCTAATAATCAAATCTTTTCCTAGTCGAAGAGGTACGAGGATGACTTATACAGTGGGAGACCGGAGGATTAGCATAGATAGAGATGATTTAGACGAGTCAGATAAGCAGCTTGTGCTTGCCCACCTGGAATTATTCAAATACTGTTTAAACAACGCCTGCTATGGGTTTCTCATCAATTTGAAAAAAATCATACATCTTTACAGTGACATTATCACGATTTACAGTACGCTTTTGCGGAAGGTGCCCAACTACGACGACATAACGTTGATGACGAACCGGACGAAGCTCAACTTGAGCAAGTTGGAGGAGGATTTCAATCGACTTTTCGGGAACAAAGTGTGCGGAGATGTGTCGATGAAGATGAACTGGGAGGACAAGCGGTACGAAAGCGACGTCAAACACAAGAGCATTGTGTGCTGCGAGTCGTCGGCAGAGATGTTTGAGTTGATCATGAAGAATTTGAACTGCATCGAGCTTTTCTTCGGCACGTTTGACAACTTGAAGAAGCTCTTGATCCCATTTCTCTCAGCGCAGACGAAGGCCATCCACCGGCTGCTCGTGAAGGGGTTGTACCTCTTCCGGCTCACCACCATCGCCGACGAGGTCGGCACGATACGTGAGTTGACGCCGGCCATCATCAAGCAGTTGCGCAAGATCGAGAAGATCACCAGCGGCATCGAGCGGGAGCTGACGGTGCTCGACACTGCGTTCGCCACTTTCGACCCGTCATTGAAGCAGTACACCGTGATCTTGTTGGGCAAGGCCATCTTGAAGCGCGACATCGACGCTGCCGACTGCCAGATCATCAAGAGACGAGACGTGTGTTTCCAGGCTGCGGAGCATGTCGTTAGCATCCCGCTCAGCGAAGAGCAGTCCTCCAGCATGCTCATGAAGCACTTGATCAAGTACGTGGTCTATGCTGCCATCGTGTTTGCCGTCATCACCACCGTCATTGTCCACAGACTCTTTAAAGTTTTGTTCTCATCATAGCTGGGTCTATCTCTTTTTAGGACCCCATTTTAACACCAAAACACTCTTTTTCTAGGGGAAAATCATACCCTACTCAGCATCCAGCCCCCACGCCTCGTTCTTGGCCCCTCTGCCACCTCCAATGGTGGTCTATAGGCCGTCAAAGAGGCTAAAATTGTATCTCTATTCCCATCCGTCGATGGTTCTTTTTGTTACACAAAACACCTTTTTCCCATATGTACAGTAAATAAGGTAGTTTAATGCATTTAGTGAAATATAACGGTTAGGCCATCAATCTCGATCGTAAAGACAGTAACGGCAAGCAAATTGAGTAACAAGCACCATAGTAGATTCTAGTGGTGAGGTGAAGACACAGAATAAATTCGGTTTGATATACAAGTGAAGCAGTTCTATTTTTCAAACGGATTTTCATTTTTTTTCAACAGAGAGTCAGACAGACGGTTACAGAACTAAAGTGCCCTAGTTGCAAGAGGTAATTGGGGAGAATATGGCCGATAATACGCAAATATACTCAGCAACGTACTCGAATGTGCCGGTGTTTGAGTTTGTAACTTCAGAAGGGCCAATTATGAGAAGAAAGCTGGACTCGTGGATTAATGCTACGCACATCTTGAAGATAGCCAAGTTCCCGAAAGCGAAGCGGACGAGGATATTGGAGAAGGATGTGCAGACAGGGGTGCACGAGAAGGTGCAAGGAGGGTACGGGAAGTACCAAGGGACGTATGTGCCTCTTGAGCTTGGGGCCGAGATAGCGAAGAACTTTGGTGTGTTTGAGGTGTTGAGGCCGATATTTGAGTTCACCTACACAGAGGGCAAGTCAGAGACACCCCCTCCGGCTCCGAAACATAGCCATGCGTCTGCATCGAACGTGGCGAAAAGACTTCCAAGCGGTAGTCGAGGAGGAGCAGGTTTGGGGGTTGGAATGGGAGCAGGCGTGGGAGCAGCAGCGAGCGAGGCCAGAAAGACCAAGAGCATGTCGTCGCTTCCGGGAGAGCCACAGAGGAAACGGGGCCGGCCCAAGCGGACCAAGCTCCATCCTCACATGGAGCCCACTTTGAAGCACAGCGACACCACCCCGATAGGCGAGTCGCTGGAGATGGGGCCCAACATTGGCACTTTCAACAACAAGAAAGGGTTTGAGCACCAGCACCAGCACCAGAGCCTTCAGAGCCTTCAGCACCATCAGAGCCATCAACACCAGCAGCACCCGTCATTATCTCGGCAGGATACCGAACAAGATGCATTACAGGTGATGGCCAACAACATGAGCATGGGGCACGAGGATATAGAAGTTGTGGAAAGAAGCAGCGAGGACGAGATGGACACTAGTGGATCGATACATAACGGCACTCTGCTCCACCACCCGGACGACGATGAGCTTATGAGCGGGAGGGAGCTTTTCGGCACTCCTCGCGGCTCATTTGAGAGGATTGTCCACTCGCATAGCTTGAACCACGCCCATTTGAACGGGTCCAGTGGGCTACATGATCCTTATGGGCTTCTGCAGTACCACCACTCGTCGATAACCCATGCGTCGCCATCATTCAAGGACGATTCGGTGTACTCAGACTATTTCACCAGTCTTCTCAATTATTTCTTAGAGGACGGCAACAACACCAAGGTGCGGACGTCGTCGTCGTCTACGTCTGCGGCAGCAGAGACGATGATTCCAGACAAGATACTTACGCCGCCCCAGCCGTTATCGAGAATACGCATAACCCAGCCAGTAGATAATGACGGCAACACCATTTTCCACTGGGCCTGTTCAATGGCCAACAATGTGATGATTGAGTTTTTGCTTTCGACGTTTGAGGAGTTTTTGGGCCCCGAGTTGAAGAACAACCACGGCGAGACGCCGTTGATGTTTTTAGTCAAGTTCAGCAACTCATACCAGTTGCGCAACTTTCCGGTGCTCGTCGACTTGTTGTTTGGGTCGCTTCTCTCAGTAGACAACTTCAACCGCACCATTCTCCATCACATTGCGTTGGGGGCCAACGGCAGTAACCCCGATGGGTCGGTGACGGCGCACACTGATGTACAGACGTACCGCAAGAACAAGGAGAAGTTTGCCCGGTACTACATGGAGAGTCTTTTCAGTAAGCTCCTTGAGTTTGAGAGCATGTCTGATGTGAGCACAGGCGAGAGACGGCTTTCTGGCGGGAACCGGCGAGACTTGGTGTTGAAGTTTGTCAACCAGCAAGACATCGACGGCAACACCGCGTTCCACATTGTGGCCTACAATTTGAACAAGAAATGCATCAAGGTGTTTTTGAACCACCACAGGTACGTTGACTTCCAGCTCCGAAACCTCGTTGGGTACACCGTGGAGGAGTACTTGGCGTCGCACAACCATGTCTTGAAGCTCGATTCCGCTGGTGGGGCGAGCGACATGGCGCCAGCCACCTCCGCTGGAACCCCAGCGTCAGCATCGTTGGGAGCCGGTGCCATGGGCACCGGCAACCACGCTGCTGTTTTCGAGGACGTAGCCCTTGGTGCTGGCGCTGGCGGTGCCGGCACCGCATCGTCGTTGGCCCACTGGAACACCCTGAGCTTCGAGTCCCAGCTACAATTATCCAAGCGTCTGGTCGACTTGCACACCTCCACCGCCCACCTTGTGTCGGAGAGGCTCCACGAGCTCGCGTTTGCTGTTGACCGGGAGCTCTCCCGCAAGGACGAACAGCTCTTGGCCTACTTCAAGCTTCTCAAGGCCGCTACCCTCGACAAGCTCCAATCGCAGCGAGAGGTGTTGCGCTTCTTCAAATTGGACCACTTGGTGTATGCCATCGACGCCGACTCGGCCACCACCACCAGTCCCGACAACAACCTTGTCCAGGAAGAGATCAACCGTCTCACCAACGACTTGAGTTTCCAGTGTCTCGTGAAAAAGGAGCACCTTGACACTGCGGTTGTTCGCTACTGTGCCCTCTACGAGCTGAAGGTGGCATCTTGCCTCGTAGCGCTGGAGCGCGCTCATCTCTTGCACTCCGACGCCGACACCAACAACGAAAACGCAAACGCAAACAAACACACCAGCAGCAGCAGCAGCACCTCTGCTGCTGCTGCTGCTGGCAACGGCGCTGCCGCCTCGGAGACCCTCTCGTTGGCCGTGGAGCTCCAGCGCCAGATCGTTCGCCGCAAAAACCTTCTTCTTCGCCTTCTTCACCATCAGCCTCTTGTGCCGGTTCCGGCACAACACCTCCCCCAACAGCAACAGCAACACCTCCTGCCCCAGGACCACGCCGACGCAGACACCCAAACACCCTCCCCAGAAAAGATCAACACCTCCCAAGCCCACGCCCAAGCCCTCACGCACCCCCAGACCCAAAGCCATCACTACACCCAGAACGACCACCACCACCAGACTGCCGGCGACACTGGCGACGTTGGCGTCGCCAACGTCGCCACCGCCGCCTCGCTGGTGCTCTCCCGCTACCCTCGCTCAGACAAGATCAACAAGTACTGTAAACTAATCGCCCTCTGTTGCGGCATGAACTTCCACGAAGTGGAAAACGCTATCGACCTCATAGAACAGTCCTTAGTAAAATCGACTGCGCCAAAATAACTGGGCCCGCTCATCACCCATAATACTACACCCTGGCCCTGTTACTATGTTTAGATTCCAGTCTACGGAGGCCCTTCCTTCCTTCCTGTCAATCAATTTCGTGTATTAATAAATGTTCAAGCCTTCTCCATGTCAAAATGCAAGAGGCGCATTATAAAAAAATCATTGTATAAAGGCTTTGCTAAAGCCAGCTGGAAGATATTGAAAAATTGGCTTTTTTTAGGATCAACAACTACCGTTTGGAAGAGTTGAAGAAGCTAGTAAGGAAGTATATTGATTGGTACCATGAAATTGAGAGGTAGGTTGTGTGGAAGAGGAGATTTCGGGTTGGTAGTGGTGATAATGACAGTAGGAATGGTGATTTTGTACTATCTTATTTTTAGATCATTGGCATTGGGAGGAAGGCCATATGGGAAAGCTGAAGCAGGCAAGGAGTGGTGGCAGGGGATGGTTCCGCAGCTGGGAGACGGTGGTGAGGGAGGAGGGAGAGGAGGAGGACGAGGAAGTGGTGGAATACGAGTTTTGGGGCCAGGCGAAGGGTTGCAGCGAGAGCGAGTATATCGCACGGTGGAGTTGAAGAGCTTTGGAGAGCGGCCGGGACCAGGAGCAGAAGCAGAACGGGGGGACCGGCGCCCAGGGGGCGCTGGTCCCCCCGGTGGAGGAGAAAGTGGAGGAGGTGAAAGAGCTGAGGAAGAAGTTGGCGAAATTCCTGGTGACGATAGAGTAGATGCTGGCGTGTGTGGACGGCTTGCGTACCACGGCGAGGTGGAGGTGACGCCCGAAAAGATGCTTGACGTGGAGGTGGAGCCGATCGAAGAGTTGGTGAGAGCGGTGGGCAACGCCAGCCAGTACGGACAGTACTTGGACCAGGCCCGCGAGTACTTCCACCGAGAGCACAGGCCGGGCAAGACGCAGTGGTTTCGGTTTGGCGGGTCGTCTGTCTGGCTTGCGCAGCACCGGTTGCACTACATGGTGAGCCGGGTGGTGTATGCTCCCAAAGGAGTGCCGAACCGGGCTGTTCTCAGCTTTTTGTATGCCCAGGCGTACGACGAAGAGTGGAACGAGATGGTGGGACACCGGGTGGAGGTCCAGTACGAGGCCAAGCCCACCACTTCCAACAGCACCACCACTGCTGGTACCACCACCACCAATACTGGTACCACCACCGAAGCAGACGCTACAGACGCTGGACTGGGGCCAGGTACGGTGCGCACCCGAGTGTTGACGTTCCCCCATGTGCTAGATGTGTCGTACCAAGTCAACTTCCGCCGGGGCAATCGCAAGTACTTCGGGCCTGAAGACCCCAGGATCATTCTTCGTCGCAACCCGTTGGGCTTTGAAGAGCCGGTGGTGGTGTTCAACATGAAAGACGTGCGTCTTCGTCGCAGACGCATGCACTTGATGCTCCCCTTTGCCGGCGACCACAAGCCATTGAATAAAGACATGTTCCTGCTGGTGAAGAATGAGAAAAACTGGGTCCCCTTCATGCACCACGACGACGCCAACACCGTCTACTTTGGCTACTCGTTGGACCCTCTCGAAGTACACCGCTGCGATATCGACCTGGGCAGTTGCAACTACTTGCAAGTCCAGCGTCACCGCAACTTCGCCGTGGGTCCGCTTCGTGGCGGCACTCAGCTTGTGCCGCTACCAGTGGACCACGACACTCTCAAACGATTCTTGCCCAAAAACAGACAGGTTTACGTTGGCTGGGCCCGGGCCCATCTCAAGTCTTGCGGGTGCGGTTCCGCCATGTACAGACCCAACTTGGTGGTGTTGGTCGAAGACTACGACCCCGAAGACGAGTCCTACTCTTACACCATCAGCGATGTGTCTGAATACACTGATTTGGGGGTCAGCGTGCGGGCCTGGGGATCCAACAACAACAACCCTTGCAAAGGACGTAGTGTTCTCACTCCAAACTCCATCTCCGACTGGCTGGTGACGTCCCTCGAACATCTGGGCACCCAGTACGCCTCGTTCGACGAGATGCCCCATGTTCCTTTGGACATTGGCGATATCGACTTTACTGACTACATGAGCATCACTCTTTCGCTGGCTGATAGCCACATCTCGGTGCTCTACGTCAAGGGCCTTCTCAACTACATCCTCCATCTACCCTCTGTGCGCTCCTACACCCACAAACCAGGCTTGGTGTCTGGCGACGACAAGAGCACCAAAACCTCCGGTATGCGCCATCACCACCCGCCATTGGGCGTCAGAGGCATTCCTATCCCCATCCAGCCTTTGAGTGCCAAGTGTGCCTTAATGGCCAGCGAGCAGTTCTGTGCAAGGTTCGGCAAGCTCCACCAAAAGGGCATACTATCGTTTCTCTCGCTGCACAAACCAGGCCCAGGGCCAAAGTCAAGGCCAAACCATGAGCACCAATACAAGTAAATGACAACAGCAACAGCAACGCCACCAGAATCATTGCCGACCCGACCTGAAAAACTAACAAGAAGCGAAGTAATTGCAACAGTTTCCTTTTGTTTTTCTTTTTCTTTTCCTTTTAGACCCTAGAGACCTCTTCCTTGTTCTTCTATAGACTTTACTGTCAAGACGATGTACAATACTGTATCACGATCTGTAGCTCTACACCCTTTATATGTTGCTGCTGCACACTCTGCTGATTTCCCGCTGCATTTAATAGTGTTCTAGGTTCATTTAGGGAATGGAGAAAATGGACACTTGAAGTACGAGATACTACCGACTTACAAAACGTTATCCAGCTAAAGATGCTTGGTGGTAGCCCTTTCTCTCTCTCTGGTGTCTAGTTTTGTCTTTTTGTCTTTTTGTCTTGTCTTATTCTTTGAGTTTTGACTTTTAGGTCTCTTATTCTCTTACTCTCTGTCTCTTACTCTCTGTCTCTTACTCTCTGTCTCTTACTCTCTGTCTCTTACTTTCTGTCTCTTACTCTCTGTCTCTTACTCTTTGTCTGTTACTCTCTTACTCTCTAGTCTTATATCTTGCCATCTTGTCTCTAATCAACGTTATACCTACAACTGTCCACCAGTCAATCGACCCCAGAAATCATCCTCCAGCCCCAAACTCTAGTTCACCTACTCCAGTAAGTTGTTCATTCTTTGCGCCAGTACATCTACTACAGCTCAACTACACTATTCAACTACACTAGTCGTATACATCCTCCAATGCTCGATCCAAGGCCCAATCCGCCGGTGCAACCAGCAACCAAAAACGACAAGCAACATCGGACCTTCTAAGAACCTACTGTTGCCTTACCACAGACAAAGGGCCTTACACCAAGCATAGGGCATTCTAGCAAGGGGTTTCTGTCGCTGTGAAAATCACCGGCGGACTCTGTGGTTTTATAAATTTTTCACTAACCTTCGATAACCGAGATGAGTTTTTCAACACCCATTTTTTAGTTGCAAAATAGCCCAGTCGGTAACTTAAAAATTTGTTGATGATGAAAACTATATAAATCCCTTGGTGGAACCTTTGCCAAGGTCGTTTTTACCTTCTCCCAACTCTACATCAGGATAAAAGTCAGATCCATCTTTTCGTTCAAATTTTATATAAGTTGTAACTTACTAGAATTAGCGTTTGCGTAACAAGGCAGCTCCCGTCTTGATTCACTGGTAAGTAATTGCAGATTCTTGTATAAGGTAAAAAGGACAATCGGTTTACGGTTTACTAGACCACAGACGTAGAAAAGAAAAGACAGAGGAAATACCGAACGAAACGGTTTTACCAACAAGTTCTATCGGATAATTGGACAAAAGTACAGCTACACCGACGGTTGGTTGAAATTGTTCAGCCAGATACACAGATACACAGAATTACTGGTAAAAGTATTCAGCTCCGGTTTTTATTAGAGCTTTGTCTAGGGTGATGTACCACTAAAGCTCTACAGGTACGGATTCAGGGTGTACAACGAGTGCAACCATTTTTTAAGTCAATAGCGTCTACAGAGTCAATAACGTCTAAAGCACAGACTTGGACGAGAATTAGACAGCAGCATCAGAAAGAGATAAGAAGGCATTAGATGACAAGAAAGTACAGCAGCGGGTCCAGCACCAAAAGCGAATTGGAGAGACAGCACACCGAGGAGTACTCAGAGGCCTCGTCCTCAAGCAAGATAGAAGCGCCAGTACCGTTTACCGGCGAAACCAAAGCCAAAACCAAAACCAAAACCAAAGACAAAACCGGAACGGACACTGGCACTGGCAGTGAGTATACTGAGCATCAGTACTACGCCAGAGACGACAACAGAAACAGCGACAACGATGACAGTGCATTCGACGAGCTTGAAGAGTATGGGTTGCACAAGCTAGACACGAGCCAAACAGCACAATCGCAGCGGACAATGGGCAACTATAGCACCAAGGATATTTACGGCGACTTGGAAAGCGACGAAATACGGTTACGCAGAGCCCAGAGCAGAAAGTCGATTCTTTCTGAATTAATCGACAGGACGCTGAGGTTGCAGCAGCACGATACTGACTGCTCCAGCGGTAACTTAAAGGCGAACGATAGCGATACCGACAGCAACAACAACTTTGATGACGAATATGGCGACAAAGACCCTGCCCTCGACCCCGACCTCGATCTCGAAGCCCAGAAACCTCGTGACAGCAGGCCCTATACCAGTAAAGACTGGGAAGACACCCAGTACGATCTATTGCCCGAAACAGCCGTGCCCATCGAGCACAATGGAGAAGAGTTCAACAAAATCGACCCTGAACTCATCACCTGGGACGGCGCCGATGACCCACAAGACCCTAGAAACTGGCCCACGAACCTCAAGTGTTTCTTGATTGCATTTGTGTCCTTGTACACTCTTATCTCGCCGATGTCGTCGTCAATGCCTTCGCCGGCAATTGAAAACATCTCCCATGACTTCGGCATCCACTCCAGCGTGGTGTCGTCCCTTGTCATTTCGATCCAAATCCTAGCGTGGGCCGTGGGTCCGCTCCTCATAGCTCCCCTAAGCGAAAACGACAACTTTGGCCGCAAATTGGTACTTGACATTTCGATCTGGATGTCCTTTTTCTTCAACATTGGTTGTGCTTTCTCGCAAACCACGGCCCAAATGGTCATCTTTCGCTTTGTCGGCGGTCTATTTGGCTCTTCTCCATTAAACGTTGGCGCTGGCGTGATTGCCGATTTGTTCGACGCCAAGTCCAGAAACACGGCCCTCGCTGGCTTCTCGTTGGCACCATTGCTAGGCCCCGTCATTGCGCCTGTTATCGCTGGCTTTATTGTTGAGAAAATGAATTGGAGGTGGGTTTTCTACGTCTTGAGCATTTTCAACGGCGCAGTGGCAGTGGCAGGGACCCTCTTCTACAAAGAAACGTATGCCCCAAAGCTATTGAAGTTGAAAGCGGCTCGCTTAAGGAAAGAAACCGGTAACCACAACTTGCATACCATCTACGAGATCAGCAATGGTGAAACTTTCTGGGGCAAAATGTACCTCACCATGACCAGACCAATCCAATTGCTTTGCACAAACCCTATGATTATCGGCTTGGGCTCCTTCATGGCCTTCACGTACGGTTTCATGTACCTTATGATAGTCACATTCCCCACTATCTTTGAGAAGAGCTATGGCTTCTCCAAAGGTATCACCGGCCTCATGTATATCCCCATGGGCATTGGGTTTGTTGCCGGCGTGTTATTCTGGACCGTTATGATAAACAAGGTCTATGCCCGTTTGATTGACAGAAACCACGGCGTAGCTAAGCCCGAGTTCAGGCTTCCTTGTCTTGCATTCTCCGGCGTTGGTATCTCCATAGGTCTTTTCTGGTACGGCTGGTCGGTGCAAAGAAAACTCCACTGGATCATGCCTTCCATTGGTTCCGCCATATTTGCCTTCTCCTTCATTGCGGTTTTCCAAACCATCCAAAATTATCTCATCGACATGAACACTTTCACGTCAGCTTCGTCTGTAGCGTCGGCGGCCGTGTTTAGGTCTTTATTTGGGTTCGCCATGCCTCTAATAGCCCATCCCATGTACGATAAGCTCACATACGGCTGGGGTAACACCATGTTTGGCTTTATAGCCTTGCTTCTAGGCATTCCCTTTCCCGTATTCTGCTATATGTACGGAGAAAGATTGAGGTGCTGGGCAAACAAAAAGGTGGAGCTACAGCAGTTGAAGCGAGACCGCAGGAACTTGAAGCGCTTGCAGAAGCAAGTCGATGCTCCATGATGCCCTGTGGATACCCCATCCATCACCAAAACCAACAAACCAATTCCCAGCCAGAAACCATCACCGATCTCAATCCGGAACCGTTCATTGAAAAAATGAAAAAAAAAACCCAGAAACCAAACCAAAAACCAGACCAAAACCGAACCAACACCATCTCTGCCTCCCGCAGCTAGCGTCTTCACATACAACAGCATCCTCACACCCTTATTCTCACACCGGATCCATCATCTATGTACAAGTAGTAGTTTAATTCACACGATCTATTATAAAGTGCGACCCATATAAATTTTTCAGCTTTAACCCTAAGCCAGGCCGGCCCAGTCTACCATCGCCGTTCCCGCCCAACACTACACCATGGAAGGCATCAGACCACTCAGCATTGAGGAATTGAAGCCATTGCCCCTTCCCAAGTCCTTGGAGTCGCTTCCGAGCAACATCGTGGAGCAATTCTGTCAGCTGTACGACCTTGTTCGTGGTTACGTGAAAAGTCTCGACAGTTATCACCACTTCACTGATAAGCTTGTGTACCACCTCAACCAGCAAGTGTCGACGTTGAATACCATCATAGGCCTCTTCGAGGAGTACGACACCACCAGCACGTCGATCCGGGAGAAAACCGAGCGGATCCAGCTTCTCTACCGTGATTTTGTCGAGTTGGAAACGTCCCAGTACCAGTTGCTCTCGGCCAACTTTGGCCAGGACCGCTTGAAAGCAAAGTACACCCGGCTAGTGCAGAACACCAACAGCGAGTCGGTCCAGATCGCCAGGCTGTTCAGAGCCTCTAAGCCCGCCGACTTTGACTCGGCCTTGAGCCGTCTAGTCGATGACTTCAGGGCCAGCCGCAAGACGTACCATCTTCGCCGGGAAAAGCTCAACAGGTGGAACGAGGAGCGTGTTACTGGCTTTATCTAGCTCCGTTTAGTGTCGTCCACTTTTGCTCTATTTTGTCGGGCTCTGTCTAGCTTCATTTAGGTGCTTTCAGCTCGCTCCAACTGGTTCCAGCTGCCTTTGGCAGCTGGAACCAGCCTGCTAAACCCTACTAGATCCTCCAGGGGCCTCCAGGGGCCTCCAGCTCCTGCCAAAATCGACACCATCTAGCCTTCGTCCCATTTAGTACCTTCTACAGGCCGCTCCAATTCTGACCAATTCGCTGTCAGGGAATTAAGGCCCTTAACTATGAGTACTACAAAAAATGGCCCTAAATAGCTCTCTGTAGACGTTTTTTACACCATTTTGATCGGAACCGACAACTACGAGGCGGCTCTGCTCATCTCACGCCACGTAGCGATGTCATTGGGTTGTTATAGAGCTGTATTGTTTAAAAAACGCTGCCAGTTCCAATGGAAGACTCGGACTTTGCGTAGCATTTCCGATTAATTTCGTTCAAATCTTTCAAAAAAATCTTATAAAGACGTCAAAGACACTAATTAAACCAGTAGACATTGTTTGGCGACGGAGTGACGAGAAGCAAGTTCATTAAACAGTCGACAAGAGCAATATGTTTGGTAGAAGTGTTAGTAGGAGATTTTTCTCCAGTAGCGTTCGAAGATTGAACGGTTCTACCGCAACCAAGCCAGCGGTCAGCGCAGGAGTTACGCCACCACCACCACCACCACCAGGCAAGAAGAGATCGTTCTGGAAGACCACCAAGCGAGTGACGGCATTGTCTATTCTCGGGGCGGTTGGATTCATTGGGTACAAAGTGTACGACGAGAAGACGCCCAGGAACCAGGTGAAGCAAGTGCCATTTTTCGAAAACGGGCAGAGGAAGAAGACGTTGGTTATCTTGGGATCGGGATGGGGATCGATTGCATTGTTGAAGAACCTCGACACCACGTTGTACAACGTGGTTGTTGTTTCACCCAGAAACTACTTTCTCTTCACGCCCTTGTTGCCCTCTTGTCCCACCGGCACCATTGAGTTGAGATCGATCATCGAGCCGGTGAGAGCGATTACCAGAAAGTCTCCAGGAGAGGTGATCTACTTGGAGGCCGAGGCCACCGACATTGACCCTGTCAACAACAAGATCACCTTGAAGCAGTCGACCACCGTCCACTCTGGCCACTCGGGCAAGGACACCGGCGCCTCGAAGTCCACTGTGTCTGAGTACACCGGGGTCGAGGAAATCACCACTTCGCTCAACTACGACTACTTGGTGTTTGGCGTTGGCGCCCAGCCTTCGACTTTTGGTATCCCTGGTGTGGCTGAACACTCGACTTTCTTCAAGGAGGTCAGCGACACCATCAACGTGAGAAAGAGACTTATGGACGTGATCGAGGCTGCTAACATCTTGCCCAAGGGCGATTCCGAGAGAAAGAGATTGTTGTCCATCATTGTGTGCGGCGGTGGACCAACTGGTGTGGAAGTTGCCGGCGAAATACAAGACTACATTGACCAGGATTTGAAGAGATGGATCCCCGAAGTTGCCTCCGAAATCAAGGTCTGTTTAGTCGAGGCTTTGCCAAATGTTTTGAACTCGTTCAACAAGAAATTGGTCGACTACACCCAGCAGGTTTTCCAGGATACTAACATAGACTTGAGGACAAACACAATGATCAAAGAAGTCACGGACAAAAACGTGATTGCTTCCGTGAAAAACCCAAAGGACGGATCCACAGAAAAAGTGGAGCTTCCCTACGGTATGTTGATTTGGGCCACTGGTAACGCTCCTCGTAACATCACCCGTAATTTGGCGTCAAAGATCGAGGAACAGAAAAATGCCAGAAGAGGACTTTTGGTGAATGAAAAGATGTTGGTCGACGGAACAGACAATATCTTTGCTCTTGGTGACTGTACCTTCACCAAGTACCCTCCTACCGCTCAAGTTGCCTTCCAAGAAGGTGTGTTCTTATCTCAGCACTTTGCCAAGTTGCACGAACTTGAGTCGTTGAAGTACAAATTGGACCACCCAGGTCCAGCGGATAACATTGAAAGATTGAAGAAGAAATTGGCCAAATTTGAAGAAAGGCTTCCAAACTTCAAATACAATCACCAGGGTTCTTTAGCTTACATTGGTTCCGAAAGAGCTGTTGCTGATTTAGTATGGGGTGACTGGTCCAATGTGACTACCGGAGGAACATTGACGTTCTTGTTCTGGAGATCCGCTTATATTTATATGAGTCTTTCTGTCAGAAACCAAATCTTGGTGTGTTTAGACTGGCTCAAAGTGTCTCTTTTCGGAAGGGACTGTTCTAAAGAGTAGTTGTTCTATTTCCATTACTTCCAGAGTTGCGTAAAGTTTGTGACATTAAGTTACATTCCTTACTAGCCCTGAGCTAAACATAAAGTATTAAGATAGTGCAATACAAGTCCTTATGTAAAAGAAAACACCACTTGGTTCTTTAATTTTTTTTCCTTTGCAAGCTGCAACTTGTCAATTGTGCAATGTATCAATGCCGAGTGTAACAACATGCATCATAGGTTGTTGTAGAATGTCTACAAGTATTGTTATAACTTTAAAACAATTGACCATTAAAAAGAATTGAAAGAAAACAACTAATGAAAGACGCTAACTAGAAGTAAAAGTCGGAGGCATTATCGTTACTGTGCTCGTAATGATATTTCTCCAGTTTTTCTTGTATCTGAGGAGGTGGACGGTAGTACTTTTCGTCAATTTTTGGTGGAGTTTCTTCTGTGTGAGGACTACCGTCGCCGGAACTCTCAGATGTAGTGCTTTCGAGGTCGGAGGGATAGAATGACTGCTCTGCAGTAATGATGGCCCTCACTTTGGCTGGTAGAACATCGGGTCTGTAGAATCTCAAGTCTACTCGTCCAACTAGAAACAAAACGTTGACTACTACTTCTAAGAACCCCCAACACATGTAGGCAACGATAGGATCACTGGCTGGACTCGCATGTAAGTTCCTCTTTGGCAGAAAAGTAACAATGCACCTTGTAACTGAACTTATAAAGACAGCTATGGTGGTGAAAAAGATGATGATCAAAGAGTGGTTGTGTTTTAGGTTACCTCTTTGGTTTGTTAAGCCTTCAACCATATTGTAGTGATGGTGAGTTGCGGCAATGACTCGAATAGCATGACGGTGGTTATGGTTTCTCTTCATGAACGTTTCCTCTGCCTCCTGGGCAGCATTTTTACGTACAAAGTAGAATGGGTGGAACGACTCGATCCACCATGGCTGATATGTGTACAAGTTTTCATCCTTTCTCGTGGGCTTGAAGAAATACGATAATGCAATCAAACTAGCAGCCGTCAACGTGTAAAGAACGATCAACACCGAGCTGGTCTGAATGACTTGTCTGTAGGCGACCATGGAGCTGGTGGAAAGAAAGTATAAGTAAGGCACTGCTGACGCAACAATGGTCAACGCTATGACAAGAGCAACGATGAAGTAGTGACCCAACATCACATTCCAGAAAAGCTTTCTAGAGCCTCCGACAGGATGTCTCCATGTGAACAACCTCTGGGCCAAAATCAAGTTTGTTGTCACAAGAATAATCGACGAAAGAATGAGAAAGACTTCGTCTCCAAGTCCCATTCTAGCCTTGGTGATGTCCTTAGCCCACGCTATTCTCATGCCCCATCCAGTAACTCGAAGAATACAGTAGAAAATCCACACCAATGTCAAGTAGAAGTAATGTCCTCTGGAACAGTTGATCACGAAAAGCACCACATGCAAAACCAAGAGCACAGCATAGACAACTAGAAAGACGGCCGAGGGCACAACATCTTCTTTATGAGGATATCCCCCAAACAAATTATAGAGGTCTGCGACAGCATAATCAATCACACTGGCTGGAAGCTCATCTCCTAGCAAGTTGTGTGCAAAGGGGACAAGTAGAGCAATACCACTGCCGTCGGTTGCTCCATTTTCCATCTTTTGAATGAGTTTCAACACTCCCCTAGCAGCATTATAGTCTCCTTCGTACCAACCGTCTAAAGATCCTTTCCACATACTGGCAAAACCGTTTCAAGACTCCGAGATCAGTCTGTCGATCCTCAAAAAAGGATCCGGATCTCTTATATGTGTCTGAACATCAACCACCTCTTACTCTCCAGGGTCCCCTCTGAAGATCTTTGATTAGGACTCGCTCTTATTGGACCCCATGAGGTACTCCGCTCAAAATAGTCGACTCTTATCACCAAGCAAATGAAACTCTTTACCTTCCCCAACAAAATAAGGCCCTTGGATCTCAACTACAAGCAGCTTGAGGTATTGTGAGGTGAAAAATCTTTGTAGTTTAAACTTTGGTACTATTAGCACCAAAAATTCGCTTATGCGAGCAATCGATAACTTTACCTGAAGTAGTAATAGTTGAAGTATAAACATTCAGCAAGTGACTGAAGCAGTTTGGAGAGATATACTCGGTGGATCTGTGTCAGAAAGCTCCAGGGAGTGACTTGGGGTGACATGCTGAATTGTATCCAGAAAACTGCATTCCCAAAGCTGCAATCGACGGAAAAAAAGACAAACAAATGTTTGTAAAACTGATAGGATGAAAAGTATATCGTCGAGCAGCAGAGGCCAGATTACGGTGACTAAAGTAAGAGGTTTGTAGTTCTGCTGATGTGTACCAGCTCTAAAGTATTTGTGCTTTTGTAGCAGCCAGGAAGATGGCGAGGTGAAAAGGCTGAGAAAAGCCGTTATGTACGGGGCGATTTAACCACGGGACGATATGGTGAAGAAAAGATCTGACTTTTGCATGGATCTAATATAATGATGTAGCTGCTGAATAGGACAGCAGCAGTGGTACCAACATACTTGAAGTGCCTGACTGTTAAGCGTGGTGGTGCTAGGAACAGAAGAAGTTTGGTTACGGCGAGGTAGCATTTCCGCATATGCATGGAAGCTTGTGAAGCATGCTGAACAAGTTTTCAAGGAAAAGGTGTTTGCGAAGTTGCAATTTGTCTTGTTGCAGCCTTGTCTTGTAGAGTTGAAAGTATGGCAGAGGAGTACCTCTGGGGGTGAGTAGAAGCTCGAGACAGGAACATAGTGGAAAAAGAATGTAACATTACTTGGAATAGAAAATAAATACGATAAAAGTATATTGAATAGACATAAACCCAGCCAAAGCATGGCAGGGTAGGGTATTGTAGCCGTGATTGTGATTGTGATTGAAAGATCATCAGAAAAAAAATTCCGATTCGTTGTCTTCTGGTAGCTTTTTTTCTTCGGACTTGTCATAGTAATGAGGTGGTGACGACGAATCATCATCAAACTCAAAACCAGACACAGAATCGTCCAACGAAGGTGCAAGTGATTCGGCTCTGGACACAGGGACCGTGTTTCCGAGCGATTGTTGGGCGGTGATAATGGCCCTGACCTTGGCTGGCAAAACGTCTGGTCTGTAGAACCGAAGATCGACCCTGCCAATCAAGAACAACAAGTTGATGAAAACCTCCAACACACCCCAACAGATGTACATAAACACCGGGTTGGCGGCCCGCAAAGACTGGTAATTCTTTTTGTCCAGAAAAACAACTATGGCTCTGCCCATAGACGTCAAGAAAAGGAAGAGAGTCGAGAGAGAGATGATAATAAGAGACCAATTGTGTTTGAGGGTACCTCTCTCATTACTCAACCCTTCGACGACATTATAGTGGTGGTGCGTGGCTGCGATAACTCGTATAGCATGACGGTGGTTGTGGTTTCTCTTCATGAACGTTTCCTCTGCCTCCTGGGCAGCATTTTTGCGTACAAAATAGAATGGGTGGAACGACTCGATCCACCATGGCTGATATGTGTACAAGTTTTCATCCTTTCTCGTTGGCTTGAAGAAATACGACAACCCAATCAAACTGATAGCGGTCAAAGTATACAACACAATCAAAATAGCACTGACCATGACGACCTTCTTGTAACTCTGGTACGAAAAAACCGACAAGAAGTACATGTAGGGGACAGCTGACGCAACAATGGTCATTGCAATGACAAGCGCTACAACAGCGTAAAGTGTAAGCATGATGCCCCAGAAAAGTTTCCTCGAACCACCAACAGGGTGTCGCCAGGTGAACAACCTCTGGGCCAATATTAAGTTCGTGGTGACAATCACAATTGACGAAAGAATTAAAAAAACTTCGTCTGCTATCCCCAACTGCACTTTGGTGATGTCTCTCGACCACACTATCCTCAAGGACCATCCAATGATCTTCATCATGCAATAGAAGGCCCACGCCAACGACAACGTAAAGTAATGTCCTCTGGAAAAATTAATGACAAAAATGGTAAAGTGTGATAGCATGAGGATCGAGTCGGTGGCTATGAAAATGGCACTGGGCACCACGTCTTTGGAGTGTGGGTACGCTCCAAACAAACTGTTCTGCTGTGTCACTGCAAAGTTCACTATCGCTGGTGGGATCTGCGATCCAAACATGTTTTTAGCCATGGGCACCAATATACCGATCCCTGTACCGTCTGCTGCTCCATTCACTGCTTTCTGAAGCAAATGAAGAAGTCCCTCTGATGCTGTATATCCATCGATGATGGCTCCATCGAAAGACCCTTCCCAAAACATTGTTATTTGGGCTATGTTCTAATCCAGTGCTTCAACTTTCACTATTATGAGATCACCGTTTGGAAACTCTATGAAAAATGCTTTTAAATCTCTCCAGTCTCTCTAGCTGTCAACTACTATTCTATGACAACAGCATACTGACCACAACATGTGCAAATCTTCTTCTTAATATACCATCACTGTGTTGTTCATCTAATTAGGAAATTTAATGGTGAAAATTGATGAAATTCTACTTTAAGAAATTTTATCAACTTTTCAACCCTCAAATGTGGAGAAATTCTTCTGAAATTTTTCAAGACAAAAAAAAAGTCAAAAGTTGATTTGAGTCCAGACAGTGGCTTATTCAGGACGGTGATAGAGGAGATGAAACTTGTAGCAGCGACAGAGGACTTGGAGGTATAAATCTGTAGAAAATCCGTGATAATGGGAGGTTTAGGGCGTATATAGGAGTAGATTTAGAGTTTTAAACATTCACCAGAACTGATGAGACAGAGAAAGAGAAAAAACAGGCTTTTGATGGCCTTTCAAGGTATTGGTGGCCGGAACAAAAGGAGCAGTGGCATCACAAGATAGCAGCGGCCAGGAAGGACGAATTTCTCAGGGCTTGAAGTGGAATGAGCAGTCTCCAGTAAGTTTGGTGAAGTTTAGACGTTGCAGGTCAGGGGAACATGGGAAAGCAAGTAAGGCTGAAGAGAAAGGGCTGAAGATAGGAAAAAAAACCAAGGAGGCGTCAAAGAGGTGCTCAAGAGGTGATATGGAAGGGTCTTTAGAAGGCAGCAAAATGGCGAATCATGGCCTGGTTCTAACGGAGGAAAAATGACAACAATCGTATGGTATTAAAACGTAAAAACTCTAGAATACAGGGGGATGATTAGGCTGAGACGAGGGCTCGGGGTTTCAGAAGAAGAACTCGGACTCGTTGTCATCGAGAACACTCTCTTCCTTTTCTTTCTCTTGCCTGTCGTAGTAGTGAGGAGGAAGCGATTCGTGGTCAAAGTCGAACTCAGACTGGTCATCGGTGTCGCCGATCAGGGAAGGAGCCAAAGAAGGAGCCACTGTACCCCGAGCCGACGTCGAAAGCGACTGCTCGGCGGTGATGATGGCTCTCACTTTCGCTGGCAATATGTCAGGTCTGTAGAACCGAAGATCGACTCTCCCTATGAGATACAAAAGGTTATTGATGACTTCGAAAAGACCCCAGCATATGTACATGAAAACCGGCTTGCATGCTGGGGATGCATCCTTGTTGTATCTCGCCTGGAAGACGGCCACCGCTCTTCCCATTGCAGCTATGAAAAGAAAGAGGGTTGACAAACAAATGATCATGAGCGACCAGTTGTGTTTGAGGGTACCTCTCTCATTACTCAACCCTTCGACAACATTATAGTGGTGGTGCGTGGCTGCGATAACTCGTATAGCATGACGATGGTTGTGATTCCTCTTCATGAACGTTTCCTCTGCCTCCTGGGCAGCATTTTTGCGTACAAAATAGAATGGGTGGAACGACTCGATCCACCATGGCTGATATGTGTACAAGTTCTCATCCTTTCTCGTGGGCTTGAAGAAATAGGATAACCCAATCAAGCTGACGGCAGTCAAGGTGTACAACACAATCAAGACGGCACTCACCATAACAACCTTCTTGTAGCTGTCGTAAGCATGCTGGGACAAGAAGTACAAGTAAGGTATGGCTGACGCAACAATGGTCATGACAACAACCAAGATCACCACGAAATAGAGGGCAAACATAGTGTTCCAAAAAAGCTTTCTTGACCCACCAACAGGATGTCTCCAAGTAAACAATCTCTGGGCTAAAATTAAGTTCAAGGAAACTAGAATGATAGACGGAATCACCAAAAACACCTCAGTCGAAATGGCCTTGTTTGTATTGGGGATATCTCGGGCCCAGGCAATTCGATCGGCATAGCCAATCACTCGCATCATGGAGTATATCCCCCATCCAAGAGAAAGCCAGAAATAGTGGCCCCTTTTGTAATTGACGGTGAAGATCCCAAAATGGGCAATCATGATAATGGTGAACACTGCAACAAATATGGCTGATGGCACAATGTCTTTTTCGTCTGGATACGATCCAAATAAGTTATTCTGAACGCCCATCACATACTCCTGAAGGCCTGGTGGTATAATCGACCCAAAGAGATTATATGCTTGGGCTACGTTTTCTTTATTGCCGGTTCCTTCTGCAGCTCCGTTGTTTGCTGCTTTCAAAAGCATGGCTATCCCATGCGCTGCTGTATACTCAACCATGCCCAAAGCTGTCAACAGTCGATGTATACCTGTGATCTATGACGGTAAAGCTGATTGAATCAAGAAGTAGCTGAACATTTCTTTCAGAAGACAAACATGTCATTTTTACCATATATATTGCAAAATTCTTCTTCGATATAACTTTTCCTAATTAGGAAGTGTTATTATTTTTCTACAAATTTACTCTACTAATCTAGTTATGATCTGCTAAGCACTTCCTCTTAAGGCCATTATTCTGGTTTAACGAGCTATTGATCCTTGTTTACATGTCCCAGTATCGGTAATTGAGTTTTCAACTCGACTGAGGCTCTTGGTGCAAGTGTAACCTTATCATTATCTGGTGCTCAGTCTTCTCAGACATAAAAGTGATTTTGTCTAACATTTTCAGACGCATCCTACGGTTGACAAGATTAGTATGCTAAGGGGCTATCTCTCTTACACAAATCATGCTCAGACCAATATGGTCCAAACGTTAAAAGGAAAAATTGTATTTCTTTCGAATAACGATTGGTGAAAGCCGTCTCCATCGCCCAAATAAGCACTACACTAAGCAATTACTCGCCTTCTTCAAAGGAACCAAAAGGTGTTTCAAGCCGTGCCCTTGGAGCACAGACGACCATAGGTAGTCGGAAAGATTTCTCGCGACTTTCACAGGACTTGTTCTACTGGTCAGTAGTACGTTCTGCTTACGGTATTTGAGAATAGAGTAGGTCTAGCAGAATCTGAAAAATCTGGGCAGCTTTTTTCATTAGTGCTTGCAAAGTAAAGTTTCTCGCAAGAGTCACGAATCGTATATACCTGAGGCCCCGTAGATCATCGTAGCATCCGATACTAGGTTTTGTAGCTGGAACTTTGACTGTTGACGTTGGTGTTGGTGATGTTACACAAAATCACCAAAGATCAAAATTCCACTATATATCCACCATCAATTTTTCAACACCTACAACGAAAGGTTTACCCCTGTCATCTTCATAATAAAGTATTTGAGACATCTGGCGCCATATTTTACTAGCTAAATATGCCGTCCACCAACATAGACTACAGCAGCGCCCAGAAGGTTCTCAATGGGGGCACGAATGGAGCGGAACATGAGGGACAGTTTGTTTCTACACCATTGGGATTATCGATCATCGAGATACAAGGTGAGTTGAACTTGCCTGCCGCATTTCCTAAAACCCCAGAAGAGAGAAACACAGAGTATGCTAATAATTTTGCTCTTGTTGACGAAATATATGAGGCAGTTCGTTTCGGAAAATTAGAATTCGACCCCAAGAACGAAAGACAAGCATACCTTTACATTGGCAAGTCGCAAAAACTCATAGGCACCGTCGAAGACTTACAAACACCACTTGGCGTTTTGAAAGTGCCCAGTGAGGAGCACAAAGAGAATTCAAACATAGAAATCGTGGATGTGATAAAGACCAAGCTCATCTTCAGGCAAAGACCTCTCCCAATTATGTAACCAGCTACAAGCACAGAAAATTTTAATCAAGATTTAACTAGAGCAAGAGAAATGAACTGAGAGGAGAAACCACATCAGAGTCTAAATTTAGGAATTCTATCATTTGGAGAAAATTTGGGGTCGACCACTTTCGAGTCGGGATTCTGGACGTATACCAAGTTGTTGAATATCTTACGCAAATCTTCTTCATTGAAGTTCAAGAAATCGCTCATGTAACCAATGATGCCTCCATATTTGGTATTCAACAACTCAATGGTAGCAAGCATAGCTTCGTAACGGGAGCTGATAAGATTTGCGAAGCCATCTTCTTCTATCGACCAGTTCTTCCTGCCCTTAATGACATGACCGATAAGTTTATCAAAATTGGGCACTTTTCCCTTGAACTTTTCTAATGTCTGTAAGTAGTTAAGTTTTATGGACTCGTGGTCAGGAACCAAACCTACGGTGGTGAGTTCATACTCTTTGGCAACAGTATGCTTAGAAACCCCCAAGAAAAGTAATATCAACATGGCAACTATACCGGTCCTGTCCTTACCAGCAGTGCAATGAAATAAAAAGCCAGTCCCAGGAGCTTCGTCCCTGATGAACTCAAAGATACGTCTAAAAGCTGCTGTTCCAGTCTGGAGAGAATCATCGTAAACGTGTACAAAGGTGTGCCAGCTAGTCAAAAGGTTCGAATATTGCATAACCATGTTTTGAGGAGAGACGTCCTTTTCGTGAAAGACAGACATGTGTTCTCTCTTTATACCATATTGTTCTAACTTATGTGTCGTCGGTTCTTTGATACATTCGCTGTCAGACCTCAAGTCAAAAACCATTTTGACACCTAGTTGTTGGAGCTCTTTCAAGCCGACGTCAGTGATGTTGAAGAGGCTGGCAGAGCGAAAAGCCACATTAGGCCTGACGTAGTACCGAGAGTTGCCAGATCTATCATTAGCCGGGAATGGAGGGTTCACGATGTTCCATGCTCCAATGTCTCTCACATTACATACGCCATCTATGTCCTTCCACCGAGCCACATACCCTGTGTTTACATTGTTTGCCAAAAACCTCTTTATCTCATTTTCTGGTTTTAAAAATTCCAAAATCTTTGCCACCACTAATACGTTGTAGTTGACGTGCTGTTTAGAGTTTAAAGGTAAGCTCAACGGATTATAGTCCTCTGCATCTTGCTCGTTATTGACCGGGTACTCGCCGTAAAAATTATGGTCTGCTCCTTTGATCAATTCCAAATGATGTGAGTAAGGTCCTCTGTTCAAGACGTTGGCGTAGCCTGCAAAATCCTCGGTATGCAAGATAGTATCTTCTAACCCGTAGACGCTCATCACCGACCAGTCCAATGAGAGCTCTGACAACTTGCTCAAATCAGCATTGGCCATGGAGGCAAGCTCTGCGGGACTGATAAACACCTCCCCGATCTCTCCATGGCGCAAACAGCGCTGATAAACTCCCTTAAAGTCGCCTTCGTCTATGGGATATCTTTCATACACGTACTTCAGAAAGTACCGACCCGAGCAATTGATCAAATTGGGCACAAGAACAGCTCTAGACGGGTCTGATGTCTTGTATAGCTTGTCCTGCTCGAGGGCCCATAAAAACATGGCCACCGATCCTCGAGAATGCGACGCAATGGTGTTCAATGTCAAGTTCTGTTTCAACGGATTCTTGCTACCGTCAACGAGAAACTCAACCGCCGCTTGTATATCCTCAACATCCTGACTCAACACCCGAGCAACCTCAGGGTCCTCGTTATCGGCTGAACTACCACATCCCCTAAAGTCGATCCTGAGTGAATACATTCCCAAGTCAGACGCTAGCCGGTGCGCTAAAAGCTTCTGGTAGCAGTAGTTACGGTGACCTCCTTGTCCATGAAGAATCAACGCCGCTTTAGTCGTAACTGGAGAGAATTCTTCCTCGTACGGGTTTTCACAATCTGCTGCATGTGGAATTGCCAAAGTTCCTTTGACGCCTTTGCCGAACGTAACTTCTATTTCTCGAGGAGCTAATGTATCTTCCTTCATTTCGACCCTTGATCGTTGTTTAAGCCTGTTGTTGGACTTGTTGGTTGGTTTTAGACTGAAAAAACTCAATTTTGATAGTAAAATTACAACTCCAATTGTTTAAATACATGTGACAATAAAATCTCAGCCTAAGATTTCAACCATTTCTTCAGTACAGAGCAGATGGTGGATTCAGATAGAGAGGCTTACCTCCAGCTAGGCCAGTTGTTGAGCAACAAGCACTCTGAAGAGCTATCGACCCAGTTGGCAGTGTTCAAGTCTGCGTTGATAAGTTTTGCTAATGATCATGGGAAAGAGATAAAGGAGAATAATGAGTTTAGAGAGAAGTTCAGTCAGATTTGCCAGCTGATTGGAGTGGATCCGTTGGAACTTCTGATCACAGCTAAGTCGAAAGAAGGGAAAAGGAGAACAGAGGAATTTTACATAGCGTTATCGGTCCGGGTGGTTGAGATATGCCTTCAAACGAGAGATTTGAACGGAGGGTTGATGTCGGTTAAGGAGCTTGTTTCGACGCTTCAGGAGAATGAGAGCATAGTGACGCAGGTGTCTGAAGACGACGTGCGCAAAGCACTAGCAACGATCGAAGGACTAGGCAAGGGGTACGAGTTTTTGGATATAAACGGTAAGACGTGGTTGAAGTTCTCTTCTGCTACAAGCGGCGACAAAAGCATAACTAATGATCAAAAAAGTATATTTGAGTTGTGTGAGTTTACCGGTGGGTATGCGACCCACAGGCTACTACGGGATAACTTTGGCTGGGACCTGGTTCGCTGCAAAGCCGTTATCGACCAATTAATTATGGATGGCTTTTTGTGGGTTGACTCCCAGACCAGCGACGACACCCAGTACTGGGTGCCATCGTGGATCTCTGCATAACTATTTTATTTCGTCCTTTGTACATTAATGCAACATATAGTGGGCTAAGCGTTGTCTAGCTCTTCTGGTTTTTCTAGCTGTCGTTAATCTCGCTCTCGTTGTCGAGCTTTCTCTTCTTCTTTTGTCTGTACCTTTCATTAACCACCTCGTAACTCTCTCCTACTTCCCTGTGCTTCATTGGGACGTATTTCTTGAAGTTTCTTCCTCTTCCATCACCAACATCGACCGTTCCGGCGCCTTTCAATGTCTTTAACTTAGTAGCATCTTGCATGACAAGTTCCTCCATCATGGAAACCAAATGGGCCTTGACTTTGTAGTCTAGCGACAATTCCCTCATATAAGCATTCTCTTTCAACACCTTAGCACTGCTGTTCTTGAAAAAAGTGCTGTTGAGCCAGTCCATTTCAGGATACTTACAGTCATACAAGACAAGAGGAATGTCGTTGGCCATTTCATAAGTTGGCTTGCACGGGAACTTTTCCACGTCGAGAAGATCGTCCACAATCGTAACATCTTCCAATGACTGTCCAACGTGGAACAAAACGGCCATCATACAGCGTACTTGGTGCCATAAGAAAGCCGTACCTTTCAAGTCAAACATATAGAAGTCGTCTTTGAACGGAATAATGGTTGCGCTGTACACTTCACGCTTGTAATTAGTAATCTGCTTCGATCCGTCAATTCTGCAGAAGTTTCTAAAGTCATGGATACCTTCAAACTTCTTAGCTGCTTGTTTCATTAGATTCAAATCCAAGTCTTGCTTGCGGAAAAGATACCTGTAGTGTCGATAGCAGCAGCTGAAACGAGCATCAAAATCCTTTGGAGGCCTCAAACAGACAGCGGTAATCCTTATGTCAGTTGGCAACATAGAGTTGAGAATCGATATATATGGGAGCTCTCTGCTATCGCTCTCTTTGAGCTGTTGTTCCTCTTCTGACAAATTCGAGCGCACATTTAACGATATGACCTGGTTCATAGCACTCACGCCTTTGTCTGTTCTTCCACAACGACTAAAGTTACAGCATGCTGGATCTGCTGATGAGATAAGCCTGGCCTTCGCTAACGCTTTCAAAATCTCTTCCTCCACTGTGGGTAAGGGTGTTGGCTCATACTGGTAATTTAATCCGTTGTAGTTCCATCCTAAATATGCAAAACGTAATGCAATAAACCGTCTGTTGTGCTTGCTAAAGTCGAATTGCTTCGCACCTGGTTTCGTCATGGCTTGTGTGGGTTTGGTTACCTTATCTTTTTTGTTCAGACTATTTCCTGACTCTAGCTCAACTATTTTCTCGATCAACTGTGTTTTAGTCCATTTTTCATAATCTTTTGGTAACGACTGTGGTTTCTCAGTATTCCATATGAGATTCAAGGCCCTTTTGATCATTTTCAATACCTAAGTTGCCAGAAACTCTACTACTGATTTCTTCAGGTATCAACCTCATCTCAATTTTTTTTTTTTTTATTTCCAAAATTTAGTTCTCTGCTGCTCATCAGAAGTCTTTCCTTTTACAAAGACCCATTAGAAGATTCTTTTCCGATTGAGACGAAGATGAGCACTAAGCAAGGTTCTTTGGACTGGAAGAATTTGGCTTGTGAGCTAGATCAATGGATCCAGGATGCTATAGTTTCACTAGGGTTTCCCAGCATGACGCCTGTTCAAGCTTCAACCATACCACTTTTCACAGGAAACAAAGACGTTGTAGTTGAAGCCGTAACAGGCTCAGGTAAGACGTTGTCATTTGTGATACCGATCTTGCAAAGACTTTCAAAGAGATTGTATAGTAAGAACGATGAGGACGATGATAGCTTGGGCTCGCTTAAGAAAGGCCATATGTTTGCAATAGTGCTTTCGCCTACTAGAGAATTGGCAAGACAGATTCAACAAGTGATCGGGAGCTTTATCGACTATCTTCCGGAGGATAGGGAGCAAATAGGGACCCAGCTCTTAGTGGGATCTTTGTCGACAGTGAGAGAAGACATCGACTACTTCTTGAAGAACAGGCCTCAAATTTTAATTGCAACGCCAGGTCGTTTATTAGACTTCATTTCATCGAGCCAGGTCAACTGCAGTTCAACGGAGGTATTGGTTTTGGATGAAGCCGACAAACTTTTGGACTTCTCGTTGGAGAGAGACGTTATCTCTGTTATCAAGAAGTTGCCCAAACAACGTCGTACAGGGTTGTTTTCGGCAACAATCTCGTCTGCCAACGACAAGATTTTCAGAACAGGTATGACGAACCCAGTCAAAGTGTCAGTGAAATCAAAAAACTCATTAAGCAGTGCTCCCGCATCTCTCAACATCAGTTATATGTTCGTGGAACCAAAGTACAAGATCTTATCATTGCTCAAGTTGCTCAAATCATACGAATACAAAAAGTGCATTGTCTACTTACCTACGTGTATCTCAGTCAAATATTTCTATGGAGTGTTCTATGCATTGGTGGATAAAGAAGCATCACTCAAGTTCTTTTCGATACATGGCCAACTCGCAACCAAACCTCGTCTTAAGACTTTCCAAGATTTTTCCGATGCTTCAGGCTTAGACAAAAAATACGTCCTCCTTACCACTGATGTGGCAGCGAGAGGTATCGATGTTCCAGATGTCGATTTAGTCATTCAACCCGAGCCACCTACTGATCCCGATTACTTTTTGCATAGATGCGGAAGAACAGGTAGAGCGAACAAAGTTGGACAAGCCATCGTGATGTTGAATAAAGACAGTAGAGAAAGCGCATATATTGATTTCATGAGTGTTAAGAACGTTGAAATGCTCGAAATGAAAGCACCTAATGTGACTGATGACTTTGATAGCTACGAGAAAAAGTTCAGGAACTATATCCTCGAAGATAGAGCAAGGCACGAGCTTGCAGTCAGGTCATATGTTGCTTTTGTGAGGTATTATTCCAAGCATTTGGCGTCTTCGATTTTCAGGTTGCAGTCTTTAGATTATCTTGGTATCGCTAGGGCGTATGGTTTGTTAAGACTTCCAAAAATGCCTGAGACAAAGTATATACCTCAGGATACCATACCTGAATCAGGATGGCTAGGAGAGCTGATTGACATGGATAAATACTCTTTTAAGGACAAGATCAAAGAAAAAAGCAGAATTGAAAACCTTGAGAGTGAAAAGTTGAAAAAAGAACAAGACTCCAAAAGGAGAAAGGAGTTAAAAGTTAAAAATGAAGCATGGTCAAGTAAAACAGAGAAGAAAGAAACAAAGCAAGAGAGGCGGGAGAAGATTAAAAGAAAGAGAGAAGCCATAGAGAAGCAAATCATGGAGCAATCATCATCAGAGGATGAAACGGTCGAGGATTGGAAAGAAATAGTGAAAAAGAACAAAAAACAGAAAAACGATTCTAATGGTGTACATGGGAACTTTGAAGGTTTATAGAGGTAAAGCAAAGTATATACGTATATCATATTTTCCATTTGTTGCTCAATGAATGAATCCCATCAAATACGAACAAGTTATCAAGAGGAGTATATTGACCCGTAGAAAATTTCAAGACTTCTTGTCCAGCAACTCCGCCAATGAAGCTGCAAAGATTATGATACTCGGTTGAATTATGATTTAAAACTTCTCTCAATACATTTCTCATGGATTGAGAAGCTTGTGATGCATCTGGCATGAATTGTTGCTTGAATAGGGACTCAAAAATTGGCAAATCCTCAATACATGGCACTCTTTGATACACATCCTGGAAAGTATTGAAGCATAAGATCGAAAAGTAGATGCATAAAAGTTCACTAGTTTCACTCTTATAACTTTCTTTTTGAATTTCCTGAAGCATGCTTTGATTGAAGAACTTTTTACTTCCTCGAGATACATGCAAGAAGTGGGTGTTTTTGCAAAAATTAGCAATCGATGCCAGGTTTAAGTCTTGTACGGGTCTTCCAATAAAATCAAAGATGGCCTTTACTTCACGGGTGAAATTAAATTGATCTTCTTCTGCTTTTCTTCGGTAAATGTTTTGCAACTTAACGTAATTATCAGTGTCAGATGTCATATCCGGCACTGTCCCTGGTAAAGGTAGCTGATTGTCATTCTTTCTAGTAAAGTTACTCAAGGCCCTAATATAGATCCAGAATAACGGAGTGTTCATATTCAAATTTTCGTCTTTTACATTATTATCTGAGAATAAGTCGAGAAGTGACTTTGGAATTTGAGTTACCTGTAAAGCTCTATGAGTTACTTTAGATGCTTCGGCAAAATTAGTCTCAATGCTGATATCTCTCGACAAAGACTCTACAAGCTTTTTGAACTCTGTCCTTTCTCTATAATCCTGTGGTATTTTGTCATTGTTACTTTCTTTCCACAATTGTAATGCCTTGATGAATATGATGATGTAGGGTATATGGGCATGCTGATTATCATCTAATTTGTCAAGGTCAATTGAATCTGCATAAGCTTGTAGTTCAGGCCAAGGCTTATCTATTCTTAGGTCATAAAATTTGGCAGGATCGTGAGTTTCGATGACAGTAGTCTCACTCAAGACGAGATGAACCGCTCCATAAAATCCTACTGTGTTGACGACTAAGAGCGGAATCTTCTTGTTCCATAGTATTTGAATCAATGCTTCTATTTCTTTCCCTATCGCATGATTGCTTACTATGACTGTGGTGAATTTGTCCCAGAAGCCTGCTGGTTCTCTTCTCAATACGTCACCGAGAGACCTTTCGATAGCATTTCCTTGCACATCAGTATTCAATTCCTTTAATTCTCTTGTGATAGCAGAAGCTATGGTACTACCAATATCTTCTTGAGCTAATAAGAAGTTTCCAGAGAGGCTTTCTTCTGTAACCCGTTTAGCATCAAGGATACTAAAGCTTCCAATGCCTGGTAGAACCAAATTTTTCAAGATTTCAGCCCCCGTTGAGTTACCATTTATAAGACAAATATGTGAAGCTTCGAGCTTCTTTTGGCCATTATTTGCCCAGAGACGAAGCTGGCGATCGTATTTCACCTCTTTATCGACTGCCATAAGCTGCTTTTCAGTTGCTTAAAGATAATGATTTTCTGAGATTACAAAATTTATAGCGGAATACAAATATAAGAAGCAATTGGGTTTGAATTGAATTAATTATTATGGAAATATTTACTAGGTAATTATACATTTTTGTTTCCCAACCATTTCATCGTACCTCTCTTGGTCCCTTTCTTTTAACTTGCACTTTATTTCTTTTGGAAAGTAAGTTTTCATCAAACTTAACGCTTCCATATCCAAATTCAGGCTGTCGGCTTCAGAAATTGCATTCTCCCGCCTGCAAAGAGGACAGTTATTCTTCGACTGTTGTTTCAATTTGACAAGGCATCTTACACAGAACATATGGCCACAAACCAACTTAATTGGCTTGAATGCAATGGAGGCACAAATGGGACAGGTATAATCGTCGAGCTGGGGAGCAACAGTCAAGAGCGACGTCTGGACAATGTAGCATATCGATTTAGCGATAGAGGAGCCGTTCACAAATATGTGGTCGTTGGATATGAACTGGGGAAACTTATTTTTAATCCCCAAAGAAGTCTGCTTATCAAATTTCTTCAAAATCTTCCTAAACGCAGTTGAGTTTATGGACTGGAATTGAAGTACTTTCAAGAGGTGGTAGTTCATTGACGTGAACTGTTTGAAGGCAGCAACGCTGTGCTTGCTTTTGAAGGTATCAATGATGTGCGACTGATTCACCCTCTTTATAAAAGTTTCTAAATTCTGTTTCACTTGCTCTGCATTTCTTTCAAAAGCAGAACTTGAAGTTTCGTTATACTTAAAGTATACCTCAGAGTCTAGATACAATCTGAAAAGCTCCCTCCATTTGTACAAGTCGGACTTCCTTTTTGGCACCTTGTACGGATTAGATACGCTTTGCACCGCGTCCGTGATGGTATCAACTTCAGATATCAATTTTTTTTCTTCTTTGTTACATAGAAAGTCCAAGTTCTCCAACTCTTCGTCGAGCATTTGAAAGAATTTAGCATCGGACTTCAAAATAATGAAAAATTCAGTTTTTCTCGTCTCCGCTTCTGAGGATGCGCCCACAATCTGATCAATGTTGTCTTCTGGAATTGGACTTCCCTCCTTAGGAGCCAAGAAAACTGCTCTCTCATCTGTTGGCGAAGAAACTCGGTTCTCAATCACCTTTTCGATGATACTATCTTCGCTGACCAAGTTGTTAATTCGTGTCTTGAGTTCTGCCGCTACCTTGCTCATCTTCTCCTCACTGTCGCCTTTCTCATGGTCTATGCTAAGCTTCAATATTGGCACTATACGCTCGTGCTTCCCAACAGTGGCCTTCGTGAGTGTATATTTCGCAATAATGGGATTGCTGGGCTGGCAGTCATCGTTATTCACTTCAATCACCTGTTCTGTGTCTGGCTTGTCAATCAACAACTTCAACGTACTGCGCTCTAACCCGAATTGCCTGAGTTCTTCTACAACCTTGTTTATGCACTTTTTCAACGCTTTGTATTGAATAGCTGCCTCTACCCATTCCTCAGGTATATCTTCTTGTACTAGTTTCTCCTCCAATACTTTAGCAAATTTCATCCTGAAATTTTCTTATACGTTTTCTGTCTCGAGCTTTCCTTTGGTGCCGTCTGTTCTACCGACTACTTGTAAGACCTCATGCTAGTAGCAATTCTCTTCTGTAAAGCTTGGTATATTGTAGGAAAAGCTAATTTCTTGGTTTCATGAAATAGCTCTTCTGGCTCTTCTCTAAAGACATGCACGACACGTGGTGTAATTGGCGACATTGTTGACGACATTTTAATTTTTTATGTTTCGTCCGAGGTTCGAACCTGGGCTTTTTTGTGCTGTTCTAATTGCACTCGTTTCACCACTATACCACGAAATGTCCCAAAAATTGAAACCTAGCTAGACGTCCTGTCGAGGCTCTAAAACATGGATATTGTAAAGAGGTACATCATGGGCATCAGGTTCAAGTCAGTCAAGCAGTTGTCCTTCTCCTTGGTGTTTTCAAAGGATGAAAAGGACTCTCCGCTGGAAAATCGTATAAAAAAAGATTCATTAACAGTCAAGGAATATTCTCGAATATCACACGCATTCGTATCAAAACTCAACTTCTTCACTAACGTTTAGTGCTTTTCAAAAAATTTGCCTTAGCTAAAGACCAAGATACGTAAAGATGGATATAGAATTGGAACCTACGTTAGAGTCTATCATACACCAAGATTCGTTGAAGTGGATTTTCGTTGGAGGGAAAGGAGGAGTTGGAAAGACGACGACGTCATCATCGATCGCAGTTCAATTAGCGTTGGCTAAACCGAATGAAGAGTTTTTGTTGATATCGACAGACCCAGCACACAACTTGTCGGATGCCTTCTGTCAAAAATTTGGCAAGGATGCCAGGAAAGTGGAGGGCTTGCCCAACTTGTCTTGTATGGAGATTGACCCAGAAGCAGCCATGTCAGATCTCCAGCAGCAGGCTTCGCAGTACAACGATGACCCCAATGACCCGCTCAAGAGCATGATGAGCGACATGACCGGGTCCATTCCCGGTATCGATGAGGCGTTGTCGTTCATGGAGGTTTTGAAGCACATCAAACAGCAAAAAGCTCTGACAGAGGACACGTCGTCGCAGGCGGTCGCTTACAAGACGATCATCTTTGACACTGCTCCCACAGGACACACGTTGCGTTTTTTGCAGTTGCCTTCGACTTTGGAGCAGTTGTTGTCCAAGTTCAGAGACTTGTCCGGCAAGCTTGGCCCCATGTTGAATATGTTGGGAGGCGGGAAGCAACAGGACATATTTGAAAAGTTGAACGAGGTGCAGAAAAACGTGGCAGAGGTCAACGAGCAATTCACCAACCCAGACTTGACCACCTTCGTGTGTGTCTGTATCTCGGAGTTCTTGTCTCTCTACGAGACCGAAAGAATGATCCAGGAATTGATGTCCTACAACATGGACGTCAACTCTATCGTGGTGAACCAGCTTTTGTTTGCTGATGCAGACGAGACCCCTTGCAAGAGATGTGAGTCCAGATGGAAGATGCAAAAGAAGTACTTGGACCAAATGGCCGAGTTGTACGAGGACTATCACTTGGTCAAGATGCCATTGCTTGGCCGTGAGATCAGAGGGGTCGAGAATTTGAAGATTTTCTCCAAATTCTTACTCAAGCCTTATGACCCCAAGGCTGATGGTAACGTCGTGTTTGAGTTGGAGCAACATTAGCTGAGAGAGCACGATAAAACAGCCGTAGTTGCAGGTACTCAATATTCTTCAGATGTCCTTTTTATCAAGAAAAAAAATGGAAAATGGGAAAAGAATAAATAAAGCACACCGTTCCTGGCTCCTGTATCGGCACCTTCCCGTATATATCAATACTACTTGACTGTAACAAGCTTTCTTCTGTCAGTCTGCCGTGGCTTCTGGAGTAGTTAGCACCCAATGGAGTTGAAAGTCACGTGTATATATATATGTAATGAACAGATTTTCATAGAATTCTATAACCACTAACTAGAATACCATGGCCCGGGGCAACCAAAGAGAACTTGCAAGAGCTAAGAACCTCAAGAAGCAACAAGAAGCTGCAAAAGGCAAGAAGAAAGAGGGTAATCCTCTCAAAAGAATGGAGACCGACGCAGAGAAAATGAGAAGAAAACAAGCAGAAGGTAAGTACCATGCCATTCCAGCTAAAAATCAAATAATTGAACCTTTTTACTAACTGTTGTATCTCAGCCGACGCTAGAAAAGCTGCTCAGCAGGGCGCAAGGTGAAGTGTCGGTTAACATCGAGAAAAGGCGTTGGGTCTGTCGAGCCAGCTCCACGTCTTATTGCATAGTAGACATGTTCTTCCTGGGTCGGGAATTATGTGTAAGTAGATAGTGTAGTTAATAAAGTTGAACTTTTGACTTTAGTGTAGCTGCTCAGTTGTAGGTTGAAAGCGGTGGGGTTTTTGCAGAGACGGCTTTCGTTCCACTCCAAGCGAGGGGGACAGTTCACATTACAGAAGGTTTAGTCGGAGAAGTAGAGGCTCACTCACATCGAACAGAGCTTTCTTGCTTGTTTGCTTATCCTCAACTATTGAGAGCTAAGAACGTCTCCAGTCGATAAAAGCAAATCAAATTGTGCCTAGCTGATACTTCAAAGTGTTGTGTAAACTATGTGGAAGGAAGATCCTCAAGCCAAGATTGAACAGAGAAGTTGCACCAGCAGGGACTTCTGCTGACGATAACTTTTTTATACACTGAGATGCCAAGTTGTGAAGTCTCTAAGTCCTCTACATTGCCACTGGTAGTCTCCTCCTGAGCCCCAGTTGTCGTAGAAACGTTGCAAGCTATACATCTACTATCAACTACAGGTGTATTCGCAACCAAATGGAATTTTTCACTAATTTGCCTAGGAGTAGCAAAAAAATTACGATATTGAAATTGCAAGAATTGGAATTGCCTAGCTTGTTCCCAAGTCTCAAAGCACCAGACCTAAGCTGCTTTGGAAGCCGTCCATTGAAGTAAAGTTCCTACTGCTTCGACAGCTACGGTTGCAGCCATTCTCCAGGGGGTCTCAATGTGTATATACCGAGAAGAATATAATGAAACCACTTTTCAATTAACCCCCTTCTTTAACAAACTATTCCAAAATGCTTATTGAAGAAACATACCATGACGTCAAGACGTCCTACGACACCACCATGAGGTTGTTCGTCTTCCACCCTAAAATTCCAAACTACCCAAACGCTAAATTTCCTGGGGTAGTGGTATACAGCGAAATCTACCAGGTTACCGGACCAGTGTCTAGGTTTGCCAAGGACATTGCTGGCCAGGGTTACATTGTTGCTTGTCCCTCAATCTATCACAACTTTGAGGGCCCGGAAGCCTTAGCTTATGACGAGGAGGGCACCGACAAAGGCAACCGCTACAAGATCACCAAGGAGTTGAAATCGTACGACGAGGACAACAAGTTGGCCGTGGACTACCTTACATCTCTCAAGACCTGCAATGGCAAGATTGGCGCCACAGGAATGTGTTTGGGAGGCCACTTGGCTTTCAGAGCCTCGTTTGACCCCCGTGTCAAGGCTGCCGTCTGCTTTTTCGCTACCGACATCCACAGCCATGCGCTTGGAAAGGGCAAGAACGACGACTCTTTGGCCAGAAGCAAGGAGATCAAGGGCGAGATCATCATGATCTTTGGCTGCAAGGACAATCACGTTCCTCTCGAAGGCAGAGACTTGATCAGAAGCGTTTTGAGAAAGAACAATGTCGACATGACCTTCATTGAGATCTGCGATGCCCAACATGCGTTCGTCAGAGACGAGTTGAGCAAAGGCAGATATGATCCTGCCATCACAAAGAACTGCACCGAGTGGTTATTCGAGCTTTTCGGCAGAAAACTCAAGTTGGACTACGGTAACCATGATGGGAAAGACGTTACCATTGAAGATGTCTGCTGATTGCTGAAGTTTGCCTAAAATTTAGTGGTGGAGGGTCTTCCTGCCCACCTACATGGCACGCAGCGGGCAGCACAACACCCTGGGTATACCAAATCTATAGTGTATTTAGTATATATAGTTGTTAGCCTGAAGCTTTACTGTGCGCGTTACAAATTATAGTATACTGAAAATTTTCATCGATGAAAAAAATGAACAAATTAATACACTGAACTACAAATCTTTAGTATATAAGGTAGGAAGCATGAGACCAATCAAGTTAATGGGCCATGAGCGTTCCTTAACGCAGGTCAAGTTCAATAGAGAAGGAGATTTGATATTTTCAGTGGCTAAGGATAGCTCAGCATCTATTTGGTATTCGTCAAATGGAGAGAGATTGGGAACTTTGGACGGCCATCTTGGTACGATCTGGTCTATCGACGTTGATTCGGAGTCCAAGTTATGTGTCACAGGCAGTGCTGACTTGACTATCAGGTTGTGGGAGGTTGAGACAGGAAAATGTGTGTATAAATGGGAAATGCCAGCCCCAGTGAGAAGAGTGGCCTTTTCGCCCGATAACAAGTACTTGTTGGCAGTGACGGACCAGGTCATGGGTAAGACAGGTACGATTTCGATTTTCGACATAAATTACGAGGGAGACTTATCACAGCAAAAGAACGAGCCCACATTAGTGATTGAGACCAGAAGCGACGCTACCAAAGTGACGGTTGCAGGATGGTCTGCCGACGGGGAATACATCATCTCTGGCCACGAAGACGGGTACGTGTCCAAGTACAGCAGCAAGGACGGCCAATTCTTGCAGACGGTGCAAGCACATGGAATTCACAACGAGGAGAAAGTCACTTCTATCACCGACATACAGTTTGCCCCAGAGGACGGCTCCTACTTAATCACAGCATCCAAGGACAAGTGCGCATGTTTGATCGACGTGGAGACGTTGAAAATCATGAAGGTGTACAAGGCAGATGCACCAATGAACACCGCTGCCATCACGTCCGTGAAAGACTTTGTTATCTTGGGTGGTGGTCAGGAAGCTAGAAACGTCACCACCACTGCCGAGTCCCAAGGTAAGTTCGAGGCCAGATTCTACCACAAGATCTTCCTCGACGAGATTGGCCGTGTCAAGGGTCATTTCGGTCCTTTGAACACCATCGCCGTGCACCCCGATGGTATTGGTTACGCCAGCGGAGGTGAAGATGGTTTCATAAGATTGCACTACTTTGAAAAATCCTACTTTGATTTCCAGTACGACACTGAGAGAACTGAAAGGGCGATTTCTGCTGGTTCTGCCTAATGTGCATCTTTTTACGCATAGTCTTCTTCACTACTGTTACAATAATATCATCGATTGCTTTTTAGATTCGTATATACTTTTACTTTTAATGGTCCATGCTACTTCTGAGTAATGTGGTATGTCTGGCTGTAGCCGTCGACCTGTCGACCTGTCCACCTGTACCTATCGGTGCACTAGAGAATGGTAGAAAACCCCAGTGAGTCTGGAGTGCTCTTTAAGGGTGTTTGGGTGTTTATCTAAATCGAGAAAGCACCACGTGATCTCTCACGTGCATTTTTTAATTTTTTTTTTTTCTTTTTTTCTCTTCTTTTTTCTTCCACCGTTTGCTGGAACCGTCTCGAAAATAGCTGCAAATCAGCATCTTCTGGAACCTTCTCCAAAGAGAGGTATAAGTAGACGAGCTCGATAGCCCTAGGCTGTAGCAGACTTCTTATCATCAGCATTACTTATCTACACAATTAACTATAATGATCGATTACTATACTTACCCCAGCTTTAGTAACGCATTCGGCTTCCAGCCATTTGGTTTCGAAGACTTCAACGGCCCAAGCCAAACTTTCTTTTTCGACAGCTTGAGAAACCAACTAGCAAGAGAAGCACACACGCAAAGACAGCGGGAGCTCGCAAGACAAAAGCAGTTGGAGCGGGAAAGACGGTACCGTGCTCTCGTGCAGAGACCCAGAGTCAGAGAAGTGGAAGATGACAGTGTCTATCAAATACAGCTCTATAAAGACGCAGGCAGCTTCCAAGGGTACGAGGTCAAGATCACCCGCAAGGGCAACGGCAACCACATACTAAAGATCGAAGGTACAGACGACGGGTTCGAAAGACTGTACCACTTGGCCGTCGACGCAGTCGATATCGGAGCTATCGACTGGAAATGGTTCAGAAAGGAAAACGTCCTCGTGTTGAACATCCCCAAGAAAAGAACCACCAAGACCAAGAAGGAAAGCAAAAAGGAGGCCAAGAGAACAAGAGCCAAGGTGCAAAAGAGGCGTACAAGAACAACCAGAAACTCTAGACCCATGACAGAGTGTGTGGCCGAAGACACTTACACCATGCCCAACGAACCAGCTCTAGACGAGCAACCAACTACGCAAAAATCAAATGAAGAAGACCCTTCTCAAGAAGAACCAGCACCAGCAGAACATGCCGCCGACGAAACCGACCACGAATCGATCTCCATGCTGCACGACGACTCCATCGCATCTAGTGACACAGAAAGCATACTGTCGACGCAACTGAGCCAGAACGAAATGGCTGCGTTGAAACTCAAGCACAAACCTTCCATAGAGGAAGTCGAAGACGAGGAATTTGTCCTTCTTAGAAAGAACGCATTATAAGAAGCTCTACCACTGTTAAATAGCCAATGTTTAATGAATCGATGAGTTGATGAACTAAAACCATATCTGTAGTTCACGTGACCGATGATAAAAGACTTTGCAGTATACTGAAAATTTGTAGATTTGCCATCAGATAGCAGTTGCTTGTAGGTTGAAAAGTACGATATTGAAGGAGTGAATGAGCCCGGGTGGTACCATAGATGAGACGGTATTGTCAGAGGACGATTATTCAGAGAACGTTGCTGGAGGGTTTATCGTGGGAGACGAAGACTATGCCAGCAACAGAAGAAGTAAGCGAAATAGACGGTCAGGTCAGATATCGTATGTGGAATCCTCTGATGAGGATAGCACAGCGGTGAGGAGACGAAACGGAACTAGGGCGAACGGAACAAGTGGAGATGGAGCTAGAGGAAACGGAGCTAGAGGAAACGGGACGCGGACAAGGGGGAGGGCAAGACAGAGACAGATCGAAAGTGATGACGATGAGTACAAGAGCGAAGATGCAAACGAAGTGATTGAAATCGACGACGACTGGGAAACCGAAGGTGGAACCGGAGGTGGCGAAAGTGTCCGTGGAGCTTCGGCAGAGGGGGCTTTGAGCTTATCAGAGGATGACGATATTCCGCTATCAGAACACAAGCCGCCCAAGAAGAAGGCAAGAGTCACAAAAAGGAAGAAGAAGGAGCCCAAGGTGAAGGTGCCATACTTCACGAGAGTCACAAACAAGTTGTATGACCAACACCCGTATTTGAAAGATGTGTTTCCGTATTTGGAGATGGTCGAGAAGATCCCCTGCGAGAGGGCGGAACAACCACCGGGAATGACGATAAAGCTCCTCCCGTTCCAGTTGGAAGGTTTGAACTGGCTTTTGCGACAAGAGGAGGGAGAGTTCCGGGGAGGCGTTTTGGCAGACGAAATGGGTATGGGTAAAACCATCCAGACCATAGCTCTCTTCATGAACGACCTTCTGAAAAGACCAAACTTGGTGGTCGGACCGACTGTTGCTTTGATGCAGTGGAAGAACGAAATCGAGAAGCACACCGAGGAAGGGAAACTCAAAGTTCTTTTGTACCATGGAGCGAAAAGAAACTCGAGCTTGGAGGAGTTGTTGGAATACGATGTCATCTTGACCTCATATTCGGTTTTGGAGTCAGTCTACCGTAAGGAGGTGTATGGTTTCAAGAGAAAAGCTGGGCTTGTGAAGGAAAAGTCCGCTCTCCATGCCATCAAATTTTATAGAGTCATTTTAGATGAGGCACATAATATCAAGGACCGAACATCTGGGACTGCAAAAGCAGCAAATAACGTTCAGTGTGAAAAAAGATGGTGTTTGACCGGTACGCCGCTTCAAAATAGAATTGGTGAGATGTACTCACTCATTCGGTTCTTGAAGATAGCACCTTTTTATAAATATTTCTGCACTAAATGTGACTGTTCGAGTGACGAGTGGAGGTTTTCCAACTGGCGACACTGTGACATCTGCGGCCATACTCCCATGTTGCACACCAATTTCTTCAATCATTTCATGTTGAAGAATATACAAAAGTTTGGGATCGAAGGTGATGGTTTAACAAGTTTCCAAAACATCAGGTTGCTCTTGAACAACATAATGTTGCGACGTACGAAGTTGGAAAGAGCCGATGATTTGGGATTGCCTCCAAGAGTTGTTGAAATTAGACGAGACCGTTTCAATGAAGAAGAGAAAGACTTGTACACTTCGCTATACAGTGATTCTAAGCGTAAGTTCAACTCTTATGTTGCAGAAGGTGTCGTTCTCAATAACTATGCCAACATTTTCACCTTGATCACTCGTATGAGGCAGTTGGCCGACCACCCTGATTTGGTTCTTAAAAGAGTAGGGACAAATCAGATATCGGAAGAGATTGAAGGAGTAATTATCTGTCAACTTTGTGACGATGAAGCAGAAGAACCCATCGAGTCCAAATGTCATCACCGGTTTTGCAGAATGTGCATCCAAGAGTACGTGGAATCGTTCCTAGGGGACGAGAAGAATCTAAAGTGCCCTGTTTGTCATATCGGGTTATCCATCGACTTGGAGCAGCCTGCTTTAGAGGTCGATGAGGAGTCTTTCACAAAGGCTTCCATCGTCAACCGTATAAAAATGGGCGCTCACGGGGGTCAGTGGAGATCGTCCACAAAGATAGAGGCCTTGGTCGAAGAACTATACAAGCTCCGGTCTGACCGTCACACCATCAAGTCGATTGTTTTTTCCCAGTTCACATCAATGCTTGATTTGATTGAGTGGAGACTTAAAAGAGCCGGTTTCCAAACGGTCAAGCTACAAGGATCAATGTCTCCACAACAGAGAGACAGCACAATCAAGTATTTTATGGAGAACACCCAGGTGGAGGTGTTCCTTGTCTCATTGAAGGCGGGAGGTGTGGCCTTGAACCTTTGTGAAGCGTCTCAAGTCTTTCTCATGGATCCCTGGTGGAACCCAAGTGTTGAATGGCAGTCTATGGATAGAGTTCATAGAATAGGTCAAAGAAGACCGATAAGAATTACGAGATTTTGTATTGAAGATAGTATTGAACTGAAGATCATCGAACTCCAGGAGAAAAAGGCAAACATGATTCACGCTACAATTAACCATGACGATGCTGCTGTAAATAGACTCACCCCAGATGACTTACAGTTTTTATTTATGAATTAGTTACTGTTTATACGTTAAAGACATTCAAATAAAAAAAAGTCGTTGATAAAATCCATGTTGACTCATACATAATTGGCGAATTTTTCAATCACTGATAATTGTTGAGGTTTAAATTTTCAAGTTTCTTTTCTATTCCGATTCAACCGTAATAACTCCAGTGGTCTACAAGACGAGTATCGTAATAAACACAATCTTGTCGAAGAAGAAAAAACCGAAGATGTCGAGTCAAAAATATTGGTTGGAATACTTGGATAATCCAACTTTATCGGTATTGCCTCACGATTTCTTAAAACCTGCTGATAACCAGTCGGTAGAAGCCAGCTACTCATTCGAACTTGCAGAATCAAATCAGAATGATTTCGTATTTGGTTTGACTGTTTTTGCTGCTTTGATATATAGATTGACTGGGGACGAGGATATAGTGATCTCCACCGACGATGATAACTCTCACAAAGAATTCATAGTCAGGTTGGCTTTATCACCAAAAGTGACTTTCAAAGAGTTGAGAAACAAAGTCGAAGAGGAGTACCAAAAGAACTCTAAGAAGGTAGAATATGACTCTTTGGACGAGGTTGCAGACTACATCAAAGTTGCGAAAGGTTTGGAGGAACATCCTCCTTTATTTAAGTTGTCTTATCAGCACCAATCACCCAACCAGCAATTGTCTACAACAGTGAAAGGATCTGTGAGAGACATTGCGTTTTTCGCTTCCCCTAAAGATGGCAAGTTCCAAATCTATTACAATTCCTTGTTGTACAAGTACGATAGGATTGTGATATTTGCTGAACAGTTTCAACACTTTACCGCTACTATAAGCGCAAAGCAAGATTTGGAAATAACCAAGGTGAACTTGATCACAAAGACCCAAAAGAGCCAATTGCCTGACCCTACTGTGGACTTAGATTGGTCTGGATACCGTGGGGCCATTCAGGATATATTCATGCAAAATGCAGAAGCCCATCCTGATAGAACTTGTATTGTTGAAACCAAATCATTCTTGCATGCTGATTCTAGAACTCGTACATTTACTTATGCTCAGATAAATCAGGCTTCCAATGTTGTTGGAAACTACTTGAAGGAGACAGGAATAAGAAAAGGTGACATTGTTGCAATTTACGCTTATCGTGGTGTTGATTTGGTGATTGCAGTTATGGGTGTCTTGAAAGCGGGTGCAACATTTTCAGTAATCGACCCTACTTACCCTCCTGCAAGACAAAATGTATACTTGTCAGTTGCAAAACCCGGTGGTTTGATTGGTCTTGAAAAAGCAGGTGCATTAGACCAGGAGGTTGTAAGTTACATCAAGAATGAATTGGACCTCAAAACATCAATTCCTCAATTGAAGATGGAGGATGATGGTTCTGTCGTTGGAGGATTCGTTGATGGAAACAGTGAAGACTGTTTGAAATCATACGAGAAATTCAAAACTACTCCTACTGGGGTTATTGTTGGACCTGACTCTAACCCCACACTTTCTTTCACTTCTGGTTCTGAAGGAGTCCCCAAAGGTGTCCTTGGTCGTCATTTCTCTTTGGCATACTATTTCCCTTGGATGGCTAAGAGATTCAATTTGTCATCTCAAGACAAGTTTACAATGTTATCTGGTATAGCACATGATCCTATACAAAGAGACATGTTCACACCCTTGTTCCTTGGAGCTCAACTTTTGATACCTACAGCAGACGATATAGGTACACCAGGGAAATTAGCAGAATGGATGGCAGAGTATGGTGCATCTGTTACTCATTTAACCCCTGCTATGGGTCAACTTTTGAGTGCACAGGCAACTACAGCTATTCCCTCTTTGCACCATGCCTTCTTTGTTGGTGATATTTTAACAAAAAGAGACTGTTTGAGATTACAGACCTTGGCCGAGAATGTTTACATTGTGAACATGTACGGTACCACCGAGACACAAAGGTCTGTCTCCTATTTTGAGATTAAAAGCAGAAAGTCAGATCCTCTTTACCTCAAGAACTTGAAGGATGTCATGCCAGCCGGCACAGGTATGAAAAATGTTCAACTTTTGGTTGTGAATAGATACGATACATCCCAAACTTGTGGTGTTGGTGAGGTTGGAGAAATATATGTAAGAGCAGCTGGTTTGGCTGAGGGCTATAGAGGATTACCAGATTTAAACGCCGCTAAATTTATCACCAATTGGTATGTTGATCCCAAAAAGTGGATTGAACAAGACAAGGCCAATGCGAAATCAAACGAAGTTTGGAGAGAAAACGGGTGGTTTGGTCCAAGAGATCGTTTGTACAGAACCGGTGATCTTGGCCGTTACTTACCTGACGGAAACGTCGAATGTTGTGGAAGAGCTGATGATCAAGTGAAGATTAGAGGTTTCCGAATCGAGTTGGGTGAGATCGACACAAATTTGTCCCAGCATCCTTTGGTGAGAGAAAATGTCACTTTGGTTAGAAGAGATAAGAATGAAGAGCCAACTTTGATTTCATATATTGTGCCAAAGGAAACACCAGATTTGAAAAAATTCAAATCTGAGGTCTCATTGGAAGGTGAATCGGATCCTATTGTCGGTGGCTTGGTAATTTACGGAGATTTGATCAAGGATATCAAAGCTCATTTGAAGAAAAGACTTGCATCATATGCTGTTCCTTCAATCATTGTGCCTTTGGCGAAACTTCCACTAAATCCAAATGGAAAAGTGGATAAACCCAAATTACCCTTCCCAGATACTGCTCAACTTTCCGCAGTAGCTAGACTTACAGTTGGAAACAAGAAAGACGGCGAAGAGACTGAAAAGTTCAGTAAATTGGAAAAGGAGATACGTGACTTATGGCTTGAAGTATTGCCTAATCACCCTCCAATCTCCAGAACTGACTCGTTTTTCGATTTGGGAGGACATTCAATCTTGGGTACCAGGATGATTTTCGAGTTGAGAAAGAAGCTATGCGTAGAGGTTCCTTTAGGGGTCATTTTCAAAAATCCAACCATTGAGAGCTTCTCCAAAGAAGTAGAGAAGTTTATTGCTGGTGATGACTTTGAATTTGCAGGAGAAAACGAAGACTCAAACAAGGAAGAAAAAGTCAAGACAGTGGATTACGCGGCCGATGCCTATTCTTTAGCAAAGTCTTCTTTGCTGCCAAAGTACGCATCCAGAAATGATCTCAACAAATCTGAAGCTATAAATGTGTTTGTAACAGGTGCTACAGGCTTTTTGGGCTCTTTCATTTTGAGAGATATCTTGCTTTCAAGACCAAATAGCTCTTTTAAAGTATATGCTCATGTGAGGGCAGCGACTAAAGAGGCAGGGCTCGAAAGATTGCGCAAGACAGGACTCACTTATGGTATCTGGGAGGAGAAATGGGCCAACAACATCGAAGTTGTCCTTGGAGATTTATCAAAGGAGAAGTTTGGTCTTTCTGATGATGAGTGGGATGACTTAGCAAATAAGATCGATGTAATTATTCACAACGGAGCTTTCGTCCATTGGGCGTACCCTTACTCTCAATTGAGAGATGCCAACGTAATCAGTACTGTGAATGTGATGAATTTAAGTGCCGTTGGAAAAGCTAAACATTTTGCGTTTGTGTCGTCTACCTCTGCTGTTGATACCGATCATTATGTTAGGCTTTCTGATGCCTTGATAAGAAAAGGCAAGGATGGTATTCCTGAATCCGACGATTTATCTGGTTCAAAGACAGGACTTGGCACTGGTTATGGTCAATCGAAATGGGCTTCGGAGTATATCATCAGAAGAGCTGGCGAAAGGGGGTTGAAAGGTAGTATAATAAGATCGGGTTACGTTACTGGTTTTTCAGAGACAGGTGCATCTAACTCAGACGATTTCTTGTTGAGGATGTTGAAAGGTTGTGCCGAGTTGGGCTTATACCCTGATATTTCCAACAATGTCAACATGGTCCCCGTTGACCACGTCGCAAGACTCGTTGTTGCTTCAGCGTTGAATCCTCCCCAGGAAGAGTTGTCCGTTGTACATGTAACAGGCCACCCTAGAATCAAATTCAACCAGTTTTTGGGTACTTTGAAAGATTACGGCTTCGACGTCAAAATTGAAGACTACCTTTCGTGGAGAAATGCATTGGAAAGGTTTGTTGTAGAGGAGGCCAACGACTCTGCTTTGTTCCCATTACTTCACTTTGTTTTGGACAACTTACCTCAAAATACTAAGGCTCCAGAGTTGGATGATTTAAACGCTGCTAAAGCGTTGAAACTTGACGAGGCTTGGACCGGTGTTGATCTAAGCAGTGGCAAAGGTGTGGATGTCAAGCAAATGGGTATCTACATAAGTTACTTGGTTAAGATTGGGTTCTTGCCTGAGCCTAAATTGAAAGGCTTACCACTTCAGGACATCAAATTGTCGAAAGAAACATTGGAATTAATACAAATAGGTGCTGGCGGACGTAGCTCGGCAGCAAAGTAGACCATCAGATGGCTTCCTTCCACTATATAGAACCTCATATAAAACCCAAATATCACAAGGTATATTCATTGACTAGTAGTAGGATTCCTGTGTACAATTGTTAATATCAACTCTCTGTCAAACAGATGAAGAAAGCATATCAGCTGAATACATGAGTGTATCGAAGAGAAAGGGATAGGTAGTAGTAGAAACATAAGACGATAACACTGGAAATGTATAACTCTGGAAATAATGGGGAAAAACATTCGAGAACGCCGTCTATAGACAAAGATGAGAGACCATGGCTGGTGTTTGACAAGATGACCACTCCATCACCCAAGGTGGACACCGGGTTGACGGCAATTCGTGCTAAAGATATACCTTCTAGTGCAAGCTCAAGCGATTTGTTGAAAGAGGATAGATTATATCGTAGTCCGAGGACACCCAATCGACTGTTCACAAACATGCAAACTTTAACAGGCAGAGGTGGCCATCTCGCAGGACCAGGTGGAGGCTTCAAGGCCAAGTCTCCGAGCGCCACGACGCTCTTGCCAGCAAACACAGGGGTTTCTGAGAAAAAACGGCTTGTGGACCAGTTCTACAGTACTGTCAAGGAGACACCCAGCAAACAGGCCAGCACGGCTGATCTCTCGCAGATATTCAAGTCAAGCTTGCAAAACTCACCCACCAGCGAGAAAGTGTTGCGTTTCACCAACGCATCCTTCAACAACGGCGCCGATACTGTCACGCCGGCAGACCAGATCGAGGATCTTCCTCAAGAGCTCGTATACTCTTCACTGTACAACGAAGAATTGCTAGATGAAGACTGGGACCAATTGCTCCAGATGCTAGAGCCTTCAAAAATCCAGAGCACCGGGCACGATGAGACAGGCTCTCTCAAGCCGGTGCTCGATATGTCTCTGTCGCTTCTGCAGAGATGTTACCAAAGCGCCAGGTCCAACATCCTTAAAACCGCCGCTGACTCAGGCAAACTGTCTTCCATCGCCGAGCTCAACGCGCTCAGAGCTCTGTTGGCCCGACTATACGCTACAGCCTCGTCTTTACTCCAGTATCTACGGGAAAATCGAGCCCACGTTCGAAATAACCATTCCACAGAAATCAGTGCTTGTGTCCGCAAACTCAACTCGCTCTCGGCGACGTTGGACTCACTAGAAGACAGGATTTCCCACTCCAAGACCGCTTTGGACAGCAACAAGCATCTCCTTCTGTCTGGCTTACTTGAAAAAGTCGAGCTTCTTGAATTTGTCACCAATAGGATCCAAGAAAGAACTTTACTACGGAGAAAAACAAGACTAAGGTATCTAGCACTTGCCTTGTCCATAATTATAGCATTAGCATCTATCTACATAGCATATACAGCCTTTTAACTCATGGTTCTACCTTCTGGTAACTCTGCCCTGATGCTGAAGAGTAATTTTGTGTAACAATGTCGTTTTTTTGGTTAATTAAATACATCGTCTCATCGACGTCTAGATACACTTTACAGACGTAAAAAGGCAATTTTTTGATTAAAGGATAAGATCCTTCTTTGATGCAAGCATCTCATAACATTATAGAAGTCAAATTAAAAAGCACGAGTGGAAAACACATCAAAGAAAAGTGAATAGAAATCGAAAACTTTATCGAAAAGCCGAAGTGAGTAAGGAGGAAGAAACAGGCAAAATTAAACCACAAGTTATACAAGGAAATCAAGGTTATAGAAATGGCCGAGGTATTACATCTAAGCTATGGCAAACGTAGTCTCGAGTTGCGAGGACATATCAAGTTGCAAGAGTCTAAACAGTTTCTGAAGTTTGCGGATTTGATCGGGTACTTGTTGAGGAAAGGGAACTACGAGTACGACGCAAGCCATGCTACGATCGTTATTATCGACGAAAAAGTGTCCAAAGACAGTGAGCTAGACGGGTTGAGCGTGCAAGACAAGGAGCTTTTGATTCGGTATTTTTTCATACACCTCAACATCATTGTTATGAGCGAGAGTGAAATCGAAAACGATGAGGTTCAGAAAGAAGTCAACAATGTGGTGGGGAAAATCAACAAGCTCATACAAAGGAGGCTCACAAGAATGCAGACGTGGACCGGGAGCGGGCTTGAGTCTATCAACGACTCGTTTGAGCGGTTAGAAGAGGTTAGACGCGAGGGCAGCGAGAGCAGCAAAATATTGAAGGTCAGCGACGTGATTGCGACCATGTCTTATGCCTTGAGTACCAACCTCAATAAGTCGACACGGACACTAAACCGTCTCCGGCAATTAAATAGCATTATATTCAAGGAGATTGATTTTCTCGGGCTCCTTTCAAACACCTCCAGAACCTACTTGCTGAAGCTCTGTCACTTGGTTGGCTGCTGGTCGTTTCCTGCGCACGAGTTGAGCAACGACGACTTAGCATACTGCGTCTACTTGATGCTCAAATACTCTTTAGACATGCTCAAGCAGTGTCCAGAATTGTATGCCGACACAAAATTGCATATTCCATCGTCAAACGAGCTACTAGGATTTGTGTTGATGGTTAGAGATACTTATAATAATGGGAACCCCTTCCACAACTTCCGGCACGCCACCGATGTGTTGCAAGCATGTTTCCATTATCTTGTTAGACTTGACTGCCTTCATCCTTTTGAGCAATTTTCTGCTGATCCCAAGACAGACGATCTCGAGATTCTAGACAAACGAGGATCTGAAGATGAGCCCATCGAGCTCATACCACGCAGCAAAAGCGCCTCTGAGAGCACAGGGAAAAACAACTCGCATAAACCTCACAATAACTTGAAGCGATCTGGGGATAGTCCCACGGCAAGCCGGACACGGTCCAATTCCAATAGACACAATGTCAAAACAGCATCGACAAAGGCCCCTTCGACGTCCAAAGTGAGTCATTTGAACCCTCTTCAAGCCTTTGGTCTACTTGTTGCCGCACTAGGCCACGACGTTGGTCACCCGGGAGTCACCAATGCATATATGGTAAAGTATAACACGCCAACGTCACTTGTATATAACAATCGCTCAGTCCTAGAGCTGTACCACTCCTCGATATTCATCAGCAAGATCCTCGAGGTCAGCTGGCCCAGTTTGCTCGAGATCCCAGTAGAACGTGGAACCGAACTCACCATACGAAACTTAATCATATCTTGCATCTTAGCCACAGACATGGGCGAGCACTTCGACTACATCAACCGTCTAGCAGAGTTCAAAGCCAACTTCAAAGGCATCACCGTCAACCGAGTGCGGTTAATCTCCAGCTTGCTCATCAAGTGTGCTGACATCTCCAACGTCACCAGACCCTTGCGCGTGTCGTCGCAATGGGCCATGGCGCTCGCCCGTGAGTTCGACGAGATCGCCATCCTTGAGCGCTACGTCGCCGCCTCAGTACCGGTGCCCGATATCGTCACCGAGTACGACAAGCTCCCTGTTCACATCGACGAGATCCTCCGCGCTTGTCCAAGCTTGCATAAGGGCCAGATCTTTTTCATCAACACCTTCGCAGAGAACCTTTTCAGCAGCATCGCCGACCTTCTCCCCCAACTCACATACACCTGCAACATCATCCGTGAAAACAAAGACTTCTGGCTCCTGTTCTCCTAGGCATAGACCTTTCATCACCCCCTCCCCTCCCCCACTGTGTGCTTCGCAACTAGACCCCCTACGCTTCGACTTTCCTGGCACTACCGCCACCGGCATCATTGTCTCCCCGTCGTTTCTGCTTCTGCTCCTGCTGTTCATTTGCTGTTCACTTGATGTCACTCGATGTGGTTCTACTTTTCGAGTCCTCGTCGACCGAATTTCACAAATTACTTATGATCCCCCCCACACAATATAAATATCCTCTCGCTAGACTAATAAAGCTATCTATAGTACCCCCTCCTCGTCCTCAGGACCCTGTAACTGCTGTAATTGCTGGTGCTTTCCTAGCTGCTGTTGGTAGCTTGCTCATATATTTAGCACGGTGATCACGTGACCAGGCAAAAATGGGCTTCTCATTGAGATGAAAAATAGTTGAAAAGTTTGAACTGGTACGAATCTTGGCTGTTGAAAAGTTTTACAGTAAAGAGCTTGACAAAATCAAGGTAGTCTGATACCTTTAAGTTGACAAGCAGGTATACCGCCACTAAATAAAAAGAATTTGACTATACGAAAAGGCGTATAGACGATTTGTGGATAGTTATGATGGAAGGACATCAAGATTTAGCAGCATCTCCGTACGGGAAGAGGCCAATCATACTATCACCCCCACCTTTGGAGCAATCGCAGAGGGGCGTGGCAGGATTTCCAGGAGGCGTCGAAGCAGCGAGCAGCGGTGGCCGGCAGGCGAGTGTCGGGTACAACCTCCAGCACGAGTTTGAGACGCTAACAGCGGACTTGGACTTGGATTTGAGAAACAGCAAGGGGGGCCTGCCTCACGGTGAGATGGACAAGAGCGGCCGTGTCAACCAGACGTTACTTTCTGGAGGACAGCAATACCCGTTTGGCGAATTTGGAGCGCTGGGAGGGATCCACGGATCTCTTTTGAGAGACGACAACTTGAGTCCTAGTTTGACCAGCACCACGCCACACAGCTCTATTTTGCCACTGTTGGGTTCAAACGGCAGCTTCTTGCCTCCGTTGGCGTCGATTCCTAACAGGCCGCAGTCTGCGAATGACTTTTCCTGTTTCTTCAACAACCAGCAGCAGGCACAGACCGGGGAGCAGCAGCAGCCCCACCACCACCAGCAACAGACCAAGAGTAGTCACTTATACCAGGAATTGGTTTTCTTCAGCAATTTCGTTGAAGGGTTGAACTCGCAGGATAGTTTGATTGCCATTGATTACTTGTGTAGTCACTTGCCTATTGATTTTTTGGTTTCGTTCAAAGCGCAACTCGACAATCAGCTTTTAGGACAGCCCACTCAGCAACCGGCAAATAACTTTGGTGTTTTACCTTCATACGACCAAAAGCTGCACGAGTTGGTCAACGACATGGACAGTTTGACGTTGGGTAACAGTTTGAGCAACGACAGCGGAAGCATCAATCTTTCGAGACAGACTCCTCCTTTGCAGCAGCCAAAGCCCAAGGTTAACCCATTTAGAAGTCATGGTCACTATATCCTTGGAGATCAGAAGAGTCAGAGACCCAAGTCAGCCGATCCTAGTTTACATAACAATGCCCGGTTCAGCAACGGGTACTCTCAGCCATATGAAGTGCTTGAGAGAACGAAATCACCAACCTCCCACTTGTTTGAGAAGACTAATTTCTTGCAGTTAGCAGCAGCAAATTCCAACAGCCCTTCTGTCACGCAGTCAAAACAGAACCTCGCCAACCCCGATGAGCCTTTGGATATTTCTGCTCACACGGCATTGAAGCTTGGTGCTTTAGCAACCATCAATTCTCGTGTTGCGTTGGACTCCAACAAGAAGGGCCACATGCATGGCCACAACCATCCTCATCCACACACTCAGTTTCACTTACCAAGCCAAGGTCGTTCTTTACACTCCACCGGGCCTCCACTTGCATCGTTTGAAGATTCCATCAACAGAACGGCGAACTCTTCCTCAGTACCGCTTTCCACTCTGAACAGTGTCAAGTCTCCAAATACATTGGCTCGAGGCAAAAAGACGAACGACTCAGAGAGACAAAGTACAGCGTCAGGAACGTCGTCGCCTCAAGTAGGCTCCTCGAACACTTCCATGCCGGCGGATATTGCAAACCCCGATCTTTTGAACAACATTCCAGCATGGTTGAAATTACTCAGATTGCATAAATACACCGACTGCTTGAAAGATATTCATTGGAAAGATCTAATCGAGTTAGACGACCCACAATTAGAAGAAAGAGGCGTCAAGGCTCTTGGAGCCAGAAGGAAGTTGTTGAAGGCATTCGCTGCTGTCAAGAAGGCAACGTAGTTTGGTAAATGATAGATGTGACTTTCGATCCAATTTATTTCACAAATATTTAGCCTGATATTTGATATATAGGTTTTACACAAACGTTTTAGTTCAATAGAATAACATTTATAAAAAAAAGCTTGTAGCGTGTAGCCTAAAGCTTGAAGCTTATAACCTATAGCGTGAAGCTTAGAGTCGTTGCCGCTGCTGCCACTGCTGCTGTCGTTGTTGCTGTCGCTGTCGTTGCCGCCGCTGTATGCGCCTAGGCGGCTACCGAGCTGGGCAAAACTACATAATTATACAGCACGAGTTGGTCTTCTTGGCCTGCTTGTAAAACATCCTCGACGAGCTGGACAACGCCTCCGACTTGTCAACCAACGTGTCCAACTTCTCTCCTCTCTGCAACACGCTCTCGATGGTCCTGTGCAACACGATCTTGGTCTCGTCCAACTCTTGCTGCACTTTCATGATGGAGTCCGCCTGCGTAGGGTCCTGGTACTTCTTCAAGTAGTGCTCCAAGTTGTCGTAGTTGAGGCTGGCGTTGGTCGCACTTATGTTCGCCCACTCGTTCTGCGGATGCAACGACAAGTACTCGTCAAGAATCTTGTTGATCAACGTGTAAGCAGGCCTGACAGGGTACTCCTTGTCTGTAATCACCACACATGCTAATCCCTCCAGTCTCGTGTATGTATGCCCTATGTAGTTCCCTTCTTCGACACTTTGCCTCTGCCCTGCCTGTGTTCTTTGCGACACCGTCTCCGAGAAGAACGTCATGAATTGACTGACTCCGTTTCTCTCGAAAAACGAGAACTGGGACAAGTCCCTGGCCGACGTTAGTTCCAACGCTTTTGACCCTTCCACCGCTTTTGTTCCTCCTGTTCTCAAAATTCCAATGTAAAAAATCTTCATCTTTACTCCTTCTGTACTAACCTGCTACTAATCTATGTTATACCAGCTTGCTAATGTCGTTATCCCAGTCTGTTAGCTCTGTTGGCGTTGAAAAAGATGAGATGGCAACTATTTTCAAAACGAGCGTGTGATTTCTTGATAGTTATCAACATCACAAAAACGCTAAAGTAAACAATTTTTAACGGCACCGACACCATTAGAAACCGTATGTGTTCATATGTACCGTGGGAAGTTTTCAGATGAAGGAAGTAAAGCAGCGAGGCCCAGTTTAAAAGTTGTTTTGTTAGGAGATCTGGGGGTAGGAAAGACATGTTTGAGGTCACAATTTGTTCATCACATATTCACCAATGCCTACAAAGCTACTATCGGAGGAGACTATTTGACGGCGAGCGTAGTGTTGGAGAGACCAGAGGATGGGAGATTGGCAGAGAGTGAGGTTGAGAGCGGAAACGAGAGCGGCGAGGAAACAGTACGGTCAGGAGGAGGAGGAACTAAAGTGAATTTGCAAATATGGGATACGGCAGGACAGGAACGGTTCAACTCGATATCGCAGGCGTTCTACCGGGGCACGGATGTGGTGGTGCTAGTGTACGACATAACCAACTACGAGTCTGTGGTGCACATGAAGGAGTGGTTTGGGCGGTTTTTGGAACACTGTCATGTGGATAGACCAGGGGTGGTGATTGTGGGAAACAAAGCAGACAAGTACAACGAGCGATGCGTGGAAAAGGACGAGATCCCTCGAATCCTCGACACGGGGGCCGAGGCTGGGGTGCACCAGTACATTCGAGACTGGGACCGGGACTTGCTTGAAGTCAGCTCCCGCAAGCACGAGTTGGTGGAGAAAGTGTTCGAAACAGTGGCCGAACTAGGGTACCAGATATCGAATGCGCCAGCGCAGAGCGACACGAGACCGAAACAGATTGTGGGCTTCGACACCATAGACTTGAACGAAACATATAGAGAAAGCAACAGCACCCGGTGCTCTTGCTAGTACAACAAGGTTAGCCTAATACTATTCCATAATTATCTGCTTAACAATCTATGTACATATATCTACAAGCACTATTTAGAAATAACGAGTCATAGTTCAAAGAAATAACTGTACAATGCTGAGTTTTCTGTTCTACTAAAGTTTTTCTCTTTCTTTTCTCTTCTTTGGACTCTTGACTCGTCTGCTGTACGTCGCTTGCGTTTCTCTTGATGATCTAGAGCTTCAGAGACGTTTCTTTTGGCTCCTCGCTGGCCGGTGGCTGGTTCTCGATGGCAGACACTTCCTTCTTGTCGGTTTTCTCCTGGGTTTGGGTCTCGGTGCTATCTCTGGTTACTTCCTCAGCATTCCCGCTGGTTTGTGACTGTTGCGCTTCCTCATCGTCGTCGTATAATTCTTCCTTGTAGTGTTCAGGATGTTGTCTGAAGCAGGTCCTCATATTTTCAAACTTCTTGATACAGTCCATTCCCTTGGGGTCAGTCTCCGAGAAAACGAAGCACGAGAAGGCTTCCTTGAACTCTTCTCCACATGGGCCGTGCGCCATCCCGCCTAAACATGGACAGTCCCAGTTGATCTCACCAGTATCTGGGTTGAAAGCAGCACTTTGCTGGCCAGATTCCTCTTCTTCTGCCCCTTGAGATGGGTTTTCTTGGTTTGTCGCTGGTTTGTTACCTTGCTTGCTGTCCACTGGGGCCTTCCCAGAATCTTGCTTTTCAGCTTCTGCAACAGCACTCTTCTTATCTGCTTCTACCTTGGCTCCATCAGACTCGTTTTGTATGCTGTTGAAACTACTGGTGCCTAACAAAAAAGACACTACAACTAATCCAAACCCTGCTCCAATGATCTTCGCTCTAGGTTGAAAAGCTCTCCCTGGCGCAAATCCAGTGGAGAAAAAACGACTCGATCTTGTTGCTCCAGCTCTAAGGATACCCTGGCTTCTAATGACTCTTCTAAACATCTTGTACTTCGTCTTTAGTCTCTTTCACTTGGGAAGATTCTTGGTTGAAAAATCAGAAAAAGAAGGTTTTTTTGTTCTATATGACTAAGCATATAATGTGCCGGATGTTCATTTTAACGTATACTCAGTTGCTTCGTTAATGGTGCTTAAACCGTCTCAAAGATACTGTAAAGGGAGTCATATCGCTAGCACAAGGGTCCAAGACTGGAGTAGTCGGCGACAGTGAAAAAAGTTGAAGAAAAATGGACGAAAAACTGCCAATAGCTTGAAAAATTGACGTTCATCCATATATCTTATTCTAAAAACCACTGTTTATCACGATTAGTTCCCGTATCTGTCCAACAATGGAGGTCACCAGTAATACCCAGTAGCAGTACTTCCTAATTTCGGCCATGTAATGTTGGCCAGTGTTGTGCCAGGTAAGCAATTGTGTAATACTCTTAAAGCTTGTAAAGTCTGTGCTACCAATCGAAAAAGACCACTATTTCACCAGCATGGGAGTTTAAAAAAGCCTCTATTACCTCATGTGCCAAAAGAACGCCTATTCACGTTCTATGTTCCGTATATCCTTGCCTAGATCATCGATGTGAACTTCTTCTTGAACTGGCTGATCGACATACTGACTTGCCCACATTATCAGGCACAAGACGACAATAATAGAACCCCCTCCGATCTTACGAATCAACTTCAAAGTTCTTTGAGACTCCTTGGTATTCTCGTCTCCAATCTTGTTCAATCTGGCATTCACGTCTTTGAGTGTGCTTTTTATCGAATAATTTCTTGCACCCCACCTGAACGAATTTGTAATGAACGAGGTTGGTTTAACGCTCAAATGGCGAGCCAGTGACCTCATGCTAGCGACTAAAGACATGATTGATGCTTTCACTCTTTATTATCTACAAATTATTAACAATTGTATAAAGAAAGCCATCATCAGGGTAAAAATTGAGTAACTCTTGTATACAGAATGAGTTTAGATCAGATGGTTCCTCTGGCTACTCTACGGTCAACCCAGATTGCACTATATGTCTGCTTTAAAACTGGGAAGCAAGGCTGTCCAAACTTATAGGGTAGTATGAGTTTGTAGATCCATGGTTTTCTTGCTCTTTAGAGATCCAAAGAACGTCGTCTTGAATGTAACACCAAACGAAACCACCCGATTCGTGTAGTAACTTGTATAGGGGCAAACCCAAGATAGGATGAGAGGCGTTGCTTGTGTTTGTGAATAGGATGTTGTTCTCTAAGCAATATTGTTCCACCACCTCTTTGAAAGAGCTCATTAGTGAGCTCCCAGGAAGACCTCCAATATTGATAGAACTTGAAGGCATGTCTTTCAATGAGCTGTCCTCTGACAAACTTTCCACGACTTCTGTTATCTTGGAAGTTTCAGGTATTCTCTCTCCTTCGATTGCTGGTAAAATTAGGAGTGGGAACTTTCCCGTGGTGGCATAATCATCAATATATTTAATTGCAACATTCAAATACCAGTTGATGATAGAGATGAGATTAGGGTTGGGATGCTTCTTTGCTGTAAGCTTGAACCAGTCAACCCATGTTTTAAACCATTCAAGTGCATGTATTGATGTGTAATGCAGTGATGTCAATATGTGTGATAATGTCAGTATCCAACGATTGAATACTCCAAACTGAAGAACAACGCAAAGTTGCTCGTCATTTAGTATGCTGAACTCTGGCGATTGAAACACTTTCAAAAACACCTTTAATCTGAAGAATTCTGGGATTTTGCCTAGCCATAAATTAGTGCTACCTGCAACAAATAGACATCCAGACAGTACTAACGTAGTCTGCATCTGATGTAAAGATCGTGGCCCCAAATACTGCTTGAAAAGAACACTCCAGATTTTAAATAAACGTTCTAATTCGACACCAACAACTTGATGAAGAAAATGGTCTTGATCTGTAGATGGTACTACACCCTTCCAGAAGGAGTTATTGCCATCTATAGTGCAAAAAATTAAGTATTTTTCAAAAATAGTTTTAATCAATTCTTTTGATGACTCCAAGTTCAGGTCCAAAGAGAACACCGACAAGTAGTCAATGAGATAGTAATGCGGTGGCATTGCCCCACCCTTGCCAGGCTGCCATGCGTTAATCTGGAGAGTGAGGAAAGGAAGTAGAACTTCATGCCATATATTTGTGAGAATGACTGCTTCAGGATTCAAGAGAATGGGCGATGATGACCACACATTACAAAACTGAAGTATAATTTGGTGTTTTTTCTCTTGTTCCAACTGGCTCAGTATAAGTGTGGTGATTTTATCCTTGATCAACAAGTAAAATAGAGAATCCCAGTCGTTCAAAGTACCGATGACATCGCTATGGATTTCTCGGTACAAATACGCCCAATTCATTAAGCACTTCACTGCTTCGTGTTCTGGATCGGCGAGCTCCTCGAGATAAGTTTCGAACAAATGTTTAATACAAGAATACAGTACCGTTACAAATACTTTTCTCGAGTCTTGATAATCTTTTAAAGAAGTAGATGACAAGGTCTTGAGCACATCCGTGACAACTTCAAACTCTTCTTCCAAATCAGTGGCAGTCACGAACGCAGTGTTGAATGCCTCCATAACAGAAAGTAGCTGCACTGAAGCATCCAAATCCAGCGATAGAAGCAGCAACTGTTGGTCGTTTTCAGAAACTTGAAACTGATATAATCGTTCGCTTTGAGTCAATTCAGACCAGTCCCCTTTGAACTTGGCTAGCAGTTTGTATGATTCGTCCACTTCATCTTCTTTGGTGTTAACAGACGAAGACCTTCCTTGTTGCACAACCGCATCTGATAATTCCTTGTATTTTTCTGGAACTTTCACTCCCATGCTCTCTATATCATCTATCAAATCGAAGAGACTATATTCTTCCTCTTGCTGCTCTATTTCACTTTCGCTACTTTCTGTATCAATCTCTTCTTCATTACTTTTCCCACGTTCTTTCACAGCACCTATCCCTAAACCTTGAGGCCTGAGTTTAGTCTCTATTGGATTCACTATTCCGCTTTTATTGACTCCTAGCCCTTTCCCAGCTTCGTAACCCATCTTCATCAAAAGCTTCGCACCTACACCGTATCTGCTCAAATGTACTTTTTCCTCTCGTCCCTGGCTAAAGTGTATGGTGCTACCAAAATCATGCATCATGGATCCCTTTTCATACGACTTAAAGCCTTCAGAGCTCTCTAAACCCACATTTTCGGCATCTTCTTCTTGATCCTCTTCTAAATCAGAATATTCGTTATTCATTTCTGCCGCGAGCAGGGACATAGACGGTCTCTCGTTCGAGGCACCTTCTTCAATGTGTTTCCTATCATTCAGAGTGGACTTGGTGAACGCAAGTGGTTCATTAAACGAGCCACGGGCCATCAATATTATAATGATGCTACAACCTTGGAGACTAGATATCTATGTATATAAATTTTAGACATATATCATGAAAATCACGTGCGTGATAAAAACCTTAACACCAATAGTAGAATAGTGACAGAGCTATGACAACTCCAATGCTTTGATGAAGTTGAGAAGTTCATTCTCTTCTTCGGTGTCGTTGAATTTTCCTTGTTCGAAATCCCCTTGAACGGATTCTAGTCCCTCAGTGATCACCTGAACCACAGAAGGTTGATTTTGTTCTCCTGGAAGTTTGAATTCTTTAGGTATGAAATCGCCGTACTTGGAGATCCATCTTGACCTCCTTTCGTTTTCTTCGCTCTGCAACTGATGTAGGTCCTTATTGAGAAAATCAGATAGCTTGTTCAAGAAAATTTTGGGATATGTATACTGCTCATGAAATAATTCAGCAAGATATTTGGTTTTGTATACGTCAAGGAACTGATTATAGTGGTATACAAGCAGCGAAATGGTGTCAGAGTAGGCTTGCAAAGGCGTTTTGTTTGAGTCCAGCTCAAGCGAACCTTTCGAAAATATTTCGTCTGCAGAAAGTGAAAGCATCATGAAGCGAGTTAGGTTTCGTGACTTGAAACGCTTGAAAGAGAGTAGCACGTCTTTTGCCGTGGCCAACACCGCTTCAATCCTTGTGTACTCAGAGTCCAAAAACTTTTGTGCTCTATATTCGTTGTTGAGGACAATCTCATACACTGTATTGAGCTCCTTGAGAACTTCGTGCAACTCCTGTGCGTCGTTCTGTAGAACTTCGAAGTTGAACACCATTCCATTTGCTCCCCTTGTGTTCACAAGCTGCTGGGCTTGGATACATTGGTCGTAATGGTTCATGATCAGCTCTAATATAGATACAAGCTCATTTTCCAAAGATGTGTTTTCTTTCGACATGGTACCTATAAAGTCACTTGATTTGTTCGAAGACGCAATGGACGATAGCTTTAAGTCTAGCTGTGTAGGCAAGATCTCATCGTAAGTCTTAGCAAGCTTTCGTTGCGACTTGGTTAAATCTTCATGAAACGGCTCCAATATAGTAGTCTGCAAGTTTCTCGAGAGAAGTTTATGCAATTTGGTACAATTCTCCTTGTATATCTCGATGTTTTTTTTCAAGTTATCAATCACGTCAACAGAAACAAAATCCTCAAGAGTCTTCATCTTGCTCTCAAATTGCTTCACATTGCTCCTTGCACCGTCGCCTAAAGGGTTCACTATGAAGTGAGGTACCTCCGTCTGTCTTAATCTTTCAAGTATTCGATCTAGCTCCTCCACATTTGTTCGAGATATCTTAGCCTCTTCCTTGAACAACTCTTCCACCGCCTTCACCCGTCGCTCAATCGACTCCACAATCTTCCCTAGCACCTCATACTGCTGCTTGATAGAGTCCACCATGAATGAAGCGAATTGGACCTTCTGGGGAAGCTTGGTCCCCAACTGATATCCAATCAGTTGAAGCAGGGTTTGAGCTTTCGTGCAAACACTTTGCGCCCGTCTCAAAGTGGACTCTGCTTCTTCCGTCCACTTGTCTATAGTCTTCTTAGAAATAGCAGACATTTCATCACTAACTATTGAGCTGCTTCCATCTGTTGAAATGCTTCAGTTTTTAGTGTCACTTCAACTTTTTGTCTAAATTTCTCGATAAAATTATGAACAACTTTTAAGTACAGAAAAGCTCAACGTTTATCAGACACTCATTGCAAGCGAAGGCTAGATAAGATGAGTACCATAGCTACTTTAAAGCCACTTCGTGATGCAACAGTTAACAAGAAACCTATAGTTTTTTTGAAGGATGGACCAAACGGCAAAGAACAAGTTGAATCTATCAAGGAAGCCAGTGATGTCAAGTTTGGAGAATCAGAAGAAAGTTACTCACTCGATACCAAAACACTGTTTTATAATGAAGATGAGCCTCAGACGTTGAGAGCAGTGATATTCTGCTGGATACATGAAAAATCCTCGATCGTTGATTACAAGAATGAATGTTTAGAAAGTGGTATAGCAGACTTCAAATTCTTGGTCAAGACAGAACTCACGACATGGCTCAGTGGGAACTCTGAAGTGTGTACTTTTATCAAGACAGGGGAAGAGAACAAGAAAACGGTGGCCGATAACCAAGTAGGTGCTACGTCAGAAAAGAAAGACGCCAAAACTGGAAAGAGGAAATTCGAAGACCCACAACTAGAAAGAATTTCAGCGTTCGAAGTGGAGTCTGTGGATCACAACGCTACATTGAGAGGTTCTAAGAACATTGATTTTGGGTATTTGATCTCAGACGCAAAAAAGTTCATCAGCCAGTTGAAACGCTCCAAGCCTTCGAGCTCGTCTTCTTCCAAGAAGGAGTCTGGTCCTAAAAAACTGCCAATAATAATCATATCACCAGCCACAACATCTTTGTTAGCCCTCAATAACATAAAGCAATTTCTCGAAGATGGGAAGTTTGTTGACCCAAGTACTAGCACTAACAGAAAACCAGAGAACGGTATCATCACTATATCCCATCCTTCTGAGAGGTTAAACTCCGCCGCACACCAGATCACTGTCGTCGATAACGTTGATATGTTCACTAAGCCGGAGTATTGGGACAGGGTCGTTGCGATTTTCACCACTGGGCAAGCATGGCAGTTTGCCAAGTACAAATACTCCAGACCTGAACTCTTATTCCAGAGATACGCGGGTTTCTATGTGAGCTATGAAGGCGATGTAACGCCCAAGCAAATCAAAGATTGGAATGTTACTGAGTTGAAAGTAGGAAGAGGCGACAAAAGATTCAAGGACAAAATGATTGTTAGAGATTTTTGGGCAACAATAGAAAAAGTTCTCATTGCAAAAGGCTACGGAAAGCTGGATGCCTTTTAAAACTGTATAATTAATAACCAGAGTAATCAACTTAAATTTGTCTATCACAATTTCTATTTACATGTGAGGTACTATTTGTAGCTTTTTTCTAACTCAATGAAATGGGAATACAACTCCTCTGGCGTCATATTCACCATCTTCTTGCTACCTCTTGCTCTTACCGATACAGTTCCATTGGCAATTTCCTTCTCACCAACAATCAATATGAATGAATAGCGTTTGTCGATGGCATCTTTGATGCGACTGCCTAACGTCTCACTTTTTGAATCAACGTCAACATAAAAATTATAGCCAGTCATTGGAGAAATTTGATTATCACTATTAATCATATCACCTACGAGCTTTTTCTGTAAGTTCAAAGCGGCTTCATTGTGTGCCTCCGATATAGGTATGACCACAGCTTGTCTAGGGTTCAACCAAAATGGCCATTTACCTTGATAATGATCCAAAATTATCGCAAAGAAACGTTCCAAGGAGCCAAAAACCGCCCTGTGAATCATTATAGGCTGGTTATTTCTATTTCCATCTTGCGAAACGTACTTCAATTTGAATCTAGCAGGCAACTGGAAATCGAGTTGAATGGTACCAACTTGATGTTCTTTCTTGAACGCATCTGTGAGAAGCACGTCGATTTTAGGCCCATAGAATGCACCATCTCCTTCCTTGATAGTCCACTTATTCACACCAACATTATTATCGAGACAATCTTTCAATTGTGCTTCAGCTTTATCCCATGTTTCTTTATCACCAATGTATTTGTCTTGCGGCCTAGTAGAAAGGAAAAATTGTATACCACTGCTCTCAATCCCAAATACTTTGTACGTATCTCTTATCAAGTTGATCGTATTAGAAATTTCATCATTGATTTGTTCCATGGTACAGAAAATGTGCCCATCATCCTGGTGAAAACGACGCACCCTTGTCAATCCAGACAATGCTCCACTAGCTTCATTTCTATGTAACGATGAAAAATCGGAAAATCTGACAGGCAATTCATTGTGAGATCTCTCGAGTTTAGAGAAAATCAAACAATGTCCTGGACAATTCATAGGTTTAAGTCCATAGTCATGAAGTCCGTCATCTTTCTCGTGTTCTGGAACCTCTTCCTTTGTCTTATCGTTCCCTTCAACTCGGAACATGTCCTCTTTGTAGTTTTCCCAATGGCCTGAAGTTTCCCAAAGCTTGGTTTTATAAATCAAAGGGGTGATGACTTCCTGAAATCCATACCTTACTTGCTGATTTTTCATGAACTGTACCAATTTGTTGAATATCCTCGTACCATGGGGCAAAAAGAATATAGATCCTGGACTCATTGGGTCTGTGGTATAGAGTAACTGTTTGTTGGATATGACTTGATTGGCCTGAGTAGCAGATTCTTTTACATCAGTAGAATAGTGTTTAGCATGATGTATCACACATTCATGGCAAGCCCTGATGCTAACTAGAGGCTTCAGTGGCCTAATATATCGTCTACCAAACATTATTGTAGCTGCCCAACTTACTGAACATAATTTTTCAAGAGATTATATTTTGAGTCTGGCTCGCACCCACCAAGACAAGGTTTTCACTGGTAAATCTGATGAAAGTCAAGCTACATACAAGTTATATAGATATATCTGCGACGACATAGAGATCGCTCCTCTCACAGCGATATGATTTTCCTCATTACAAAAAATCAAATGCAATTGTAGTTATGAAATGAGCACTAACAATATTTTTAGTCAGCTTGCTCGAAGTTTCAAGCATTCCCGCTATCTCATTCAAAATCCAATTTTAGTACATTGGTTGAGATGAGTCTGCCTCTTTCAATTAGGCTGTAGCAGTTTCTGTTTTTGTCTGTTGATTGGTCTGTTGATCACTAGCTAGGGGAGCCTTGGATACACTCGCCTTTCTTGTGCCCGAAATACCAGATTTAGAGTCTTTTGCAGAGACAGTTTTCTGTCTCCATGTCACGTACTTGATTTTGAATCCACTGAAAGTTTTTATTTGAGAAGGCTTCTTGACCCATCTAGTTACTGACTTCCCTGATTTGTCCAAAGTGTAGTTGTCTCCATTAATGCTATTCATAGAAAGCCCCGAAGTAGACAGTTCTTTTGGTCCTGAATTTATCTTATAGTTGTTGTCAGTAGTGCTCTTAGGGGCCGGTGACGACACCTTTGACGTATTTTTAGATGGGTTCTTCGATCCATTTTTCGGAGTACTTCTATTTCCTCCCGTTACTGACCCTTTATTTGTATTCTTTTTATCATCAGCAGAAGGCTTCTTTGCCTTGGATTTAGCAGCAGCAGATGCAAACTCTGGAAGGCCCTGGAGAAAAGTAGAAGGCACTTTGAGTTTAACAAGACGTCTCTTTGGTGTTCCCATTTTGTTCAGAACCGGGCAATTTTGTCAAACTTCTAACAAGATCAGTTTTTCCAACAAAGGTTCAGTTCTAAACTGTCAAGTCTAGTATATAGTGGTTCCAACTAAGTGTTATTCTGTGTTCAAGAGTAAGAGTTATATTGCTTGAAGTTGAGAATTTTTGTGATAATTTTATTAAGTGCAATAATCCTTCTCTACGAATTTATCCTCTCAAGCAGTACATGAAACAAGCCATATGAGCCAGGATCGTCCTCAGCGACCAAGGCAATTCTCTAGACTTGACTTCCTTTCGAACAATTTGAAGTTGGATGTCCGGGCCCATCAAAGAACTTATGAAGGTGCTTACACAAGAACTGCAGTTACATGTCTTACATTCGCCATATTGATTATCAAGTTGTTCTCCAGAGAATTTTTACCAATTGGCATTATTTACACAGCTTATGGAACGTTGATCTATTTTTTGGGAGTTTTTGAGTCCTATTCTGTTGACATATTTTACGACCCCGATAAGAGAACCGAAATCTACAAGACGAGTGGGAATAGTGTTCTACTTCTCTCAGGTATAAGTTTAGCATGCTATATTGCATTATTGGTTTTGGTCATCATAATGTGATACTATTTACAATTTAAGAGTGTTTATCATTCAAGTATGCATAATCGTAGGTGGATCAAGTTCATTGATCAGCATGAGTGAGCTTTGAAAAGTACCTTAGAAAGCACTTTGAGAAGCCCTTCAAGTAAGAGCACCCAATCCAAACACGATAAGTTGGAATAATAGCTGGATAGACCAAAAGCCGACTTTTTTCATTCTCACTAGTCTGGCTTCTTCATCGGCAACGTAGTCTACAAAGTTGTCGTAGACCTCTTGTGAAATATCGTCCATCAAAAGCGAGTCATAGATAGTCCAGGATCCTGAAAAGTCCTCGATGTTCTTCACGACCCTACTCTTGATTTCAATAAACGTATTCTTCGAATTAATGTAAGCCACGATGGGTCTTATCAATGCGTAATTGACGTATGTTAGCTCTGGGGCTTGGAAAGGGACCATGGCCCGGACATTGTTTAGGCGAATTGTCAAGTCCAAAACGAAATACTTCAGAATATCATTATAATCGTTACTGGTGAGCCTCATATGGTGATCTGGATGTCCTGGTTTTTTCGCAACTTCTGGATTATGATATCTGTTTGCTTCTTTTTTTATTGATTCGGTTATAATGCTTACTAGTTCACTCATATTGAGGTCTTTATTTTCTTGTGGAACCATCACATCACCAATCATGTCGACCCTACCATTTGTTATCCATCCAAAGGGGCCTTCCAAGCCAGTGTTCAAATGATCGATGTTGAGGGAGTCCACGCGTAGTCTCGTAATTCTCTGCCATGCCTGTGACTCTGGACTTTTTTCCTGGTCAAAGTCATCCAACCGCTGCCTCTTATGAACTGTGAAGAGTGAATCGTCGTATGAGCCGCTCATTATGTTGGCACTCAAAAAGTCATAGAAAAGCCAGTGCTTACGAAGTTTTGAGAGTTCACAATTATAGATGGCAACATTGAAATGACGGAAATTATTGGGTTGGATCAACTTGAAGAGTACATCCTCCATCTTAAAGTCTTCAATCTCAAAATCACCAGGCTCATAGACATTTTTGTAGTTGGTGGCATCGTCATCTGGGTCCCAATGAACGTGACTTCTGTCCACCACTCCTCTGACGCCCTTGATATCGACAGTTTCTACAATACCCGTTCCATTAACCCATTTATTGAACGAAAGTGAGACATTTAATTCGTCTATAATCAAGTCAAATTGGGTGTAGTTTCCGTCGTCATACTCCTCTTCATTCTGTCCATCGTCATCGGTATTCGAGTCTGAAAGCCATGAAAGACTTGCGGCGTACGCTTCTGCCTGCGACCCCTTGGCAAACTTTTTGATTAATCGAGGTCTCCTACTTACAAAACACTTCCTGAAGCTAATTTTTCCGTCTGACCAACCTGGAACAACAGCATGTTCAAATGTCACTGTCAACTTGGAGTTCTTGGTGATGAACTCGCCAATTTTCCGTGCTACAAACTCTTGAGCAAACACGGTGTTGAAGGTCAATATCACCAACGAAAAGAATGTAGTTGTAGCTAGGAAAAATAATAGGGCGTTGCCCATCACTAACCAAGAAAAAATAGCAGAGTAATCATCTGTATTGAATGGCCGATTCGACTTTTTCAACATCCACTTCAATCGAATCATAAGCCGAGAAAAAGCATTATTCGACTTTGCTAGTAGTTGTTCTTTGGTGACTAAAACTCTCTCTTTGTTTCTAGTGCCGATGGACTTTTTTTCTGTTGCTTTCAGTTCTTTTGTACGCTCCATCTTTGATTGCCCTCCATCTCTAGCATAATTAATACCATCAGCAGCCCCTTTTGAAAATTTTTGATCTTCACTGCCATCCCTGGTAATCTTTGTATACCATCTTACTCCTTGGAACAAAGTTCGATGCACTATTTTGCTCCTCCCAAAAAGTATATTGGAAGAGCTACTTATGTTACGAGCGTATAATATCCTGCTGTAACACCCAGGTTGTCGCAGAAAAGACACGGTTAGCTTTAAGGCGTTGAACATCCTTTGACTGTTGTCTTTTTGTTGTCCCAATCGTCAACAATTGTGTTAACGATGTCTCTTGTTGAAGAGGTGTAGATCTTTGGTGATATCAAGATAAAAATACTGCACCAACTTTTAGCCTTTCCACAGGGGAACGGAAATCGAATCTTGAATTCGTATCAGATAAAAAAGTCCCTAGTGTGAGAATGCTGAAAGCTCCAATAGAACCTTTTGGCCAACACTTCAAAGAAAAGTATTTCAAGACTATCGATTCGGATGTTACAGTCGTAAATCATGGCTCTTTCGGATATACCCCAACCCCTGTTCTAGAGAAGTTTTGCGACTTGATTATGGAAGAGAATAAGTTTCCCGATAGATATATAAAGGTAAACCAGAAGATAGACTATGTCGAGTCGTTAAAGATTTTAGGAGACAAAGTTTTGCACTGTGACTATCACAATTTGGCTTTGGTTGAAAATACAACCGTGGGAATTAATACAGTGTTGAGACTGATACCATTCGAGAAAGACGATTATATCGTGATGCCAAACACTACTTATGGCAGTTGCTTCAACACGGTGATGTTTCTTGAAAAGTATTTGGGAATAAAACCTATAGTCGTTGAGTTGAGCTATCCTCTAACTGATGCGGAAGTTGCAACCAAGTTTGAAAAGGTGTTTCAAAGATACAAGCCTAAGTTATGCCTTTTCGATACGGTGGCATCCTCGCCAGGAGTCAAGTTACCTTACGAGAGGTTGGTCGGCTTGTGCAAACAGTACAAGGTACTTTCTTTGATAGACGGTGCTCATGGCGTAGGATTAGTGCCATTGAACTTGGGAACGCTCCAGCCAGATTTCTTGGTGTCTAACTTGCATAAGTGGTACTATGTCCCACGGAGTTGTGCTGTTTTGTACGTGAACTCTAGCCATTTCGGTGATATTCAGACCTTACCCATCAGTCACTCGTATGTCAGCGATGAGGATGCTCTACCATACCCGCCAGAATCTGAACTTATTGAGAAGTTCTTTTACGTTGGAACAAAGCTTTACGCTCAAATAGCGTCTGTGAAAGCTGCTTATGAGTTCCGTAACAAGGTATGTGGAGGAGAAGAAGCCATTAATGACTATTGTACGAAACTATGCTACGAAGTTGGTGATCTTCTTACAACAAAGAAATGGCCTGGTACAAACATTCTTGATAGCTATGAAGGCTTGGTTACGGCTATGATTAATGTAGAAGTACCACTATCCACTTTGGCCAGCCGAGAGGGCTTCAGTTTGGAACATTTTGAGCCAGAAGATCCAAATTTCTGGGACCGATTCAAAAGCTTTTTTGAAACCGAAATGACGGTGAGCCACAAGACTTTAGTTCCCCTTTTTTATCATAACTCTAAGCTCTACGCTAGATTTTCATGTCAAGTCTACAATCTGCTACTGGACTATGAGTATGCGAGTGATGTTGTCCTAGAAGTAGTTGCGAAATTTTTTAAGGACAAACTTTATCAAAAGAATGAGTGTACGTCTTATATTTTTGTTAAGTCCCAGGCAGGTTGAGGCAGGTACTTACCAGTCCCTGGTCCCAGGATAGAGAATGCGCCTTTCGAAGATACTAGAGCGCCGTATAATGTAGGAAGCTTCCCTATAGCACTAGTGGTAATACTTTTTATCGAGCCCATGATATTTTGCTTATCAGAAGCGAACCCTTATTTGACTTGACAATTTTACAATCAGTTCGAATGAAATTTATATTCTAAATATACAAGAGAAAAGTATAGAAATAACGCACTGTAAGGGGCATTGGATTAACCCTGTGAATGGCAGTGCTTCAATCACGAATTTATGACACCAGGGTTGCAAAATTGATTTCCCGTGTCCAACATTACTTGTATATCGAACGAAGAGTCGTCTTCAGTAGAAATTGAAAAAATTATTGAAATCTAGTTCAATAGTTGCATTGGTTGATGAATTGTCTATCTTGTAATGGCTGTGGAAAGACGCCGGCAGCAGCCAATCTTCTGAAGTCCCATTCCATAGCTGACTCGGTCTTGAAACACCAGAAAATCCAACCATTAGCTTGTTCGTATGCATCTAATTGAGCCTCGATGAACTTACGAACGTTAGTTCTGTGCTCGCTAGGCCACTTTGAGATGTCAGTGTACTTGTCACAAGAGTCAATGTAAGGAACATTATCATAATCTCCCGAGTATCTGGCACCATGACCCACACCGTTAACCCATTTGGCACAGTCTGTCAAAGCTGCAGACCATTCACCTACAACGTTCCAGTGGGATTCTTGGCTTCCTTTACTACCCCATTCACAGACAGTGGAGACGTGTTGGTCAATAGATTTCTCCAAGTCACTCTTTGAGAAGACTTGGTAGTGGTGGTGGTCAATAACGACGTTCCAGTAACCATCCTTGACTTGCATGAAGTCATCCCAGTAACCCAACTCCTTGAAAGCATCGTGCACAATGACATTTTGAACAGACTTGGTGTCTCTCAACTCCTTGTAGCCATCTTCGAAAAACGTCTTCAATTCGTCCATGTTCAAGACGGAACCCAAGGGCTCGTTAATCAACTCAATTCCAATGACAACATCGTAGTAGTCTTCACCTCCGTATTTTTGTATCATCTGTTTCAAAACATTGAGGGTGACCTTGGTGTTGTCACCCTTTTGGAAGTCGTAGTGGTCTCTCAAACCTGAGTTGTCAAACCCGTTCTGCGAGCCTGGGGCACCGTGCAAGTCAACCCAGGCTTTCAAGTTGTGCTTACGACACCATTCGAGGGCCTTGTCAAAGTACTCGACTTGACCTTGAACATAAGGATCGTTGTCCAACAATTGGAAAGCCCAGTATCCAATGGGGATTCTGACCATGTTCAAGCCAGCATCGTGGATATCCTTGAAGTCCTGTTCAGTGTACCAGTTCTTCCAGTGGGCCTCCAAACGCTGTTTACAGAGAGACTTGCCAAGCTTCTGACAGTAGTGGTACTCGTCAACAGGGACCTCAGAGTCGTCGTTAGGCTTGGACCATTGCTCGAACAACGATGGAGTGATGTATGGCTCCAAAACAAACCATCCTCCTATGTTGACACCGCGGACCTTGTTGATCTCGTAGTCATACAGCAACTGTCTTTTGGTAAGTTGAATTTTACCGTCTTTTTCAGCAATGTTCCATGGCATTGCCAGGGCGATGCCCACGAACAAGAGAACTAACAACTGTGTTACTCTCATTTATCAATGATGCTCTTGAATTAGTTTGAACTGCTGTTTCTCACTTTACGCGTGTAGAAACTTCTAACAAAGATCCGTCGATGTTGCGGACCTTGATACGGTCTTTACTGACCTATGCCAAAGTCTGTTTGCTTGAGCAGGAAGTGTTGTCCCTGAGCTGTTGAGCCGTGACTGGTAACTTGTAAAGATACAAGTGGTGGTTGTCAGCGGCTAAATGAAAGTTTAATATTATGGCTGCAAGAAATTGAGCTATAAATTGGCACGAAAGTCGCTTGTTTTGAGACCAGGCCGAATGCAAAAATTTCTTCTTTTCAGCAATAAAACAGTGAATCACTTCAGTGGTGATGATACGCCAGCAAGGACTCAGTTATCTCTAGTTTGTGCAAAAGCAGGCGTAAAAACTATTTGAATGGAAAAAGAAAAAAACACACGGATTTCTCCTTCTTTATTAGCGATTGCCTATAACGATTAAAAGTCTTGTTCTCGAATGGACCCAAAAGTCAGGATATGAAAAGGGATAAATACTCGTAAGAAACGTGAAAGATTTGCTTCAGAATAGTGACCAAGGTGAGGATTTCCCGAAACATATATATTCTGGAGCAGAGACATAGTGAAACCGGGACGAACCAGTCAGGAATGAAATTTACCCTAAGAAGGGGGTGTCTTGGTATTTGCTTCTGGGGGCTTATTTGGGGGGAGGGAGCCCCTTACAATAGAGCCAAATTGTCTGGCATCTCACAATTTATTTTTAATTGGATAAATATGTACGTCAATGTTTATTGCTTAGAGGAAGGGCTGGTTAATAATTAAGGAGACAAGTGACTACTAAAAAAAAAAAACTAGAAGGAGGCAATCGATTAAGCACCGATTAGAGAAGCATGCGTACTAGACTCTCGAGTTCATGTATGAGAAAGATGGCGCGAATAGCACAAAGAAACGAGAAAAAGCCCGTTGCTCTCTGCTGCATCAGGCTACTACACCAGATCCGAAGCACCAAGAAAAAAAGTGGTTGTATACGGCGGACGGGCCTACGTTACGACCCTAGTTCTAGAGCACGAGGAGAGTGAAAAGGGTCAGCATCATGATGAGATGGTTTCCAAGTAGTTGCAAGAGATAGGAGAAAGCAGTTACAATCGTGAGTAGCACAAGAATTTCTGAGCATTACCAAAACGTCAGAAGGGTTACCTGGAATGGTAGTAGGTAGGACAAAGAGACTATTGTGCGATACAATCAGCACCAAAGACACCCAAGGTAGGGCTAGTAACGTTCACAACGGTAGGAGGGCCCGGTAGCAAGAAGTAGCAGTGTCTGTAGGAGCGGGAAGTGGAACAGCTATTGACATTAGCGACACGCAACAGCAAGAGTAAATCGGATTTGAAGATTGTGAGAAGGCCACTGAAATTTTTGACATCCATAGAGGTTTATTACTTTTGGAGGATGACGTTTTCCCAGCAGCTAGACGACAGCAATGACACAAACAAGGGGGTGCACATGTAGCTCTTTGTTAACAGAGAAGAGCAGATAAGCACCGTGGGCGACATGGTCCAAAAAACTAGAAAACCAATGCAGCATTAAGGCTTTGTACAACGAACGAGAGAGCAGTGTTCTACAAAGGGACTAGTTAGGCGAGAATGTTACCGCTTCTGTCACAAATCGATCCCATTGCGGACGTCACCGTCAATCGAGATAGACCTTTGTTTGATCAACGACGTTGTGATATCGGTGATATCTCTCGTTAGTGTATGAGAATTACTGAACTGTCAAAAACTGCTGCTGTGTGAGGTGTCGACGTTTTTCTAGGGAGGACTTCCGTTGCTGGTAACCTAAGAGCAACGGAGGACGTAGCGACGTAGTCGCTATTTCGCCGTTGCGTTGCTGACCGAGCAATACAAAATTTGCAGCTTCGTACCAGTAAGCAGCGACAAAAGAAAAAAGGTAAGATCAAGGAAAAGGTCGGGTCCAGGCATGTGAAAAGCCTAAACGTTGAGCCGACGTCAAAGCAGGGGGTGTCATTACAGCTCGACACAGAGCATCTAACTCCAAAACAGAAGGCGGTACAGTTGTGTTTGTTTTTCGAGAAAAAAAAAACACCAGTGGGATCTAAACAGAAGGCTGGTAGCGTAAATTTGAACGCGAAAGTGTGTGCCAATAAATTTTGATCACAAAATCAATCGCTAACCTTACTCGCTATAGATGTGATGCGATCTACCAGAACTACGGTTTCGATTACCTAACCTGAAGAACTTCCATCAGCCGACAGTGTAGTGATACCGTTGGTGCGGACAAGGAACGTCAAACGAGAGCCCACCCATAACAAATAAACAAAAAGCTGGAGCATATAACATAATCAGCACTGTGCATTTTTTTTCTGACACACCAGACCAATAATGGTTTGAAAATCACCAGAGACCGTTTGCACTTCCCAACCCACTCACGCTTCCTACCACCTGTGCAATTGCTACTCGACACTTTCTCCTTTTCTACTCTACAACGTTACTTTGGTTCCATTCCCACCCTATTCCCTTTTCTACTTTTTTCTAGCCTCTAGTTTCTAGTTCCCACTTCTTTCTACTTTGTTTCTGTTTTGTTTTGTATCCTACTTCCTTTTCCATCTTAATTGATTCTGGCTGTTTTCTGGGTGGTGATTTATTTTCTCCCTACTTACAGAAGTCTACTAGCAACCCTTTCTTTTGTCTCCACTGGATTATCTGCCATTTTCATGACAGGTGCTGGAACCATGCTGGAATCAGAAGACGGGGTCATTGCATCACTATGGGGTCCATAGCAAATTATTGTCGCTAGAGAGCAAACACCGCAGCAAGAACACCGTCAGCCACTGCTGGCACCTAGGCAACACGTCCAGGGAAGGTGAGATGGTGGTTCTCGCGGCAACCAGGACGGCATAAATCTGTGAGGAGGGTAGAATCAGCGTTAGGCTTAGGAGGAGTACCTTTTTTTTCAGCCATTCCTCAGGTTACAGAAGTTGCGTAATCGTGAGACGCGCATATAAGCGACGCGAGTTTATAATTGCTGCAAAGAACGCGCAAGTGACACGTAACTAATGAGGTTTAGTTTCTCTCATACTGAGTTGCGCGGCACGTGCCAGATCGAGACAGGCCCGAGATTGCTGAGGCAAGTTGGCGCATGGTGAAGCAGGCTGCTAGCGACAGTAGCGTCTAGACCCCCCCTAGGGCGGCCTAGGGCCGCCCTAGGTGGCCCTAAGACTTGGTCCCAAGACCGCAACTTACAGTGACTCTAGCGACGCTCGTCGTTACTGGGCAAGCCAGATCACCGCGAGACCGGCATAATCCCAGTGGAGAAATATTATTTTGCGCTGTCGCACAAGTCCTCTCGGCAACCAACTATACTACTCACTCTACTACCTCTTTCTTTTTTGGTATATCTTCGGTTCTTGTTTAGCCAGGTGTGAAAGCCGGTAGCGAGAACGCCCATCTTTAGAAAAAAAAAAGGGGGTCCCTATTCTGAGCTTGAACGGCGAAAATGCCCATGAGTGAATGACTTGTGGTGGAAGTTACACTTTGGTGATGTGATGACCCCGATTGCACTGTGCTACAATGTTCTGGAGTGGGTGCCAAATTGAAGGAACCAGATGAAATACGAGCAGATCAGTAACAGATCAAACAAATAAAATAATGAGTTTGGGCCGATGAGTTGTTGAACGGACAAGTGCTTCAGAGTCAGTAGTAGTGTGAGTTTAGGAGTGAAGAGCCTACGGTACAGACTCGCTGCTGCGAAAAAAAGACGATGGAGTCACGTGCGTATTGGAACGTGATATGTCACGGGACTTGTCACAATGTGGGTGGGAACTAGTTAGTTTCGCACCCAAATTGAGAATTGAGTGGAAGAAAAAAAAAGATAATGTGACACAAAACCTAGTATCCAGGACTCCAGGGCTGTCGCCCTGGCCGTGCTGGCGCGTGACTTTTGTGGTTTTTGCACTACGTGTTTGATTTCGGATGTGTCGCAACCATTTTGGTGATAGTGGGCAAATTTTTCAAACCGTAGTAGCTCGTCTGCTCTCGCTTGAGTACTGCTCTACAACAACTAAGAATAGTCTGCAATTTTTAGTAAAAAAAGCTTAAACTGATTATCTCTAGTTACATAATGTCTGTTGAAACTGCTTTATCCTACGCTGCCTTGATCTTGGCCGACTCTGAGATCGAAATCTCCCCAGAGAACTTGGCTCAGTTGACTGAAAAGGCCAACTTCCCAGTTGAACAAATCTGGACCGACATCTACGCTAAGGCATTGAAGGGTCAAGATTTGAAGGAATTGTTCTTCAACATCCAAGCTGGTGCTTCTGCTGGTGCTGCTGGTGCCGTTGCTGCTTCTGGTGACGCTGCTGGTGCCGACGCCGGTGCTGCTGAAGAAAAGAAGGAGGAAGAAGCTAAAGAAGAGTCTGATGACGACATGGGTTTCGGTTTGTTTGACTAAACGCATTCTCGCATTGTAAATTAGGTTTATAGTGTTAATACAAAGTCAGATTTTATCATTTGGTTACTGCCAGACTCGAGATGATGGTACATGGTGTAGGATCGATGTAGATGAGACGAGAGTGACCGTGCTGTTTTTTTTTTAGAAAATGTTTGTTCGACTCAAGACAGAACAAAAGCTGCAACTGGCTCTTGTTGGTGTCAACTAACAAGAGTCAAGCTAGCCGTTACCTCTGTCGCCGCTGGCAACAAGTCAACAAGACAGTCTTTCCCAGTAAAACGCAAAACACTCAATACTCTAGAAAAGGGTCAATCTGTAAGCTGCGAGCAAAAAAAAAAAAAATAAATAAATGATAAAAAAAACCTGGCACCGAGGGCATCCCAGGCCACCAGGCCTCTGCTCTACAATTCACATCCCTTTGGCTCATCTCGTTGCCACTAGCTTCTACACATCCCTGTTATAGTACACGTCAAATCACGACTATATTATTAAACAATAAAGATATATAATTCAAGTCAATTATTTCTTCTTCTTGTCAGCCTCAGCTTCAGCCTTGTCCTTGGCACGCTTTTCTCTGATACCCTTGTACTTCTTGTCAGATCTGGCTAATCTCAAAGTTCTGTAAGCACTTTGCTCTGGTTGCTCGACGGCCCTGACCTCAGTCTCAACGGCAGGTTGAGAAACTGGGAAAACAGATGCAATTTCAACTTGGTCGTGGCTGGCAGCCTCAGAAGCCTTGGTCTTCTTGTCAAAGATAACCAACTTGGACTTGTATTCCCTCAATCTGGCAACGTTAGCTTCGAAGGTCTCTTCGGATCTATTTTGTCTTCTGTGGTCAACAGAGATTCCTACGCTTCTGGCGTACTTTGGAGTCAAACCAACAGCCTTCAATTCAGCAATGGTGAATCCTCTACCGGCTCTGACTTTTCTGTTGTACTTGATAGTTGGACATCTGACCACTGGTCTCAAGCTGTCGATGGGCTTTGGGGCAATTCTAGCAGCCTTTTGTAATCTGGCTTGTCTTCTGGAAGCCTTCTTACCAGCTTGGTCTAAATGAACCTTGACACGTTCTTGCCAGTGCTTTCTGAAGTGATTCTTCAATAATGGTAAGTTCTTGGAGATAGCCATCGTTAACTAAAGTAAGAAAATACTTGTTTTTGTATTGAAAATTAATCTCTTATATTGAAAATTTTTACCCACCCTAAACTTTCGCACTTCCAACTCTCCGGGAGAAGATCGAAAACTTTGTGACACAAAACCGTCCGCCGATAAAAGTTACACAAACCCGCAGAAGTTCTGCCCCTACATTAGCATCAGCGACGACTGCCACCGACTGCTGAATGCCCGTACTACGCCGTGGCCCAGCAGCACCAATTGGCGCTGCTAGAGCAGGAGCTAGTTTATGCTGCCGTGCTGGCTATTGTCAGCTATTGCTGATGGCGACGTCTCCAGTGCTGCTGCCCCCGGTGCCCAAGGGGGTCCAGAGCGTTAGCAGTCACTGATCGTGTGCCTATAGCGTGATTATCATGTGCTTGTTGTGTGCTTTTCACGTGCTCCGCGATAAATGTCACCACAAGTGTCGCAGTATATCTGAGCACGATTTGGGGCCATTGCAGAACCACCCGTCAAAGCAGCAGTCTAGCGAGCAGAAACGAGCGGATCAAGGGTAGGTGGCGGGCATGGCGGTGGCTAGATGGCCGTAGCTGGTAGAGGCTGTGTATTGCGCTTTTTGGCAGCGTTCAATTGGGTGCTAGCGCTGCCAGTGAGCGACACTGGGGCCAGGCAGCGATCCAAGCTGAGGATGGAACAAGTTTCGGTTTTGTGTAACGTTGTGCTGATTTTTTTTTTTTTTTTTCACCTCGCACTCTAACACCGTGATGATTTTTCTTTGGGTCCCGTACTTGTATTAGTTTTCAAAGTTTTTCAGTTTTTCCAGAGTTAAAGATTAGGCAACATGTCTACTCCATCAGTTCAAACATTCGGTAAGAAGAAGACCGCCACTGCCGTTGCTCACGTTAAAGCTGGTAAGGGGTTGATTAAAGTCAACGGATCCCCAATCACCTTGGTTGAGCCAGAAATCTTACGTTTCAAAGTTTACGAGCCATTAACCTTGGTCGGTTTAGACAAGTTCCAAAACATCGACATCAGAGTCAAGGTCACCGGTGGTGGTCACGTCTCTCAAGTGTACGCTATCAGACAAGCTATTGCTAAGGGTTTGGTTGCCTACCATCAAAAATACGTCGATGAAGCTTCTAAGAAAGAATTGAAGAAGATCTTTGCTGCTTACGACAAGACCTTGTTGGTCGCTGACTCCAGAAGAATGGAACCAAAGAAGTTTGGTGGTCGTGGTGCCAGAGCAAGATTCCAAAAATCTTACCGTTAATTTCATTTATTGGTTATATTTCATTAATGTATACATCTTCCAAGTAAAATATAGTGCTGTACTGTCAATGTGGGTCTGTTTTGTAGAGGGCTTTTATTTCTCTTTCTCTCATTTCTCTCTTGGCTGCTGTAAAAAAGAGTAGGGAGTCTAGCGTAGCCTCCGCCAGTGCTAGCAGTGTAGTGCTGCTCTGGCTGTCTAGCGATTCTAGTAGAGTTACTCTATTCGTTAGGCTTGGCCAGTACTGGTGCGAATTGAAAGCAAAAAAAAAAAAGGGGCGAGCTGGGAATTGAACCCAGGGCCTCTCGCATGCTTGTAGTAATCAATTTAGTGTAACTAAATCGTCGCCCAAAGCGAGAATCATACCACTAGACCACACGCCCGAATCTGAAGAGTTGTTCATTTTTAGCGTATATAGTCTGTCTGTTCCTACTTGGTTGATATATTTCGGTTGCACTGAGCAAACTATTCAGCCCAATTCTGCTCTAGCTTATTCTCTTTTCTTTTGACAAATTGCCAGTACTTTGCAGTTCAAAATATCTTCCAATCTCGCTATTACGTCCTGGTTTACTACAACGGGATCGTAGCTGGAAGTCATGTGAGAAGAGGCTACTTTTCCGACAAAAGCACGATGAAAGCTCATGAAAGCTGGGGAAAGAGCCAGGCAACTCCATCATAAATTCAAGCTTGGCCAGCATATCAAATACAACTCCATTGAGCTTTTCACCAACAGCTTTGTTCTGTGCGGATTTCTAGTATAGTTGGGTGTTCTAGGGTGGTGACTTTTGTTTCTCGAGATAAGAGTAATACAACTGCGAAATTTTTCTGCCAGCTCCAGAACCTTTAACGACAAAATTGTACAAGTTTCAAAGTAGCAGAACTGTAGCAATCTTGTCGATGGAAGGCATCGTATCCTCTCATCTTGTCTATCTGGATAATCCGGTGTTGAGTCATACAAATAGGTTTTCTTATGTCAGGTAGATTTTATTTATCGTTCCTCTGCTGATTGCATCATTTTATTCGCATCTATTGCTAATCGGTGCAAGACCGAACCAAACAGTGGCTTCTTTTAAATTTTTCACTATTTGAACTGGCATGTCAAAGTAAAGCGTTTCTTATCCAATGTCTAAGATGCTAAGTACTAAGGTTGCGATGCTTGCAAGAGTCAAGAGAGTTCCGGCCTTGAGTCGTGGAGTGCTTTTCCACACTAGACAATATTCATCAAGAAAGCTAAACTTGAAATCAAATTTCTTCAACTTCGTAGTTGGAGGTGCTTTATTTGGTGGAGGTCTACTTCTCGGGACACTTCCCACTGGTGAGAAGCAGACTGTGAATAAATCAGACGTGGTTTCGTCCGAGGACAAGTCTACAAGCCCGCTTGATGATGTTTCTGCTCCAAAGTATGCTAACGAAGAAGAATTTCGGGAGGCATTGAAACAGATGATTGAGATAGTTGGGGAAGAGCGGACAAACGTCGAGAAAGAGGTCATAGAGTCTTTTTCTGACAGTTTTTTCAATACACACCATCCCACAGACCCCGAAAACCAGCGTCCCCATGCGGTGATCTACCCAAAATCTACGGAAGAAGTATCCAAAATCTTGAAAATTGCCCATAAATATAGAGTTCCGGTGGTGCCCAACTCAGGATTGACGTCTCTTGAAGGGCAGAACATGCACACCAAGGGACCATTTAGTATCTCGTTGTCCTTCAGCGAGATGGACCAAATTCTTCTGGTGAACCCGGTGGATCTTGATGCTGTGGTGCAGCCAGGCGTTGACTGGGGGTCTCTCAATGAAGAGTTGCAGAGCCGGGATGAAACCCAGCATCTTTTGTTTGGGCCAGACCCGGGCATCGGAGCTAAAATTGGCGGCATGGTGTCCACTAGTTGCTCTGGAACAAATGCATACAGATATGGTACTATGAAGGAGAACGTCGTCAACTTGACAGTGGTGCTAGCAGATGGTACAGTCATTAAAACTAGGCAGCGCCCTAGAAAGTCTAGTGCTGGGTACGACTTGACCAGACTTTTCATCGGTGCCGAAGGCACTTTGGGTGTGATTACTGAAGCCACCGTCAAGCTCCATGTACGCCCCAAACAAGAATTTGTAGCTGTTGCGTCTTTCCCTACAATTAAAGACGCAACAGCTACTGCTCAAGGTATCATTCAAAATGGGCTTCAGGTCAACGCAATCGAGTTATTGAACTCCACCATGGTTTCGTTTGTGAATAAGTTTGCTGGAATAACAGATGAAAATGGCAATCCAAAAACATTCATTGAAAAGCCAACTCTTCTTTTCAAGATCGGTGGTGCCAGCAAACAGGCAATCGACGAACAGATTCAACTCGTGGAAGGCTTTGCTAAGCAAAATAAATTGATTAAGTTCGAGAGATCAAATAACGAAGAAGAAAACGCAGTTCTTTGGTCGGCCCGTAGAAACGGGTTGTGGTCCACGATAGAATACGGGAAAGAAGTTCTCGACGACCCTAATGATGTGCAAACTTGGACCACTGATATCGCTGTTCCGATTTCCACCTTGACTAAAGTGATAACTGAAACAAACGATGATTTGGATAACTTGGGTTTCAAAGGCAAATTCTCAGTCATGGGGCATATTGGTGATGGCAATTGTCATTTCTTGATGATTTATAACACTAAAGATTATTTCAAGACGAAGAATGCAGTTGACAGATTGGTTTATAGGGCCTTAAAGCACGAAGGTACGTGCACCGGTGAGCATGGTGTTGGTGTAGGTAAAAGAAAGTACCTAGCACCTGAACTCGGTGTCTCCAGCGTCGACCTTATGAGACATATAAAGCTTCTGTTGGATCCAAGAAGAATTTTGAATCCCGATAAAGTTATCGTGTTGGACAAAAGCGACAACCTAGACGAACAGTTTGATCAAGGCAGCGTCAAGGAGTACGCTCCTGCTTGCTGTCACTAGATAGACCTTTATATATCGTAGAAAAGTAATAATTTAAAGTTGCAATTATTATTGAGAAATCGAACTCAACTACAATTTTTTAAAAAATCGTAATTTAGATTTACAAGCTACGGCAAGCCTTGTAAACATGGTTTGGGTAGATTCATACCCTCGTTTACTGACATTACTAGCTTTAGATCAGAGGATCTTAAAGCTAGTAGATATAGAACATACGCCAATGTTTGCCATTTTAACGGAATTCGGTTTGTTTATATACGATCGAGCCAGCTTGATGCCAGTGGCTCACCATAATCGTACCGAATCATCTATACAACAACAAGGGGGTAATATTGACATTAAATTGAAGCATATTTCTATCAACTCGGGGGATTCACGCCAGGTAGGGACTGTCAATCTTTTCGTAAGAACTTCAAAAAGTTGTATTATTGTCTTTCAGATGCTAATCAACTACAACAAGTCTTTGTATGAGATTACAAGCAATTTGACTGATGAGACACTACAAACAGGAAAGCCGCTCACGGTAACGTCTCAAAAGTTTTCGTTGGTGAGCTTGATCAAATCAGCTACCAATACCTTGATGAATGGAAGTGAAGTACTGCCAAACCTTGAAAATATTGAACACGCCAATAACAGCTCAATTGACGACTCCTTAGGAAATTACAATATTGCATCTGCCAAGCTATCCGTCTACAAGATTTTGAAAGTTGGTATTGGTATATCTGACTACTGGATAAAACATAACTCTCATAATATTTTTGTTTTCAGTGATAATTGCAAAACTGAAGATGACAATGGCAATAAGACGGTTAAACAGTGCCTCCAAGTTATAAATTTGAAAACCCTCAAGAATGAAATATTGAACCTAGAAGTTATAAAAGGTTATAACAGCACTTCAAAGTTCACTCAAGCATTTTACAACGATTACAGTAACTACTTTGTCTTGATAAATGAGACCGGAGAAGCATGGTATATTCAATTTGACTTACTCAATGATCTTCCCAGTCTTTCAGGTAGGTTTCTTGTAAGTCTAGATAAGAAAGACGACTATCCTTTTCGTATTGTTTTTAACCCCAAGTCAAACGTTATACTTGTGAAAGACTATCAGAAGCTACAATTCTTCACAATAAGTACGAATGATATTATACACGTCGAATGCATCAAGACATTGTCTCTGGATATCAAAGGGCTGTCGGTTGATTTAATGTGGTCACCTTGTGGAAATTTTTTCATCATTTCTGATAAAGATTCTGGCTATTGGACGTTGCACTCAAAGTTTGGCGGAGTGTCTTTCAATGCAGCGAGTGTCCTCTTTGAGTTCGATTCCCATAGGAATACTGACCTGATAGCTGACTTTTTAAGAGCATCAAACATCCTCATCACAAAAGATTCAATGACTTTATTGCTCGTTGCAAAAGAGACTTCGAAACTCTATTCAGTTCAGTTATTAAATTCTACTCAAGGAAATCGAATAAGAAAGACGCTACATGATAACGTGCTATATAATGATCAGTACATTTGCTTACTCATGGAGAACAAGAAAGCCAACACAAGTTTCTTAAAATTTCCCTTCCTTTCGAAGTTCAAAGAAGCATTGAGAAAACTAGAGTATCCTGGACATTATTCCAGTACAACCCGCTCTCCATGTAGCAAGTTTCACATCTCAAGGAGCATATTCAACCAGTTTGCGCTTTCTTTTGGAAGTTACTTGGCTGTATCTACCCCATATCGAAGTGGGGCAGACTATAATCATATCTTGTGGTTCAATTTCCGTAATCACTACTTGAATACATTTAACTTTGTCAGCAGTGTATGGTTTGAAGATTATTTGATCGTTATAAACAGAACATTAGACGGTTCTACGGTAACTGATGAGTTGATAGTCTTGGATACCCCGTCATCCAAATACGGGAATGGAGGTGTAGACTACAAATTTGATACCGATATAATTTTATGGCAGCACAGTCTCGGTAACTGTATTATCGCATTTGAGTTGGTCGATAATGAAACGGAGAAACTGGACAGTATCCTAAAAAGTCAACAATTGGTTTTAGTCACCGACGATTTAAAAATTATCATTCTCAATTTGACAAAATACAAGACAAGCAGCTCTGTCAGAAGCAGGCCTACTGATAGTACTAGAGGTGATGCGTTCTTAGAAGAAGATGAAGTTCAGGAAAGCTCTCAATTCAAAATCTTTGTTGGAGTCAACCGTACCATCTACCTCGATAATATCAAGGAGAAGCTTGATGTGTTGCATGTGTGTCAGATATTCGTTCAAATGCCCCACTTTATCATACTTTTGGACAATGGTGATTTATTTTTGTTGAAAAATTTGGATAGTAAAATCGACGACGTCCCACCTCAACTGGGAGACTCTTCTAAAAAACTCGGTAACATTTACGACTTGATCAAGATCAACAAGTCAGTGGAGTCATTCCAAATACAATATACTTATCTGCGGGAGAAGATTGCTTACATCTCTTTGTTTACTGGAGATTCTTTACTCATCTTTGATCTTTTGCAGTTAATAAGATCTGCCCACAATATCAAGCCTGATGATCAGAGCTTACCTCCAGCAGATCCCATATCCCCTATCATCATTCCAGTTGAGGATTTCCTGCCCTTGTTCATCAAGAATACATTTGGAACTGTTCCCACCAGGCTCAGGTCTATAGACTTGATTGGTTTGGAGAACTGCGCCATAAAAAGAGGCGAGTTTCTAGTCCTTAAAAACCAGGTGAAAAGAAAGCTTATTCTAAATGACTTCATTGAGGGCGACTTGATGCTGGATCTTGCTCCTGCCGCCATTTTGCATAAATATAGACTTTTCGAAAGCTTCACATACTGCATTGAGATCCTCTTGTCAAAATACTTGAACTCGAACGACAAGGTCAGGATAAAGCGAGTCATTGACATCATCAAGTCGACCTCCAATCCTGAGTCTGTGTACGTCAACTGTTTGCGAAAAATAGAGGTCGCATTCTGGCCCGTTTTCTTTGAAAACTTGGGAATGACTCCCGCAGATCTTATGAACAACCTTATGGACATGAATAACGTCGAGCTCTGTTACAACTACCTCATTGTCTATTTAAACTTCAAAAAAGAGTACGATGACTCGTCCTCCTCGATTACGATAGATTCTAGAGATACAAAGATTATACTAAACATAGTGAAGATGCTCGACATCTCTAAAAGATACGACTGGTGTTTCGAGCTTTGTCGTTTTGTTAAGTTGCTAGAGCCGTCCGGGACCCTCTTAAAGCAGATCAAGGAAACCCTTAATCTGAATATATAGGCCAAGTAGGTATCGTTCCCAGTCTGTTGATTCTGATATACAGGTTATGTAGCCCTTGTATTTTTTTTTTCGACCAACCATAACGAGCGTTTTCTAATTTTTGAGCTTAAGTTTATGAAAGCATCACTTAAGTCAAACAACTTTGGACCAGTATGACCTTAGCCACTGAATTTGCAGAGACTACACGTCGCTCTACTACTAATGCGGACTTGAGAAGAAGAGTTTTGCATTTGTATCGTAAATACATGAGATACTCGAGAGAGTTTTGCGATTTATATGAGTTGGATATGCCTGTCTCCAACGTGAAAACTAAGATCAGACAGGAGTTCGAAAGACAAAGATATATCAACGACTTGGGAGTGAACAATGTTTTATTGATGAAGGGACAAATGGAGTTCCAAGAGTTGGTCAATTTCTGGAAGCAACAATGTCATGTTATGAGATACTTTGACGACGATTCTAGTAGGGGAGTTGTGGACAAGAACGATTTTGTCAAGAACTTTTTAAAAGGAAACTAACTGGAAACACTTGCATTGTGGATTAATTGGATATTACATCGGCAACAGCTAAAATTGTATAAGAAGTTTGTACGTGAATGCATATTTATAATGGTAATGGTATAGCATTACGAAATATACTATAAATTAACGATATATAAACCTGTAAACCAAAACATTAGACAATTAACACTAACTCAGAGTATCAGAAGAGAGGAGGAGAAGAAAATACAGAGATTGGGTATAAAATATATATTGGAGGTCGCAGATAAGATCACTCTAAACCTTCTTCCAAGGCCACTTCATCAGCGTACTCCAATTCTTCTTCCTCGTCAACACCGGCATCTTGGTATTGTTGGTATTCGCTTACGAGGTCGTTCATGTTTGATTCTGCTTCTGTGAACTCCATCTCTTCCATACCTTCGGAGGTGTACCAGTGCAAAAACGCTTTTCTTCTGAACATGGCACTGAATTGGTCCCCAACTCTCTTGAATAATTCTTGAATTGAGGTCGAGTTACCAATAAAGGTGGCGGACATGTCCAATCCTCTTGGTGCTACTGAACAAACAGCTGTTTGCACGTTATTTGGAATCCATTCGACAAAGTAGGATGCATTTCTAGTTTGAACCTTGTGCATTTCGTCGTCTACTTCCTTTACAGAAACGTTACCTCTGAAGAAGGCAGCCACCGTCAAGTAACGGCCGTTTCTAGGGTCAGAAGCCGCCATCATGTTTTTAGAATCGAACATTTGTTGCGTCAACTCTGGCACTGTTAATGACCTGAAGGATTGAGATCCTATGGAGGTCAAAGGAGCGTAGCCGACCATGAAGAAATGTAATCTGGGGAAAGGAACCAAGTTTACAGCCAACTTTCTCAAGTCCGAGTTCAATTGACCGGGGTAACGCAACGACGTGGTCACACCTGACATCACCGACGACACCAAGTTGTTAAGCTGTTCGTACGAAGGATGCGACAATTTCAATGTTCTTTGACAGATGTTGTACAATGCCTCATTATCAATACAGAATGTTTCGTCCACATTTTCCACTAACTGGTGAACAGACAACGTCGCATTATATGGCTCAATAACAGTGTCTGAAACTTTTGGGGATGGCACAACAGAGAAAGTGGCCATCATTCTGTCGGGAAATTCTTCTCTTATCTTCGAGATCAACAAGGTACCCATACCTGATCCAGTACCTCCTCCAAGAGAGTGAGAGATTTGGAACCCTTGTAAAGAGTCGCATCCTTCGGCCTCTCTTCTGACCACATCCATGACGGAGTCCACTAATTCAGCACCTTCTGTATAGTGTCCCTTTGCCCACACGTTGCCCGCACTGCTCTGGCCGAAAATGTAGTTGTCGGGTCTGAAAAGATTACCAATCTTCGATGATCTGACCGCGTCGATCGTGCCGGGTTCCAAGTCAACCAACACTGCTCTGGGGACGTACTTCCCCGAGCTGGCCTCGTTGAAATACACATTAAGTTTCGATTTTTGGATGTCGTCCAATCCGTGGTAGTTCCCATCATTATCCAATCCATGTTCACCACATATTGTTTCCCAGAAAGCAGCACCCTGTATGTTAGTATGTCCGTCCGGCTCCTGCCAATTCGTTTCGATCGCAAGCCATAGTGTCTTCTGCCTCCAACTTCCTCAAAAACAGCCTTCTTTCCGCCGCTGGTGGGCTGCTGGCTCCTTCTGGGCGGCTCAGAATGTGCTGCCGTTCTTTTCTTTTCCTGCTTTCACGCCCTGCTCTCACGCCCGCTCCTGCTTCCGTCCTACAGTTGTTGCGATCAAATAGCTCCAATCTTTCAAATACTTACAATCTGGTTACCACATTGACCAGTAGACAAATGAATCTGAGTTTGTTAGTACAACCGCCAACTTAACCGCGCTGTATCACATTTAGCGCCAACCTTTTCCGCTCAAAACTCAAACTTACAATCTCTCTCATGATTCCTATTACTTATTCAAAGTCCTCTGTTTACCAATACCTCGGATATCTAGTGATGTCTCAAAATTTGATACGTTGCCTAAATAATCCCTACTTTTTAAAGATTTTAATCATTTGTTTTGAATTCTTTTGATGTGGTTTTGGTTTTGGGCGCCGCACGCCTTTTTTGAACTGTTTTCGTATTTGCCGTTTTAGGAAAGGTCCTCGCGCTAACAGTCGCTTGTCTGATTCTTCTTCTCTATGGTAGTCCGACCAGGTTTGAGCTTAATTTCTGGCCAGAGAGCTGCAAAAAGGCATCAGGGGAAGGTATTGTAGATACATTGGTCTGTAGTTGCTGGTGTAGTTGTACAGTTGTATAGGTGTAGTTTTTGCATGGTTTTCAACGTGTTCTTTCTCGATTTATCATCAGATTTACTGAGTAGCGTTTTCTTAAAAAAAGCTGAAAAGTTGCAAATTTTTGTTGATAGTAATTGGCTTGGCCTAACATCAATAGAGATCTGCAGTTGATGGGAGACTAGACACAGTGTGATACTTGACAACGAGGTAGCAAGACAAGGAAAGCAAGGAAAACAAGAAAGGAAGGAAAGATTCGCTTGAAAAAGTGCTGTGCTTCTTTCCACGAGGAAACATTCTGTCTACAGTAGAAATTTAGAATAAAAGACGACTACAGCATTGGTTTCTCACGAAAAGCACGGTGACACTCAGGACTGATGAAGGAATTTTGTGGCTAGAAAGGAAAGATTTGCTTGGAAAAATATTGTGCTTCATAGTACGGGGAAACATTCTGTCTACAGTAAAAACCAGGAAATAGAGACGACTACAGCATTCGTTCCTCAAGCGAAGCAGCGAGGACTCAGGACTTACACAAAGCTTCTGTGGACAAAGTACAGGTTACATTATACGGCGGCCGAGGGTGTTTTGTACTAGAAAGGTGGTATGGGCTGGGGGGCAGATGTAGATCTTGGGGCAGAAAACGGAGCGAGACGAGAGCGAGATACGCAAAAGTTGGGTGCAAATACAGAAAAACATTTTTTTTTACAGAAGGCCCTGGAGCACATTAGAATAGAAAAGGTCAGCGAGAGTCTGCTGAATGCGTTCACGGGGCTTCGTCTATAGCTAAGTTTAAGAGGGTGTGGATGGAGTAGATCTTCGGGACCTCAGGCAATGATGGACATCCTGCACATTAGCCAAGGTACTGGTGTTATCAAAAACCCATAGGAAAAAAAAACCAGCTTTATTGCCAAATAAACTACAATTGCAGTAGGCATTTTCGACATTTAGTAGCGACCGGAGAGAAAAGAGACTATTTAAATACCTGAGAATGCTAGGAATTCAGAACAGGACGTTTGAATTTCAGCAGTGCGTTGGTTCGTTCGACAAATTGAACCGGAAAAGCGCAGGCAGAGAACAGCCGAAACAAACTCAAACGAGAAAGAGCCAGTTCAGCCAGCAGGCCAGTATCATTGCCAAAGACATAGCGCACACAACAGAGTTGTTGAGCAAGCTTGCCCTTTTAGCGAAAAGGAAGCCGCTTTTCGACGATAAACCTATTGAAATCGGAGAGCTCACATACGTAATAAAACAAGATATTTTCAAAATAGAAGAGAACTTGAAGAAGCTCCAGAGATATGCCAAGGGCGAGTCCAGCATACAGATTGACTCGCAGATCAATCAGTACTCGAAGAACGTGATGACGTTGTTGAACTCCAAAATGAAGAACATCAGCGGCGAGTTTAAGACTGTTTTGGAAACGAGGCAGAAGAACGAGTTGCTCAACAAGAACAGGACGGAAAAGTTTTTGTCGGCGACTACAAACAACAGGGCCATGAGTAGGTCGCCACTAAGTGCAGCAGCATCCCAGTCACAATCGAACACCAACTTGAGTAACTTAGGCGAGAACCCATATCTTTTCAACGCACAGCGGGCCGAGTCGCCTTTGCCCTACGACCCTGAATTGGACCCGGACACCTCAGTGCCCGGTTCCAACAGCGGTGAGTACCTCTCTATACCAGACCAAACTAGACAGCTTCTCTTGATGGAGGAGCAAGGTAATCAATATTTACAAGAGAGAAACTCGGCCGTCGAGACCATCGAATCTACCATCAACGAAGTCGGGAACTTGTTCCAGCAGCTTGCGTCTATGGTGAGCGAGCAGGGTGAAGTGATTCAGAGAATTGACCAGAATGTCGACGATATCAATCTCAATATCTCCGGTGCGCAGAGAGAATTGCTAAAATACTACGCTCACATTTCCAACAATCGTTGGCTTTTTTTGAAGGTTTTTGGTGTGTTAATCCTATTCTTCTTGATATGGGTCTTAGTAAGCTGATCATACCATATTGACCCCCTGCAAATTACGTTTGGGTTCAAGTATAATCTTCATCGGCTTGCCCCCAAAGGTAGTGTATAACCCAATAGCATATAGTACAATAAAGATAATTTACAAATTAATATGACTACAGTGTAAAGAGGCTACAACTTTAAGGGTCTTACTTTGGCTTGATAGAGAGTTGTTTGGCACTTCTCACAGATACTTTCCATAACAAGTTCGGAGATTTCGACAAGCAAAGTATTTCAATTGATTTAGGCACTTTATTGACTACTCGGGTGATAAGCATCACCATCAACACAATTGGACGGATTGAGATCGTCACTTTACTGAAACTCATACATCAACGACTTTCAATAGCTTTCGTGCTAGACTTTGGTATATATTGTATTCTCACTTTGCATAAGACTCAAGATGTGGAATTATCTATTTGGGGGCAACAAACAGCAAAAGAAAGAGTTGCCGAAGAAGGCCATCGTCGAGTTGAGGGAGCATATTCAGATGTTGAATAAGAAACGGACCTACTTGGAACAGCAGATCGCAGAGCAAGATGGGCTAGCACGTAAATACATTACTTCCAACAAAGTGTTAGCCAAAAATGCATTGAAAAGAAAGAAGGGTTATGAGACGAATATGATGAAGATAGAGAACCAGATTGACACATTAGAAACCCAACTAACTGCTATAGAGGGAGCAAACTTGAACTTGGAAACCATGAAGGCGATGAAACAAGGTGCTCAAGCGATGAAGCAAATTCACGGAGAGTACGATGTGGACAAGGTTGAAAACACGATGGACGATATCAGAGAGCAAGTTGAGCTAGCCGATGAGATATCTGAAGCGATATCAAGACCAGTGGGTTCCGAGTATGTTGACGAAGATGAACTAGACGAAGAATTGGCAGCATTACAAGAAGAAGAACTGGAGCAAAAGGCTGCAGTCCCACAAGAGAAGAACCAAGCAGCTCCTGCAAAGTCTCAGCATTTGCCCGATTTCCCATCTGTTAATAAGAGTAAGCCTCAGGCATCGGCTGAAGAGGACGAGGACGAAGAAGCTTTGAAAGCGTTACAAGCTGAGATGGGATTATAGTCATCCCATTATTATTTGAGTTCAACGAATAGATAAGCTTGCACTAATTGTATAGCAATCCCTTTTTCTTGCGCTATCTTTTGCCCTTGTGCTCTGCAACTATAGTCATGTCTTTTTTCCAATGAAGACTAATAGTTGTCCTAATTTTTGCTTATACTTGTGTTGTCTATCTCATATGAGGTCTTATTTTCGAAACGGTTTTTACTGCTACTGGGACATACAACCTTTCAAATTATCTTCACTTCGGTATCTATTTTCTCGTTAATTATTTATGATATAATGAAAGTAAGTAGCTTGTACTTGATCTTTTTTTTTTTTTTTATTTTAATTTTTTTTTTTTTTTTTTTTTTTTCAAATTTTTTTTTTTTTTTTTTTTTTTTTTTTTATTTTAATTTTTTTTTTTTTTTTTTTTTTTTCACAATTTCTTTTGAGAGAAGACTTCATCTGTAGTAAGACTTTAGACTTGAAAATACCCAAAGCTCTTCTTGTTTCCAAGGCACTTTATATCATGTATGTGAACAAATTGGCGGGAAGAAACACATTACTAGAGTCTGTTCTGCATTACAGTAAACGGAGTCTGAACTTGTATATAAGGAAGACAACAAGCACGCTGGCAAGAACATCTTCTACGTCAACTGATGGCTTTCCTATGTATACCTCTTTCCTTGAGGATTTGAAAAACAGAAAGGGGCTACCAAATAGGAGCGCTTTATATACGAAGGGGTTTTCTGAAATAGATGAAGGCACTTCAAGTAACGTTCAGAAGGAAGAAACACAAGAGTTAGCATGGTCATCACAGTATGACCCAGTTTCACGGTCGCCTTTTGCCAAAGACGTTGCTCATTTGCAATCACTACTTGACGCATTACTATCCAGCAAGAATTTTGAAAGAGCAGACAAAATTTTGAATGCTATGTACCCACTCTTGTCAACACCAGAAAATTTTGTTTTTTCGTTGAATAAGTACTTGGAAGCTTGGGCACTCGAGACCAGCACTTCTTTACTGGAGATAGAGAAGTATTTGGACAGGTGCCAGCAGAAACACAAGGACGTGACCCCCAATGATAGAACTTACGCCATTTTGATTGCCAAGGCGATCAATAGTGGTGAGCCGTATGCACATTTCATCAGAAAAATCAAATCAAACTTACCATTATTACGGAAGACTTTTACTCATGTTGATGTTATTGGAGTCGATGGACTCATGGCCATATTTAAAGATAGATCGATCACCGAAACGCATGTTCCCAAGGACTTTCTTTTCTTGTTCAAGCAAGTAAGATCTATTGAGAATGGAAAAGATAAAAAGAGTGAACTAGACGAGCAAGAAATACTGGGCGACATTCCAGAGTATTTTGAAGATCATGAACTGAGTGTTCCAATCGTCGAGAAAAATGCAGATGCTTTAAAAGCTGTTGATTCATTCGGATTGAAAGTAATTAGACATACACTTTTGGGTTTGAAAGCAAAATTCTCATCACCCATTCTTGACCAGTTCATGAGCAGCGTGGAGAAACAAAGAGATGGTCATGTTTTGCATAACACTTGTGATCACGAAAAGACTGATTACTTTGAAGTTTATAAGAGCTTGACATCTGAAGAGGACAGAAGAAAATTCAATGAGGCATTGGACTTGTATAACGAGAGCAGGCAAAGACAACTTGAACTCAGAGGGGTCGATGGTGCACGAGAGAAATGGAAACACGAGTTTGAAGAAATGCAAAAAAGAGGTGCCATTAATGTTCATAAAAGTTTAAATGTTCAATTATTCAAATGGTATTCAGATTTATTGCCTTACGTTGAAGAAGAGGTGAATCAGTGTCGCAAGATCATCAACGAAGAAGTCAACTTGAGTGACTGTAAACCAGAAGAAAAGCAACTCATGAAAGACCGTGCTTTTTATGCTCCTTACCTAACATTGGTGCCTCCAAAGAAAATGTGTGTAATAACTATCTTAGAGTTATTAAAATTGAATTCAACTGGAGGCATAGTGGATGGAATGAGAACAGCAAGAGCTGTCATTTCGGTAGGGAAGGCTTTAGAACTAGAGTATAAGTCTCAAAAGCTAATGCAAGCCGAAGGAAGATCGATATCAAAGAAATTGAAAACGACAAATCAATGGAAGAAGTTCTTGAGACAAAGAAAAGATTACAACAAGGAAAACCCAATTTCAAGTAATGAATGGGACTACCCCATTTATGCAAAAGTTGGTTCTGTTTTGACCTCATTGTTGATACATGTCGCAAAGGTACCGGTAAAAGGTACCGATCCTACTACTGGAAAAGTTGTAAAAGGAATGCAACCAGCTTTTCATCATACTTACCAGTATCTTCAAGGACAAAGACTTGGTGTCCTCAAAGTTCACAAATCATTGGTGCGTCAATTGGCGGGAAATGTTTTAGGTAATTCCGTTCAACCTCAGTTGTTGCCTATGTTAGTACCTCCTAGACCTTGGACAAGCTATAACGATGGTGGATATTTGTATTCCCAAAATAATTTGGTTAGAATCAAGGACTCGGCTGAGACCACCGCCTATTTGAAGGCAGCTTCGGACATGAACAATTTAGATGATATCTACGAAGGATTGAATGTTTTGGGTAACACTTCTTGGACTGTGAACCGTGAAGTCTTCAATGTTATTTCTAAAGCTTGGAATACAGGCGAAAAGTTTCTTGATATACCGCCCGTTGTTGAGGAGCCAGATTTACCAGAACCATTACCATTCGATGCCGAACCATTAGCCAAAGCGGAATACCAAAGAAAAGTCAGAAAGGTGATGAATGATGCTGCATCTGCGAGGTCTCAAAGATGTGATACTAATTATAAGTTAGAGATAGCTCGTGCATTTTTAGGTGAAAAATTATTCTTCCCCCATAACGTTGATTTCAGAGGAAGAGCTTATCCCCTTTCACCTCATTTCAATCACTTAGGAAATGATATGACAAGATCATTGTTCTTGTTTTGGGAAGGTAAAGAATTGGGAGAAGTTGGCCTCAAGTGGCTAAAGATCCATTTGGCGAATGTTTTTGGTGTTGACAAAGCACCATTGAATGAAAGAGTCCAATTTGTTGATGACAATCTAGAGAATGTATTCCGTAGTGCAGAAGCGCCGTTGTCAGGCGACAGATGGTGGATGAAAGGAGAAAAACCATGGCAAGTGTTGAGTGTTTGTTTCGAGTTAAACAAAGCTTATAAGCTCGATGATCCCACAAAGTTTGTCTCCCATATTCCCGTCCATCAAGATGGAACCTGTAATGGTTTACAACATTATGCGGCATTAGGTGGTGATATCGAAGGTGCTCGTCAAGTTAATTTGATTCCAGCGGATAGGCCTCAAGATGTTTATAAATATGTCGCCGGATTGGTTCAGAAGAGAGTTGACGCAGAGGCAGAGGCAGGAAACAAGTATGCTATGTTTTTAAGAGACAAAATTACACGTAAAGTTGTCAAGCAAACAGTTATGACAAATGTTTACGGGGTTACATTCGTTGGTGCTGTCTTACAAATCCAAAAACAGATCGATCATTACTTTGATAGGAATGATAGCGAGAATGTTGATGAATACGCAAGATATTTGACTACACATGTTTTCGCCTCAATCAGAGAATTGTTCGAAGGCGCTCATTTGATTCAAGATTGGCTCGGGGAGTCTGCAAAAAGAATCAGTAAGTCTGTGCGTATCGATTATGAAGAAAAGAGCGCTAACAATTTGAACAAGCCTAGTCATCTTTCCTCTGTAATCTGGACAACACCATTAGGCTTGCCTTGTGTTCAACCATACAGGGTGACTAAGAAACAAATCATATCTACAAATCTTCAGGATATAGTTATATCTGATCCATTTGGTGCCAGTCAGGTTGATGCTAGAAAGCAGCAGGCAGCATTTCCTCCAAATTATGTCCACTCCCTCGATGCTACACATATGTTAATGACAGCGAAGGCATGCGGACAAAGACAATTATCATTTGCTTCAGTTCATGATTCCTATTGGACTCATGCATGTGATGTCGACACCATGAATGATCTCATTAGAGAGCAATTTGTCGACCTTCACAGTGAAAACTTGATAACCAAGATCAGAGATGAATTTGAGAGACGTTACAAAGGGTTTTTACAGGTAATTGTCATTCCAGGGGATCATGAAATAGCAAAGAAAATAAAGGAAGTAAGAAGAAACATTGTCAAAGACCTTGGGAGAGCTTTGACAGTAGCCGACGAAATATATCTTGAGAAGAAAAGGCAGCAACTTTTAGACTCTGATGACCCAAAAATAGTCGAGTTGGGAAAGCAAATGGTGACAACGGTAAGTATTACTGAAGGTATTGACATGAATCAATTGGCAGTCAGTGCTGCATCCAGAAAAGCTATGCAAGTGCTTGCACCTCTTAGATTCCCTGATATACCAAGTAAGGGCGATCTAGACGTTAACATAGTCAAAGACTCGCCTTACTTTTTCTCATGATTAATGACTTTAAAAAGTTTACATGATACAACACTCCAAGATGGGTGTATCGACATTCAGCACAGAACTTGTATATACCAAACCTAGTCATGTTTATATGTAATAGAGTACAAAATTCATACTATAGTAGTTTTGATAAAGGTCCAGTTATAAACTACCAAGTTAAATAATTTTACCATTTTGTTCGAAGTTCTCTATCAATGGTAACAAAGGTTCCATCTCGTTTCTGCTGAGAAGATTGAATTCTTTCGTGAAGCTAATGAAATGTGCAAAGAAAGAATTCCAATGAGCTTCCAACGACAAATGCACAATTGTTTCGAACTGGTTATGATATATGAAGGCAAAGATTTTAAAAAGCTGCCTCAATATGTTTTTACAGTCTTTTAGAAAGTTGGGGGGGAAAGCACCTCCAGACTTTGTAGGAAATACTGATTGATCGTTAAGCTTATTGGAAATCCAAGTCAATACGAAATCAATGTATTGACATGCCGGAAGATTAACAGCTTTTCCACTGGCATCAATCCAAAGATAATCGGTATTAGGTCCCGCGTTCATCGTAGGAAATGCTTCTGGGGTCATATAATCTGAGAATATTCCATAAAACTGATTGAGGTTGTTGAACATTTCGAAAATATTGAGTGCAATCCACTCACCGTAATCCACGTACTTGGGAAGCTGCACAATAGTCTTGAATGAGCCCTTCACTAAAGCTGTTTTCACAAAAGGTTCACAGAGGAAAAGAGGCTGGTTATGTCGATACGCTTTTTGCGAATGCTGTGGTTGCTGCAGAAGTCTCAGACGACGCAGCGGCAGCTGCTGTCGGTATGGCAGCAGCTCCCCGTTGTTGTTTCTGCTTCTTGTTGGTGATTGTTGATTCGAGAAGTGAAGTTGAGGATTACCCCTTTGTTGCTTGCTAAGACCATACTTAGTGGGAGACTGTGACCTGCGAATGGGTGATCCTGATGAGTTGGGGTGCGTGTAGATTGGAATTGGTGTGTCAAGGTCTTTTTTGTTCTTCTTCGAGCTTCTTCCTAACCCTCGAATGGTGTTTAAAAAGGACATTTGTTTTGATCTATTAATGTATATTCGACTTTTTCTTTTGTTAAAATCTTAAAATTTGTAAGGAGTGACTGTGTGTTGATTGTAAATAGCGTTAACAAGAAGCAAGAATCCTTTATCCCGTAAAAGTGACTCTCTACTGGTCTCTTTCTTTTATATGAATAGGAATCAAAATTGATCAAACAAAAATATTTCAAAAGAAATCACGTGCCACAACTTAACTGCATATAACTTCTTTGTAGATATAAATTTATTAATGCTATAAACTATTCTAATCACTCTAGTATATATATGTTATAGGGTAACTGGAGTTATTCGAACTCGCCTAGAGACTGGCCAACCTTGACCCTTTCACCTGCTTGGACTCTAAACTTGAAGTTTTCTGGGGCTTCGAAAACTAGCACCACGGTGGAGCCCAATTTGAAACCTCCAACCTCTTGACCTTTGATCAAAGGATAGCCACCAAGGAGCCTACTGGCCCTGGTGTACGTAGCCTCGTAGACTGTATTTTTCTTTAGTCTCTTCTTAGTTGAACTCATGGATGTAGACGACGAAAGTGTTGTTACGTCGCTGGAGGATGAGTCTCGAAGTAAAGGTGTATTTTCATTAACGTCACTGGAACTTCTCAGATACATCTCATGCTCATAGATGTCATTGGTTTTCAAGTCCTTGTCGAAGTTTACGACAATGCTGCCGACATTTGTTGCACCAACAGGTATCATAGAGAAAAAACCATGCCTCCAGTATCCCAATAAAGCGACTCTTTCATTGAGCACGAATAAGCCTTGCAAGGTTTTTTGAAAAAAGGGGGCAACCGAATAAAGCTCTCCAACGAAGTGTCTTCTCAAAGTAGTGACCCAGCTTGTAGGAGAGTGGAAGCGATGATAATCACCTGGTGCGAGGTAGATGACAGCGAAAAAGAGTTGTTTGTTGTGCGAAGGGTTCAAGACACCGGAGCCTGGAGTCACAACGTTCTTAGCAACGGAGATCTCCTTAGAAATGGAAGATTTTGACCCCATAGCTGTACCGTCGCCTTTGTCTTGGTAATTCAAACTGTTCATGTGATAGGTGTTGGGGTTCTCACCACCTATCAAATCATCTAGAGAGTATGAAATGCCATTGATCTTTGCGAACTCTTCATGTCTTTTCATCAAAACTTCATCATCTCTTTCGCCATGAAACTCGAGTGGATGCGAAGGAGCGGCAAGCCTATCGGTATTCAAACCTAGGAGTGCATCAATAGAGTAAGTCACTCCTTTGACCTGCTCGATTTGGCCATCCTGAATGATTCCACACTTCAACACCTTACCATCCGCCGGAGAAACAACCTCAGAATCCGCGATGGGTCTAACACCAGACTTCAACTTACGGTAGAAGAATTCCGATAAGTTCTTGTAAGTACGCAAATCAGGCTCTTCCATTTCGTCCAAATTTACTCCAAATAAAGCAGAGTATAGTTTGTACGAAGGAGATCTTAACCATACAGGTAAGTTGATCGAGTTCACCTGCCCCCAGAGCCTGGAGAGACTCTTCAAAGGCAACGACGTGTATGCAACCTGCCACGACTGAGGTTTAGCACCTTCACCCCCAGTTTCCTCACCTTTCTCGTACCTGATCTTGGCTGCTACTCCTCCCAACACAATGGTCAAGGACGTGATGGTCCACCATCTTATGAAGCGTCTTCTTTGTTTTCTTTTAACCCGAGCCTCAGTTGAGAAAAATCTATTTCGGAGATTCTTGGTTTTGTTTCTAATCTTCTGGTTTGCGGTGGAAAACAGCCGTCTGGAGATCTTGATACTTGGCAACCTCAATCTCTTCCTGCTGGGGAACAACTGCTTGCCTTTTGTCCACGTAGAGTAGTATAAAACATTCCGCTTCGGTCTAGGGATCTTTGGAAATGGATAGTAGTACCCAAGATGCCTTTGCTGCTGCTGTTGCTGCTGTTGTTTCTTACGCTGCATGTCCATCGTGATTTCTGCTACAGAAGAAGCCCGAGATAAAGGCTGGGTTATGTTCATAACTTGTGGACCATACCTGTAAACTGCTTGTGTGTATCTCATTTGTTGTTTCAAAACTGGTGACAAATTGAAAGATGGTTTAAAAGTCATCTTCATTTATACTGCTCTTCTCCTCCTTATGTCCCTGCTATAACTTTGACTTACTCCCTCCAACTCTTATGTCTACAGTGGTGATTTTGAACAATAACTGTTTTGATACTAAACACTTCTGTCCAATAAATCTATCGCACGAGCGTTACCTAAACTTGAAAATTTATATTCGTATTTTGAAATAATTAACAAAAATAAAAAATAACTATTCACCAGTAGCTATGAATTTGCTAGCTTCCAGACGGTCAGTTTGAGCTTTTCGATGAACTCTATACTAAGGAAATGCAATTGACCATCTAGTAAGCTATCAGTAAATGCAAAAATGAGTTTCAAGTTCCATAGTTGATCTATGTTTGTAGGTTTGGCAGCACTATGCTCTAATTCAATCTTGTTATCGATGATATTGAATATGGAAAGACCGTTGGTGGCCAAGGAGTCGTAGATGTCACCGTTCCCGCTCATTTCAAATAGGAAAACTTGTTTTTCAAAGTCAGACACGCCTTGCATGATGTCAAGATTTAGGAGTTTTGCGACGTCACGGTCCACTTTCATCTCACCGTGATCGACCTGGAGCGACTTGTTTTCATTCCTTAACAACGACCCTACCGTGGACTTCAAAAGCTCGTAGTTGCGTCTCTTGTAGACAAAGATGGTCAATGACTTTTTGAAGATCTCCAAATACTCGGAGTTCAACTGAAAGTCCATGTGCACATCGAAGTGGTCAGGTGAGTCGGTTGAGATCATGGAGATCTCGCTCAAATCGGGAAGGAGACATGGTGCAAATGTCTCTTTGAGTTCACCGTTTTTGAACTTTACCGTAATAGGTATTTTGCATGGTTTCCTCGTGTTAACGTCTCTGATGATCAAACAACGAGGCTCCACAGAAAGGGCCCAGAAGTGTCTCAATGCTTGCAAGTGAACCTCGTTTTCGTTGTTCTCACTTGGGAGTATGGGGTATAGAGACGTCACTAAACAAGCAATTGCAAAATTAGAATTGCTAAAGGCGTATTGGCCACCTCCTAAGAAAAGAAAGCCTAGGGCGGTGTTGATAGCCATGTAATTTCCATAACCCATACCCCTACTAGTGTCCCCTTGCAATTTTCTGAGACGGCGGAATGTTTTCAAATCACCGCTTCCAGCCATGATCACTGACACACACAAGGCTACCAAGTCTTGTATCTCATTCATGCATCTCCTAGTAACCTTCTGATCGTAGTTCGTCGCTGGAGTATCCAAAATCGACATCATCATGTCCAAGTAGTAGATCAATGTGTCTCGTGCTTTCTTATTATGTGACGAAGCATACTTGATTGCGACAGAGAAACATGCACCTCCTATTATATTCAAATAGGCGAGTTGGTCACTGTCATAGTACTCGAACTTCTCTAGAGAGTATTTTCCTAACAAACATGATGGACATTCGCTTTCTACCCATTTAACTGTGTCCGAGATTTCGTCCCATAAAATGAGGTTCTTTGCAACAACCCTAAGTAACAAGATATCAGGTCTAACGTAATCTAGCAATTGTTCCGTATCAGGTATACGTAACTTATTAGCCACTGCAACGTTACCAGTTTTCAAATAAATAAAGCCAAGTGCCAATACAGCACCGCAGCTTGCTTTATCCAACTCTTCTACTTGCTGATAATCCTTCATTGCAATGGCCAAGGATAGGAGTCTATCAGCTACATGTGTGTCATTAAGCCCTTTCAAGTCATTTCCTTTGCCCAAGTTAACAAAACCTAACGCAATTCCAGCTGCTAAACGGTATCCTTCGTGTATCTGTTCTATATCATTTTGCGAGACAGAACTGGTGATTTGAGAGAGCAAAATCTCACTCATTCGACGATGCTGACTTTCTAAGTATAATAATCCTATTCCTATCAAACCAGCGGTCTGAACGATAATTGGAACATTAAGATCATTAGCTCCTTGAGGTAGTAGTGCAACTGCGTGGACCGATAAAACCTTGGTTAACTTATTATCCATTGATCCCTTTATGCTTGCAGCCATTCCTATCAATAAACCCACACTAGTCAATGGATGTTTCGGCCCCAAATAATTGTAAATGTGCCACTCCTCTAACTTTTTTAGGTGGCCGTTGAGACCTAAACCCAATAAAAACCCAGCATGTTGTGCATTAAGTTCTGGGGGTTTGTTGAAAATTATCCAACTCCCAGATATTCCCTTTGACTCTTTACTAATGCTTAGTCCAGAAGACACACCGTTATGAAAAAAACCCCACTCACTTACGTGATCACTAATCGACCCTTTAGAAATCAAAATGTTGGTCATCGTTGGTGCTATTAAAGTACTAAAATTGAATTTTGGTATTGGAAACTTTTCAGTTAAAAGAGGCATCCTACCTGCGTAGAAAAGGGCAGCTCTACCCATAGGTATAGTTAAGGTCCTCAATGCAACAAGTGCAGCTAATTCTCTTTGTAGAATGAACGTATCATACTCACTCAATGATTTGTCAGCCACAAGCGTAGCAGTTTGTGCCTTTGTCTGGTGCAATAAGGTGGTGATTTCGTAATAACGCCTATCATAATCGAAAATGAGCTTGGTTATACTTATTCGATCCGCTTCTGATTGACCATCCCACGCCATGACTGATTCTGGTTTATCCAAAACATTAGACAAAATGTGATTGATATCTCTCGCCACAATTTGCGTTGCAGATACACTATGTGACGAGTTTGATGCAAACAGGTTTTGATATTTTTTTGAATTGAGAAACATGCTGAGATCTCTTCTACCAGCAAGTTCGAGAGTCTCACTAGTCCACTCAAAAGCAGGGTTTTCTTGACAAATCAGAATAGCTTCTTTCAAAGGAACATAGATTCCAGGAGGAAAAGTTTCTAAATCATGGGTTGTAATCCCATACTGACACATCAAATCTATTATATGGTTTGGCCCATAATTGGGTGAGACAATTAGTTCGAATAGTTTTAGTATGCAACAAGTTCTGGGAGTTATTTGCATATCAACAGTATCTCCTTCTTCAACAAGTTGAGAGAAGGTCAAATACGGAATTATGTTACTCCTGAATAGACTTGCCAATGACTCGAATAGATTAGGAGGGGACTCTAAAATACAAACCAGCAAAAACTTAGTACTTTTATCTATTTTATTGAGATCAGTACCATAGTATTTGATCCATGACTCGGGCCAGCCCATCCAAGTCGTCATCTGTGCTAAAAGAAGTCCCATCTCATTCGAACTATTATGGCTTAGTATGTCAAGTCTTAGATCTTCCCTCATTAAATGAAGAGAGAGAATAATGTATGGTACCAAATCTGTGAAAGAATAATCCAATTTTGTTGCTTCCAGAAGATACTTGGCTTTTGGAAGCAATGCAGTGACTGAATTAACATTGTGGTACTCAAAAGTATTGAAAGGGAACACTAGACTCAATAGTGTTATAACAAATGCATTCCATTCATTTTTACTTTCATCCAACATAAGCGCAGCATTCCATATGAGGCGAATTGTCTCGTTGAGCTTGGAACCACATAAATATTTGAAGCACTGTAAACATTTCGAAATGAGCCCATTGGAAGGATCTATAGCTAGTCTCAACATATAAGTTTTCCCAGAACTAGAAAGTAGAGCAACGGTCTTCCCACAAGAGCTAATAATGCTTTTTATTCGAGGATAATTACTCTTCAAATCAATCTTAAAGGAGTGAATTTCTAGGAAAGGATTGTGTAAAATCAATGTTTGTTCACTTTGTAAAACAACCAAAAAGCCTTCACGCTCACGCATCCTCAAAGGGTATACATCTTCACAAGGTAAGACGTAGCATGACTGATAAATAGGTGTATGTGTGGTTCGTTTAAAGATGTGTATTTGGGCTTCCTTTTTAACCTTGTTGAGTATCACAACGGCCTCTTGATTTTCGTACTTTAATAAGTGAACATTAATTTGCAGTCTTTCCAATTGTAGTTGGAAGGCCTCTATTCGAGTCAATATTAGGTCTTTTCGAAATACATTATGGTCTGAACTTGAATTGGACGATTTTGTCTTGGCTGTTTCTGGGAATCCTGAATCTGAACCCATTCTGGCAATTGAAGAGACATCAGACAACAAAGTGCTTGTTCTTTTCTTTTCCATGTTGACGGACAACGTGTTCTGATGTATACTTGAGGTCAAATTATTGCTAATGCTATTATGCTTTGGATCTAAATGGAGCGTGTCATCTTCGAGTATCTTGGATGGATTAGGAGTGGATATCACTGAAAACTTTCGTTTGGGCATTCTCGATAAATCGGATGACTTTTTGTTACTTCTCACAGAAGAACGAACATGATAGAGGATTACGCTCTTCTCGCTGCTATTATAAGTTACACATATCGAAGAAGACTTGGCTATGTCTTTTGCCGGAAACGCCATTAGGGTCTCTTGAGGCGAAATGATTGACGTAGATGAAGATGCCACTATTCTGAACTCGCCAATAGGATCAACCAAAGTTAAGAATTTTGCAGAATGCAACTGATGCAGAACCAACTCACTTATAGAAGGCATTGAATTACTTATCTCTTTTTCGAGAAATAGGCCCGAATCAAACGGAAGTACCTTTTTCAATGTAAAAGGAAAGCTCACCTCATACATCTGTCCATTCAAGTAGTTGATGTGAGCAGACTTTTTGAGACATACAACCAATGCCTCTTCTCCTGGTCTTTCAGATTCTTTATTACTGTTGAATCGTGTAAAGCATGCCGATATGATGTCTTCATCGTACGTGAGTCTTCTCAAGATAGAAGTTCCTTTGATCAAAACCACTTCTCTTTTTGCTATCAACAATTGACGATCATTGTATAATTCTGTACGGTATTCGGTACTGGAGGAAAAAGGAAGCTTTAAATCACTCCTCAAATCAAATGCCTGCAATGTTATCGGAGCTCCTTCCATTAGAACCGCCGCTTTACAGACCAAATGTTGAACTTTTTTGATATCAATAACCAAAACTTTAAGCGCTGATCATTTTGATTTTGTATACATACAAAAAAAGTCGCAAGCTCAGTGTTCTTCATACACGATAAATTGAATTGGATCGATTCATTTGAAACCTATATACAATCAACATAATCTTATAAACAACGTATGTAGCTAGAAAACACACCTATTCGATAATTCTGGTGACCAAACCGGTTCCGACGGTTCTACCACCTTCTCTGATGTTGAAACGTTGGTTGACTTCAATTGGAGTCTTTCTAACCAATTCAATTTCCATTTCAACATTGTCACCTGGTTGGACCATTTGAGAGTGGTCAGCACCTTCAGGGAATCTCAAGGTACCAGTAACATCAGTGGTTCTGATGAACAATTGTGGCTTGTAGTTTTCGGCAAATGGAGAGTGACGACCACCTTCTTCCTTGCTCAAGATATACAAAGAAGCCAAGATCTTCTTGTGGGAAGTGACAGTGGTTGGCTTGGCCAAGACCATACCACGAGTAACTTCGTCTCTCTTGACACCTCTCAACAAAATACCAGCATTGTCACCAGCCATGGCCTGGTCCAATTCCTTCTTGAACATTTCGATACCAGTAACGGTGGCCTTGAAAGGCTTGTCAAAGTCACCAACAATTTCAACTTCTTCACCCTTCTTCAAGGCACCTCTCTCAACTCTACCGGTAACAACGGTACCTCTACCAGAGATGGAGAACACATCCTCAACAGGCAACAAGAATGGTTGTTCCAAATCACGTTGTGGGGTTGGAATGTGCTCGTCGACAGCGTCCAATAACTTGAGGATGGCTTCCGTACCAATTTCTGGCTGCTTACCTTCCAAAGCGCACAAGGCGGAACCCATGATAACTGGGGTGTTGTCACCATCGAAGCCGTAGTGGCTCAACAACTCTCTCATTTCCATCTCAACCAATTCCAACATCTCTGGATCATCAATGGTGTCGACCTTGTTGACGAAAACGACCAAGTTTTGAACACCAACCTGTCTGGCCAACAACAAGTGCTCTCTGGTTTGAGGCATTTGTCCGTCAGAAGCAGCAACAACAATGATAGCACCGTCCATTTGAGCAGCACCGGTAATCATATTCTTGATGTAATCAGCGTGTCCTGGACAGTCAACGTGAGCATAGTGTCTCTTGTCGGTTTGATACTCGACGTGAGCAGTGGAAATGGTGATACCTCTGGCTCTTTCTTCTGGGGCTCTGTCAATGGCACCGTAGTCCAAGAAAGAAGCTCCTCCCTTTTCAGCTAAAACCTTGGTGATAGCTGCAGTCAAAGTAGTCTTACCGTGATCAACATGTCCAATAGTACCAATATTGACGTGGGGCTTGGAACGGTCAAAAGCTGCGTAGCTTCTAACCAAGGTTGGACGAACCTTGCTACCAACACGGGTAGCTAAACGGAATGCGCTTGAGAACTGCCTAAACATTTTTATGACTCAAACCTTTTTAGCGTAGTTACCAACTAGTTGGAAAAGATGAATTTTTTTCCCTTCGAAGTAGCTGGAAAACCATTTGATGAAATTTTTCAGCGTATTACATAAGCACTACTATATCAACGATAGCGCTCTTGTTGCAATGGAGTAGGGCAGATTCTAGTAACAGAACTTGAGTGATAGGAAAGGGAGCTATGATAGTTGAAGTTTCAGGCATCGGTGGCGTTGATAAACGAATATTTGACAATATCAGTCAAGATATAACAGCTCACAATCTATGTAGCATTTTAGATCAGCTATACAATCAGTTTGATATCAAGCCAGCTTACTTTGTGAAAAACAGCAACAAAGCCTTAGATGAGTACAGCAAGGTAGAACAAGTACCAAGCTGTAATGGCTATATAACAATAAATGCTAGGTGTAGAGTGTTGGGAGGTAAAGGAGGGTTTGGAGCTAATTTGAAAAGTGCTGGAGACAGTTCTAAAAAGGCTGCTAAGAATGGTAACAGAGATGAGAAGAGCTCATTAGCAAAGGATACGAAAACCGGCATGAAAGTGAAGGAACTTGAGAAGCTTAAAAAGGCACGGAAGATTTTGAGGCAAAGAGGACTGCAGCTTGAGTCAGAGAAAGAGCTACTTAAGCAGAGAAAGGAGAAGGTGCAACGGGGTATAGAATATTATGAAGCTCTACTAGAGGGCAACGTGCCTTCAGGAAATGAACGAGATAATCTGAAAGACTTAGAAGCGTCGGAAACAGCGCTTGACGAGGTAAAAGAGCTCATGCGCGAGGTTATAAACGAAGATGGTAGCTCATCATCATGCGATGAGGATTTGTCTAGTGAAGGTCTTTCTGACGAAGAAGAAAAAGAAGAACAGAGATCGAGGCGAGGAAGTCAGAAAGAAGCGCAAATCGAAAGAGAGCGGCTACAACTGAAGATCAGTGCGTTTTTTGATTGAATGCGTGAAGAAATTTTGAGACTACTGAAAATTGACCGTTGGGCAGTTCAGGAATCGGCGAGTAAATTGGTTCGAGAGTCGTTTGCATCGTCGTCAGACTCACCTGTGTTCTGCTCAATACGTCTTGAGATTTCTTCCCGCTCGAGAGTGTGAGCAGTGACGCCGTCATTCTTTACGTACTCGTAGTAAATGCATAGATAAAGCAAGGTTCCTTGGAGAATGAAGGCTGTGAAGTAGGACACCCATGAGCTCCAGTGAGAGCCTTTTGTGAGCACTAAGGTGAGGGTGAACAACGCACCTCCTGGGGTTTGAATACACATCATTCCAATAGACAACGTCCCCGGATGTTTCAACTTGTATGTTGTGTATATTTGCGGGATGTACTTCATCATTGTGAGCAACGTGGAGAGTATTCCGTTTGTATTGGCAATCGACATTAACCGCTTAGCGTTCTGTCCATAAAGCCCCACCATTATCTCAATAAACGAAATAAAGATATGGAGTGCTACGATATTTCCAACTTTGACTATACGTCTGTACTCTTCCTTATCTTGGGTAATCGAGTATCTCGTGTAGACAAGGACAAACACCAAGATTAGAATGGCGCATGTGCTCTGTACCCCAATTTGTAACAAATTTAGCTGGGAGCTGATGCAATTGAAAGTATTTAACGCACCAATTGCACAGCAGTGTCTAGCTTTCGAGCTAACCAAAATTATGTTTGTGAGCGTGAAGATCGAGGAACACGAACCAAGGAGGAGGAACTCGGTCGATAAACCTTCTGATGTTCTCTTAGCCCGTATCCTTAGATATTGTGGTACATAACTAATGATTATGCCTAATGTCAAAAGGATCAGAATCACGAAATTCGTCTTGGAAGCTCCAACAAAAACTGAGCACTCGTTAAATTCTCCTCTAGCAAAGTAATCAAGCATGCTTTCTGACCAGCCACGATACGTTCTTATTTAAGCTTCTAGCCAAATATCAGTTAGTACATGGATTAACTATGAACTGGAGTTTATCAATTTATTCGCAATAACTGCATACACATATTGTCCAGGTACAAAATTGAAGCTAATCAGTAAGTAGCTGTGTAACTACGAGGAAGGACCAAGTAAGGGCCAACAGTCGAGCAGTTAAACCAATGCTTACAAGTATGTGAGAAGAAAGTGTTTGCAAGCAACAATTTGCCAAAAAAAACCGAGTTGAGAATGAACTTACTTTCTCAATTGTTGTGAGAAGATGTTACGATAAATACTTATAATCTAGACCTAACACACTGATGCGTTCTTTGGAGATAAATATCACCACTAAGTAACAAAGAACCAAAAAACGACAAGCTGACAGCTGCTTGTTGTCAATAGGAAAATATGGGCAAGATCAAATACAAAGGCAAGCACCAGAAAAATATCTTGTACTGCTAATCATACTCTTCAACTGCAAAGATTGTTATTGGAACACACCACTGGTCTTCAGTCAATGGCGCATGAGCTGTATGGTGGCCATTTGGCTGGTTTTAGGTGCTTAATAATCGAATCTCTACACCAAAGAGAATGAGTTACTATAATACATAGTCTGTCGCGTATAGAATAAATTTCTTCAAAATATAAACATTTTATGAACCATAATTGGGTTGAGCAGACTCTTGCCAGGTTTTAAGGAAAGGAGTAGCCTCTAAATTGTTTCTACACACCAGTCTCGCTACATAATGAGCAGCAGTTTTTGGGCGATCAAAGCTGCAAATAGTAGAAAGAACGAGGTTGTTCCTGGTACATCAAAATGGGTTGCCAATGAACTTTACAACATGAACTCGGATGTGTTGACTAATGCTGAGGCATTCTATTATGCATTAAAAGATGATTTTCACGAGCTAAACGACTTTATGACGAAAGCTGTTAGCGATCAGGATAGCAAAATGTTAATAAGTCAAATCGAGGAAGAAGAGAAGAAAGATCAGACTATTGCAGAGAGGCCGAAAAACGAGGTAGTACTGGAATCTAAAAAAACAGAAGCGTTACAAAGCCGAGAGTCAGAGAAGGCAGAGGATGTTTTGCCGCAGATCGATCTGGAAGTTACAAATGGTCTGAGTAGCCCCCAACTGTCGCCAATAATCAATACAGAGAACATTAACAACAGCACACAAAAGACATCGAGATACACGCCGAAAACACCATCACCATTGAAAAACGATATAATGAATAGCGTTCACCCGTCATCCAACGCGGATCTATCATTCATACCTATAGCCAACACCATTAATCCGAATAAGGTGGTTCCTCCCCAAAGGATGCGAACTTCGACGCCTCGAAATACATCAAAAGACTCTAATTACGGGATGGACGATTCCTTCAAAGCAATAAGTACCGCAATTAGGAAAAGCCTAGCAGATAAGACGGGAATTAGTCACCCAAAGAAGTACCAGGAACAGCAACACCAAAACACGTCCCCTCACAATAGAAAAGCCAACCCTGGTTCGACAGATAATGCAATCACGAAAAATATCAAGAACCAGCTTGCGACATCTTCCTTTGAGAGTTACCTGGATGACAATCAGCATTCTATCTCCATACCTTTGAACGACCAGAATAACACCACAAAGAATCATATCAAGTATACACCAAAAAAAGCTAGCAAAACCCCTAGTAGAGCATCCATATTCGTTTCGCTTCCTTCGAGGGAACCACTTACGATAAGCTCATCTTCAAATAAGTCATTATCCATAAACTCAGGCACTAAAGTACGTACTCTGCGAGTTTTTGAGAAATTAGATAGCGCATCGAAAGGGGAAATTCATCGTCCTACAGCTGACAACCATTCACCGGAACTCAGCAGAAAAAGGAAGCTACAGGGAGAATCAGAGAGCTATCATGGTTTCAGCTCAACGTATATCAAAGAAAGCTTGAAAAGGAGATCGTCTGTCAAACCTATTCCTCTCGATTTTGGAAAACCAAAAGAGGAAGGAAAAGAGGAAGCACAGAAGATTCACCAAAAGCTGATCACTGAAGCTAGCGATGTCGATACCGCAGGATTTAAGAATAGGAAATCTTATATTCCAAGAGCCGAACTTGACAAAAAACATAGTCAATCCAATGATCAATTTGCTCCAGGTCAAGCTAGGCGACTTACTGAGAAGGCAACTAACAGTGCATCAGTAAACTCGAAAAGGCCTGAAGACATAGAATCCAAACCAAGCTTTAATCTGTTAAGTGCTCGAGGTAAAGGCGAGAGGCAGCATGATTCTTTAAAAGAAAGTAATATAATTAGCGGAACGAAAACTTCACAGAAAGAGAAGCAAGAAGTGCCAAAACTACCCGCGCCCGATGTGGATTCGAATAAAGGATCTAAATCGCCTATTTTTAATTCTATCGGGTCTGTACTTCGTCGTGCTAGAAATGTTTTTTTAAGTGACTCCAAGTCAGCAGGTTCTCAATACGACTCTATAACATCTACAAAGAGTTCTGGCTCGCCAAGCAGAGCTTATTATAGAGCAAAATCGCCATTAAAGGCTCTTAAGCCGCTGCCATCCAAGAGTTTTAATAGAGTAACAAAGTCGCCCTTGAGGAGAACTCATTCACCACTATTCAGGAGCTCAAGAATTAGAAGCAGATCAAGCTCTCCTTTTAAGTCAAACAGTGGCGCTCGAAGCTCTCAGGAATCCATTGTGCCTCTATCGCAACGAGAATCTACATCTTCAGCAACAGAATCCAAAAAATTAACCGAAAAAGCTGAAAATGATTTATTCAACAGATTAATGACTCCTACTAGCGCTAGTGCTGCAAAGAGCGTGAAGAACCCAGTGAAGAACACTGAAATCGCGAAGACCGAGCAAGGAAGTTCGAGAAACAAGTTCCTTACAACTACTTTAAACCCCAAAAAGACATTATTGGGTAGCAACAAAGTATCATTGAAACCCACTTCACCCACAACAAAACCCAAGCAGCCATTTGATGAATCGATAAAGGAAACTAGAATACCACTCAAATTCGAAAATGCGAGCACATCGGCTACCAAAAAGAAGTCATTAATGGCAGAAAGAAGCGAAGCAGCTGCTCAGAAACCGAGGCAGAAAATAATGATCGCTATGAACCATAAAATTGATGTAAAGCTGCAGCAGAGTAATCAGACGGCAAAGGTCAGCTCTTTGAAGGAAGATACAGAGAAGTCAGGGCAAAAGCTAGAGAACTTCAAAGGAGCTCCATCAATTACGCAAATACCCAACCTTAAGTTTAATGGTAGAAGTTCTACTCTTGGAAAATCAGTGCATGAGAAAGCAGGTGATGCTCACAACATCATTGATGCTAAGGAGTCCACGAGATTTATCAAAACAGATACAAAGACTCCTAGTAGACATTACGGCCAATTGAAGTCTAGACAGGGAGAAAAAAAGAGTGCTAGAACGCCCGTCATTGACAAAAGGACATCACTTAAAGGTCAAAAAGAACAACATTTTTATGTCGATCCAAGGACACCTGCCAAAAAGCCGACACAGGAAATCACGGCGGAAACCTTGCCAGATATTCCTACTGATGACGAAGATAATAATCCTCAAAAGGTACTACAAAGTTGGGCCGAAAGCCCCCAATTACACAAATTATTAATGCAAAATAAGAATATAGATCCTGTTTCAATTTTTGGAGAGGTACCTCGTCTTAACATAGAAGAGATATTCGAGTCACAAGCATCAAGATATAGAGGAAAGTCTTCTCCCTCGAATTTGACTCCTGACGAGAAGCAACGGAAACAGGAGGCAAGAGAATACGCAATCAAAATGGGTTATAAAAGTGCAGGCATTTGATAGATTTCCATTAAGTATAATAGTATTATAATACACAAGCATAATTACAGGTAGAAAAGTTTCTATTTTTCCGATTGATTATAAGCTCCTTTTAGCTAAAGCAACGTTCTTATCCCATGTGCTTATCCAAGTAGCTGTCTCATCCTTTGGAACGACGTACAATCTAAGACCATTATCAAAGAGAGGTGCTTTTGCTTTATCTGACATCAATGCATTATTTACAGGAAGTTTCTTTCCGACTTTTACCAATCCTCCAGCGACTGTTTCCATAAAGCAGTCTAGATTTTTTGGGATAAACTTGGCATGCTTAGGATCTTCAAACCACTCTTGAGGCCTATTCAAAACAGTCTCCAATATTGTTTGTGCTGTAGTCAACTCACTTATCTCTGCAACGAAGTCAAACTCATCAATAGTTGGGTATATAACCATAGCAGGGAATATCAACTGAGATTCGTAGTCCATATCATCCTCCAAACGAATCTTTGCTTCCTCGAGTAATTCGATTGGTTGTGAGCTTTTTATGTTTTCGATATGTCTAATCTTGATGGCATTCTTCAAAAGCTCTTTTTTCATCTTAGCCAACTGTTGTTCTTTCTCTTTCTTTTCTTTAAGAGCTTGAATCTCCTTTGTTTTCTTGTCTATCCGCTCGTATAATGATCGAAGAGCTTGATTTTCAGAATCTAAACTTAACCCGTACTTTAATATCTCTTTCGCTTCATCATATCTCTCAACGTTGAAAAATGCTTTTCCAGACCTGTAACAAGCTTTAACGTTAGATCCATCAACTTGCAAGACTTTCTTACAGTCTTCGATACATCTTCTGTAGTTCTTCAACTCGAGATTACAAGCTGCTCTATTCAAATACAACGAGACGTTGATGGAATCTACCAGACAGTTCACATCCAAACCTTTGGTGTAGTAATCTACAGCATTTTTGTACTGTTTCGCCCTATAGCAATCATTACCTTGATTCTTGAAGTTCGTTGCAATCTCATCAGGTTCACCGTCGTACGCTAAACTCTTAAGGGCTTCAAGGTTTGTGTTTTCTCCTCCTTCTCCATCAGTCTCATCCAATTCTGTCATGAAAAATGGAAGTCTATTCAATTCCTTCATCACTTCATCACTGGATTTGTCGGCAAGTTCCGACAACTGTGGAGGCAAAGCTGGCTCACCAGGCTTAGGAACATATCTTCGTCTTTCCCATTCACTAATACGAGGTTCTTCTTCCATCTTGAAGATAGACTAGATAGTAAGTTCGTCTAAAATTTTTTTTTTTCGATTATGAGAAGTGAAGATCAAGGGACGATAATAAGCTACATCTATGCTCGTTATGCTCTATGTATATTATACATTATTAAAGGATACTAATAATCATTCTTCTGTAGAATCAAAGGTACTTTTATGGAAAGACTCTCGCCATTTGAGCATTTAATGCACATCTTAACGTAGTAAAGCCTTGCCATATAGCAGTATTGAAAGTCAGGAACGAAACAAAACTCACTTGGATGCTGGTGATTAGAAACAGCACTAGCGAAATCAAGTTCCACACTTATCTTCTTGGTGAACTTAATCTGCTCTTCGACGGTGCCTGCCTGAGAAATCGCTTCTATGGTTTCGGACTCCCAGGGAATAGAGGAAAAATGCTGATAGTTCGAAGAGTCTTTTCTGGACAAAACCTTAAAATCACGGATTTTGTACTTATCGTATTTGGTTGACAAATTGGCCAAGCACTTTACATCCCGTATTAAGCTTTTATCGACAGTTAATCCCGCCGAGGGGTCTTTGAGCAATTTGGACAATTCTATTGCATATTTTTGAAAAGTCTTAATTGTCAAATGGTCAAAATTGTCTGGCCCTTTACTTTTGTTTTTGAACAACATATCATGATGAAAGACCAAAGGTATAGGTAAGCTTTTCGACTTGATTGTTAAAGCGACTAGTTCAACCGAAATGCTCTTCAAGTCTGGGGTTGAGTTGTGATGACCATCTGCATGTATATATGTCAAATCTAATGGAACTACGACATTATTTGGGGGGTCTTTATATTCTGACCCTTTATATCTTTTTGGAGGAACGTAGCAAACGTCATACTCTTTGATTGGTGTAGAAAGAGCTAACAACCCTAACACTTTACCACTTCCTAAAAGTGTCTTTTTTTTATAAGGCATGAAAACTTCATAAACTTGATCTGAGGTAGGAGTTTTCGAGACTTTGGAATAATAAGATTGCTGCATTTTTGCAAGTTCAGTAGAACTATCTGTTGTATATAGGTTTGGAGCAGGTGATCTGCCATCCTGATTGCATGCACTTCTTTCTTTCCCTGTTTCAATCAACTCATCCAACTTCTCAACCATACTTGAGTATAAAAGCCTTGCTTCTTGAGAAATCATTGCTCTATTAAGCTCAAATATTGGTTTCGTCTTCGGGATAACTCTGAGATAGCAATAATCTTCATTAACCACGGCATACTCATCCGATTTGGGCGACATCATTTGAAGATGGTTTCTCATGAGTGTTGAATTGTAATCAGAAGACTTGCCTATCACTCTGGCGCTGATACAGTAACTAACAGCAGCATCATTAAACGCAAAGTCATTACAACAAGATGCGTACTTACTTGGTCTTCTGCTCGAATGACTAGCATTTTCCTCTAATTTATTCAAAGTAGTAGAGCTAGCGTTTCTATTATCATTCCATTTCTGTCTGAGGGATGTCACAAGCTCATTTTTCGAGATACCAAGCGTGGGTGGGAGTTGTAAATGCTTCACGAAGCCATGCTTTTCGCAACTGCTATCTAAAAGTTTTTCTGGAACCTTGAAAGTGAAAAATTTCTTGTATGTTACGTTGGGTACAAAGACCTTTCTATAGTTTAACTGAATCTCTGTGTTGTCATAATGATCCACTTCCACTTTGTGAATATATGGATTATTGTTATCCGTTATAAGTCTATCAAGGTTGCCATCATTCCAAGATGCATTGAAGTCAAACATTGTAAGAAAATTCTCTACCTTTACAGGTTGTTCGATAGTTGGAATTTTACTACTACCAACGGTCAACAACCCTTCCAAGACCACACAGAACATATCAAATGGAACTTCCTCATTAGTGGTGTTTTGTATGAGCACATATCCATATATATAGTCTCCTTGGCTAAATTCTAACGATAATGGGTCGATCAAATTCGGAGCTTCACCAATTCTTCCTATTTCTTTGGTCAAATAAATTTTAATCTTCAAATCTTTCGAAACATCCTTGTTTATAGAAGTCAATCTCATTAATTTGTGGGAATTTGCTAGGATGGTGCCCTCCCCGTCTGTCACATCTCCCACACCTTCTTCAGCCTCTTCTTCAGGACGTCCCGGTGATGATGGAATATTTGAAAAATAATCCACAGAACTCTCTGATGAAATCGGCGTTACTTCATAGCTGGGTGGTTCTGTTCTGAAGTCCTCCCTTGATGGTATTATATTCTTCGATATCGTTGACTGGTACATGTGATACGAAGGAAGAATGTTTAAAATTTCATTTTTATCATCGTCATCAGCACTTTCCTCTTCTTTGTTTCGTAAAGATGCAAGCCTTAGCTTGTACTTATTCGTTCCTTTCCGCTCCATTTCACCCTAACCATGGATAGAGCTACTATTTGAAGGTTCTTGAATGATCAAGATTTATTTAGTGAATTGAAAATAGAACAAGATTTACTTTTCTCACGAAATGTCTACTAATGGATTATAGTATTTAATGCTCTATATGAACTGGAACATTAACCAGTAAATTTTCTCCAGTACTTAAATGACTTTGTATCTTCAAGTAGTATAGTCTTGCCATGAAGCAATTTTGAAAACTTGGTACAAGTGTAAGATAATTGAAACAATTACCAGATTGATGCTTTTGACCTTTGAGTGAACAGTTTTTGAGATCGACTTCTAAGTCAAACTTTTTGGTGAATAAGGAATATTCAGGATGAGAAGAGTCTTCTAGTTCCCAGTTTATGGAAGACATAGGAACTGGTGAACCTTTTGAAGAGTTTGGTGACAAAAAGACAGGATTGAGAACAGGAAGATTTATGTACTTTGTCGACAAGGAAGCAAGACACACCAAGTCTTCAAACAAACGGCTTTCTACCTTTAGCATGTCAGCGCCTACCTTCTTCACAATGGAGGTCAATTCGTTCAAGTATTCTTTGAAAGGCTCCACGAGAATGGAATCGAAATTCTCAACTTTTTGTTTTCTGCTTTCAATCTGCTGGTCTTTGAAACAGAGCTCATGGTTGAGCTCTAGTGGTATAGGGTACTTATTTGAATGTACTGTGAGAACCACCAATTCGGAAGAGATACTCTTGACTGAGGGTAATTTGATGTCTTTCTGCGAAGATTTGGTGTAAAAGTAAGATAATTCAATTGGTATCTGTAAACGGGTCTTCCCGCCTTCATCGTTCTTACTTCGGTACATTGAAGGTTTGATATAAGATGCATAGTAATCTTGCTTTGGTGTTGACATGGAAATGACTCCCAATATTTTGCTTGTTCCAGTCAAAGTCTTCTTCTTAAACGGAGCTAGGTACTGATAATGATCATCCAAACTCTTTTCACTTGATTTTACAATGTTCCGTTTTATTTCACCATTAGCAGCTGTATAAAGTTGCCTTAATTTCGAACCTGATTCGTCTCTCGAAGACACTGGAGTTAAGTCAGGTGTAGAAGCTGTAGTTACCGGAAGGTTGAGTAGCTCATATCCATACTTAATTTTACCCTTCACAGCATCGACGAAAGCTCTATGGAACAGGCTTATATCGTATTTCAACAGCGACTCAGATATATTGTATAGATTATTTGTGTATGGTGCGATGCGAATAGGAACTGACGTCTCTTTGGCTACAATATACTGGTCATTCTTTGTAGGATACTTGTATGCTGTTGCTTTGCCTATTATTCTGACATCTACCGAGTAGCTCACTGAAGTGTCGAGGAATGAGAAGTCTTTGATTTTTGGAATCGACCTTTGTTTGAAATGAGGCAGGAGATGCACATTCCTGGGTATGCCCAACGTAGGAGGCAACTGTGTATGAGTGGAGAAATCATGAATTTCACAAGCATCATCTAGTAGCTTGTCAGGTATCTTAAATGTGAAAAATCTCTTGTAGGTAACGTGGGGCTGAAAAGTTCGATGCACATCAATAGAAAGTATAGTATTATCAATAGGATCAGTTTCTCCAGTACACCACCCATGAGGGTCGCTATTATCGGTCGCTAGTCGGTCGATGTTTGCAAATGACCAAGATGCGTATAAATCTATCATATTCAAAAATTTGTGCAACACTTTAGGCCTAGTACCATCAATTATACCCCTGTTGTTCTCCCAAACTCCAAGTTTTCCCTCGAATACAACATACACCATATCAAAAAAAAGCGGAATATCACTCTCGTTCTTTATAGTAACATACCCATGTATGTAGTCTCCCTGTTTTAGTTCAAGTTGTTGTGAATCGATGACATTTGGCATCACTCCTTTCTTGCAAACTTTTTCAGTGAGTTGGATATCAACCTTCAAATTTTGACTTAGAGAGCCGTCGACTCGGGTAAGGTTTGGAAGCTTGTGAACATTTGCTACTATTGTGTTTTCCCATATCTCCACCGATTCGTTATCTTCTCGGACTTGGTTTCTTAGCTGTTCAGGAAGCGATGGATCCTCAGAGGGGAAAGTTGTAAGTGGTGATGCGTCTGAAAGTGCATAATATGTCGAGGATGATGTCGAATTCACTGGATTTAATTCATACATTGGTGGCTCCACCTCAAAATTTTCATGGGAAGGTGTCAATGTCTTAGATACTGTTGATTGGAACATGTGGTATGAAGGGAGTATATTACTGATAAGCTCATCCTCATTTTGATTCAAGTCATCCTCATGATATGGCCATTCATTCCCCACCATCTTTGAGTTTGAAGGTCCAGAAAGCACTGACTAATGCTAAAAAGTTAGAGAGGGTAGAGGAATAATTTTGAACTTTTTTTTTTTTTTCTATTTTCTTTTTGAAATGAGTATTTCATAGTATCTCCTTATCAACAGTAATTGTCGAGAGAGGGAGCAACTTGCGGGTTGAGCCTGGTGTAATATTCACATTCATAAGCTTGATGATAAATGATTCAATATGATAGAACAGAAGAGCTTAAGCAGTCCATTTAGAGGGAGGACATATCCTCTTGCTACAATAAAATTCAAAGTTACTGTGATTATTCTCTTGATTACTATATGCTTTCTTTCGAAATTTAAACAGATTCCTTTTCAGCAAAATAATATTGCTAACATTCAAAATAACTTCCATGTATTTGACCCAGTGGGAGATCCAATTGGGCAACCAACATTGGATCCTTCAAAGGAGCATTTGCATTTCAGCGGTGAAGGAATGGTCAGCTGCGATGTTCCAGTATGTTCAACGATGGGCAAAAATATTTTAAAGCAAGGAGGAAATGCAGCCGATGCAGCAATAACAGTGGCACTCTGTATTGGAAGTGTCAACTCACACTCATCAGGACTAGGAGGAGGAAGTTATATATTGAGCAGCCACAATGAAAAAGACGAAGTTATAAGTATAGATGCTCGAGAGAGAGCACCAAATAAGGCATACAAGGAAATGTATGAGAAGTCTCCGATTTTGTCTCAAATAGGGGGGTTGGCGATAGGCACCCCTGGTGAATTGAAAGGGCTTTATGAGCTATTCACAAGGCATGGGTCGGGCAATTTGGAATGGAAGCAGCTAATTGAACCTGTTGTACAGTTAAACGAAGAGGGATTCAAATGCAGTGAGATATTATCTAGTGCTATTCATCGCTATATGGTACCAGTATTCCCTTTTATTCCAGAGGTCGCTGAATCGTGGGACTTTGTTTACAGAAATAAAGCAGAGGGTAGATATGTTGAAGAAGGTGATAAAATCACCAGACCTGCGTTGGCGAAAACTTTGAGATTAATAGCTGCAAATGGGTCGGCGAACATTTTCTACGATCCAAATGGGCCCATTGTTCCTCACTTGGTGAAGAGCTCGCAGAAATTAGGCGGAATCTTGACGGCGGATGATTTTGAGAAATATCAGGTCCATGTACAGCAAGCACTAAATTTGAACCTCAGTGTCAATGACAATGTTTACAAGGTCCATACTAGTGGCGGTGCCTCAGCTGGTATTTCCTTGTTGGCAGGATTGAACTTGTACAATGAGCTCCAGGGCAGAGGAGACGCCAAAAACAAGACTCACCAAATCATAGAGTGCATGAAGTGGATAGCCACATCTAGGTCCTATTTAGGGGATTTTCTGATACTCAGGTCTGGCGAAGAGATCACAAAGAAGCTTGTTGATAGATTCACCTCAAAAGACTGGCTGAGGAGCATCATTCAGAGTGGAAACTATTCAAATGAGAGAACCTTCCCCTGGAAACACTATCACCCTCAGTACGATGTTGCTGAAAACCACGGGACTGCTCATCTTTCCGTTACTGATGCATATAATAACGCAGTTTCTATGACTACTACCGTCAACTTGCTCTTTGGTTCTCTAGTCTATGACAATGTGACCGGCATCATCCTCAACGACGAAATGAATGATTTTTCGCTTCCAAAAGTCAAGAATGCCTTTAGCTTAGCACCATCGATATACAACTTCATTCAGCCATATAGAAGGCCTCAGTCGTCCATGTCACCTACAATTGTTATGTCTAAGGTCAACGGTACGTTCGTGCCAGACTTGGTTATCGGTGCTGCTGGTGGCTCAAGGATTGTGACCGCAGTGTTCCAGATTATCGTGAACATCCTTTTTCACTCGCAGTCTTTACTACAAGCCATTGCTTCTCCTAGAATTCATCATCAACTTATACCAGAATATGTCATGGTTGAAAACATGTCTGTATGGGAAACGCAGGCCAACGTCACCGAGCTGTTGCAGTGTATGGGCCATTCATTTTTCGAGTCTGGCGCTTTGACTGTGACGAACGGAATCAAGCGTTCAGAGAAAAACAAAGCTCTTTGGCAAGGTGTGGCCGACTATTGGAGAAAGAGAGGCGAGGCAGATGGCTAGTGCTAACTCTAAAGACGTAAATATATTCCGCTGGTCCATCAGCAACCTTATGTGGGTCGGGCGATATGGCGAAAATTATTAGAAATCTCTAAACCCCATTGCAAGAGGTTATTAACTTGGAACGAGTGATGGCACCGATGCTAATGGCTCAAAGTTGGTCGAAGTTCATTTTGTCCTATGGAGCATAGTACTCGTCATCTTGGTATCAGCCAAATTCCTAAATCCTTAAAGTTTTAGGGTTCCGTCTAGCCGTTATCGCCAGTTTCTTCGCTCACATAACATAGAAAAAAAGAAAAAAAAAAAAAAAAAAAAAAACTACGAGACGAATCCACTAGAGTTTTCGTTTTGTCCCTATTCAAGAATCAGTACATAACACCGTATCTCGTTCAATTCTCAGTCACGTCTCAAATATCAGCCTTTGTGTCTTTATAAAGCTTACTAAACATTTCATATAGACCTCAATATACTGCTTGTGCTTAGCTTTATCGTGTTATTGCGTGCATTCAGCAGTGAACTGCACTGCGCTAACCACTAGCTGCCACCCACTAGCACATCTCTACAATCTTCCCGCTTTGCCAGTATATGCCATACGATTACTGTGACGTTTCACCTCTACTTGAGGAATCACTGACTGCGGTAGAGTGTCTTTTAGTCATGGTGTTCGCACTGATAACCATTCGCACTGATAACCATTCGCAATTGTAAGATCTATTGCTACAGCAGAGACCAAGTTGATGCTCTAACGCTGTCTCAATCTCACTTATTGTATAATTGACGGCTCCACTATTTCTTATAGAGCTTTTCCAATAGGGCTTTCTCAAACTGCTTTCCGACACAGCTTCCACACAGCTGGTTGGTGTGATTTGAATGGGTGCAAATTACGCTCTGGTTCAGAAATGGTGTTCCCACACTGCACACCGCACACTGAACCCACCATCCACAGATCCGAGTCATTATCTCTTCTTTGCCTTTCTTCGCACCCAGTTTCACGGTGCTTAGAGAACGTGCCTTCTGCCATTACTGTCGTTGTTGCCGTTGCTGCTGGAGCTCGTTTCCCATCTCTCGTCTATGTTTCGGGTTTTCGGAGGTATTTACGGAAAGCTGGAACCCTATTCTTACAAGTTCTCTCATGCTCTCTGTCAGGCTGTGAAGTGGGTTTATCACCGTAGTAATCATTGTGGTTGACGTTTGGCAATTAACAGTCTCTCTGCAATTAGTGTCACTGTCTCTGTTTCACTGCAGCCTCTACTCCGCTAGTCCTCAATAAATTAACAGCGCCATGGGCTGCGGGACAGCGTCCCGCAGCCAATGGCCTCCGTAAAACTACGTATACCTCACACTACGTAGCAAAAAGCCTGGCTCTGGCGAAAGGAGCTTGTATGTGGTGGCCTAGACTGCGGCAGGAAGCTTATCGTCAACGGTAAGCGGAAAGTATAGAAACCGACCATATACAGGATCGTATATGGTCGGTTTCTATACAGGATTTTTCGGAGTTTGATCCTTGGATGATCAAGCAATGTAAGACCGATATTACGTGGCCAACCAGAAGCGGCGCTCTGGTCAGCTGATTACGTGTCCCACCGAAAACCCCAGATTTCGTCCTTATTTGGGAAGAGTTGTGGCTAGTGAAGGAGGGAAATGTGGCTAGTGAATCTTAAATCATCTTGGCTAGGGAATCCTCCCATTAGCCGCCAGAGAATTATAAAAAGGGCGGGAAAACACTGGGAAATTAATTGGGAATCCAGTCAAGAGAAAAGTCAAAGTTATCGGCGGCAAACATCTTGTGGCAGGACCAGTCAAGAGATCAAGTTACATCATCATAATGACGACTTTTGAGTATCAGGATAAACTACAAAAGCTCCCCATACCCAAGTTGGAAGATACTTGCGAGCGGTACTTGAAGGTGTTAAAACCTTTGCAAACGGAACAAGAGCACGAGAGGACGAAAGAGGCGGTAAAGAAGTTTTTGGAGGAGGGCACGGGCGCCCATTTGGACGCTGAGCTCCGCAAGTACAGCGAAACAAGAAGTTCTTATATTGAGCAGTTTTGGTACGACTCGTACTTGAACTACGACTCACCGGTTGTTCTCAACTTGAATCCGTTCTTTTTGCTAGAAGACGACCCATTCAACAACGAGGGGATGTGCGTGAACCCCCAGGTGAGAAGGGCGGCGTCGCTCACGCTTTCATCGCTCAAATTCATCAAGGCGCTTAAAGACGAGACGCTCCCTGTGGACAAGCTCAAGAACGGGCAGCCATTGTGCATGTACCAGTACTCGAAGCTTTTCGGGGCCGCCAGAATACCCACAGAGGACGGGTGTGTGATGCAAACGGACTTGAAGTCCAACCACATTGTCGTAATGAGCAAGTCGCAGTTCTATTGGTTTGACGTCTTGGATCTGCTGAACAACCTCATTTTGTCAGAGCAGGAGTTGGTGATTAACTTCACCTCGATTGTTCAGGACTCGTTGAACACGCCTATAACAGAAGTGGCTAGATCTTCGTTCGGCGTGCTCACCACGGAGAACAGGAGAATATGGGCCAAGATTAGAAATAGCAAGGCTATCAAGAAGAACACAAATAATAGCGAGATCCTCTCGCTTATAGATTCGGCGCTTTTCATCTTGTGTCTTGACGATATAAAGTTGAATGACTTGTCTGATTTGGCCAAGAATATGTTGTGCGGCTTGTCGATCTTGGATAAAGGTGTTCAAGTAGGAACATGCACAAACAGATGGTATGACAAGCTTCAAATCATTGTGACTCAGAATGGGAAAGCGGGCATCAATTTTGAACATACCGGTGTTGATGGTCATACCGTGTTGCGGTTCGTAAGCGATATCTACACAGACTCGATATTGTCTTTTGCTCGCTCAATCAATGCAAACTCTCCCGATTTATGGTCCAATACTTCAGTCATTAATTCCAAATCACTGGAACCTTTGGTTACAGTCCCAAGAAAACTTGTATGGGATTTGACTTCTGATTTATCATTAGCGTTGAGATTTGGTGAAACTAGGTTATCCGACCTTATCAACCAGAATGAATTCAAGCACTTGGAGTTCAAAAACTATGGCTCCTCAACCATCAAAAAAATGAAATACAGCCCAGACGCTTTTGTCCAGATGGCTTTCCAAGCCACTTACTACGCTCTATATGGGAAAGTCGAATGCACATATGAGCCTGCAATGACGAAAACCTTTCTTCATGGCCGCACAGAAGCTGTCAGAACAGTTTCACTTGAATCTAACCTTTTCGTTCGCAAGTTTTTCGACCTGTCCTATTCAGCAGCAGAAAAATTGGAGTACTTATCGAACGCGTGCAAGAAGCATTCTGAACAGACGAGAAACTGCTCAATGGGTCAAGGAGTTGACAGGCATTTATACGCTCTCTTTTCGATTTGGAAGCGTTACGTTGATTTTGATGACGTAGGGGTTCAAAAATCTGATACAATCACTGACGATGTGCATCGTGCATCTATTCTGACGCTCATAGAAGATGATTGTCAGACTCTGTCATCTGAGAATACCATCGGGAACAATCTTCATCACACCAAATCTGACTTGTCCGAGTTACCTCCTATTTTTGCAGATTCTGGTTGGGACAAACTTAATAACACTGTTCTCTCTACTTCAAATTGCGGCAATCCATCACTTCGACTTTTTGGTTTTGGGCCTGTCTCGGCTCATGGATTTGGGTTAGCTTATATCATCAAGGACGATTCTATATCCATATGTGCCGCCTCCAAGCATAGGCAGACAGAGAGATTTCTTGTAACTTTGGAGCTGTATTTTGACGAAATACACAGGTTGTACAAGGAGGCCAATAACGAGTTTTTGCTGTCACCTATCGACACAAAAATTAAGACAACAGCTAAACCCACCCCTTTGAAAGATCCAGCAACCAAAAAGGTTTCCCTTTCTACGCTATTGGGTGGGTATGGCTACTTTGACATGGGCGAAGATGAAATCAAATCAAGAGGACCTAGTCCGGAACCGCCATTTTTCAACAGAAGCTCATCCGGATTTTCAGTAAGAGAGATAGGGAAGAAACTTCGGTTATCAGAATACTAAAGGACTAGGTCGAAAGTAGTTATTTCATTCAATTCTTATTAGGTCATGAGATCTAGTTGTGTGTGCCAATGGTGGATACGGACTACACGAGTACGGCTTTACGAATCATAGTATACGACTTATTCGAGAAACGATTAACAAACATTTAACGTCAATTATTTATTCAATGAAATATATTTATCTTTACAAGCGCTTTAAGTTTGTAGTATACGATAATTCCACCGCAAGCTTTCATGGATCGATGTAAAAAACTCTAAAATGTCTTTGGTATGCCATCTTGTTTTGATCATCTAAAAGAGAAAAAATTGGGTCGAGAGATTAGATTCCAAAAGTTGATTGATTCAAAGCAGCTCTCAAATCAGCTTTGTTAGTTTTCGAATTCTTATGCAATCGACCTCTTCCACTTGGCATATTCATTACTGCAAGATCGCTTGTGGTTGGTTTGGTATGAGTCGGCTTTGACGGTCTTGCATGTTGAGGATGTGGAGGATATCCAGCATAAGCTGAGTTCATGACTGGTGACTTTATCTGTACAGGCTGGTGGTACTGTTGTGGTGGTACATTACCTGGAGATGCATTTGGATAACCAACATACTGAGGTTGTTGGTAATAATGCTGGTTCACAGCCTGCGGTGAATTAGGAGGCAAAAAGTCTTCAGGGGATGCAAAAGTATTACTTGGAGGCATGTATACTTGTGGGGAGTAGGAAACAGCTTGTGGATGATGACCATACATGCCATGTGGAGGTACACCAGGTTGAGACACACTAGGTTGAGGTACACTAGGTTGAGAATAATAGCCATATGCTTGTTGACCAGTGTGCGGTGCGTCTGGGGGAGGCATAAGGCCCATGTTAGGAGACTGAGGAGGAAAACCATGATACATTGGCCTTTGTGGAGATGGTGAGACTTGGGTGGGTAGATGAGGTACGGATTTAGATCCATGGTGTCGCTCAGACGATACAGGGAAGTGAGGTACCGACTGAGATGGGCCCTGGTTATACTTGTTACTTTGATAATGTGTTCCTATATTGGAACCTGCCGAGACATGTGGTTCGCCTGTTTGTCTATAATTTGGCTCTAAATGAATATTTGAGTCCTTTGATTCAACAAGTTCATTAGTTTCATGGGAAGGTTCGACATTAGTTGTAGGTACGTCGGGCGTATAATGTTGCTCATCACTTGTTTTAGAAGTAGCATATATTTCTGGTGATCTTTGCTTCTTTCCTTTCTTCTTTTCTGCCTTACTCTTTTCTGTCATATCCTTAGGAGACGCCTTCTCAGGCATGTTCGATTGTAGCCCTTCAAATAAAAAGGGTGGTGCAAATTTTTCGAATTGGGGGTTTGCTTTGAGAAATTCGGCCATCATTTCCGCCGGAGGGGGACCTGGAGGTAACATCCCTGGTTCAAGAGCAGCAGCTTGTTGAGAATCACCAAAAGGTAAAGCCTCTGACTGCTTTCTCTTGCTCTTTTCCTTTTTAGCTTTGCGCTTTGCATCTCTTTTTGGCGACAACTCTTTACCAGGCGAGTGATGTCCATCATCTTTCTGAACGAATTGCTCCTGGCGTTCCGGACTAGGTATCGCACTATGCTCGGGTGAATAGTAAGGTGTTGTAGGTGGCTCTGGATATGCGGACGAATAATAATTTGGGTCATTATCCTCTAATGGAGTAATATGCATTGGAACAGAGGTTTTATTTTCCTCTGGTACAACATAGTTATCGTATGGTTCTTCAGATCGAATGGCCTTTTCTTTCTCGGCTTTCGCTTTTTGAGCCTTCTCATACTCAGTTTCATAATAATCATATGGTTCAACGAAACCATTTTGTTTATGTTCTGGGGGAGGAGGAGCAGCGTTATATGCAATTGGATCAGGGAAAGATTGTTGATTCATCATAGAAGGATCCACGGGATTCAATACTGGCCTTTGGTTGTGGTCTTGGTAAGAAACTTTTTTATGTTGGTCAAGAATATCATACTGCTGATGGGAGCTACTGTGTTGCTGCTGAGGTATGCTATACTGTTGCTGAATCACGTTATGCGGTTGCTGTAACATATTGTGCTGCTGAGTAGGCATGCTGTGCTGCTGGTGGGGTATGGAGTGATTGTGATATGTTTCATTATGTTTTTGATGACCCATGATATTTTGATGCTTGATAACCGGTCGATCCAGTGTTAGTATACTAGGCAGTTGGCGTGGAGACTTGTTCAAAGCCAAGGGTGGCGGAGGTGGACGGCGTGGGGGCCTTTTGTTCACATCTAGATTGAGCGAATTGTTGAATTTATCTGATAAACGATCATCTTTATCCTCTCCTAATGACTGAACATACCTCGTATAATCAGATTCGATGTCACTTCCAATGCTAACAGGATAAATATATTCCTGACTTTCAGCATCGTGTATGAACAGAGCAAATTCGTCATCTTTGAATTCTATGTTTGGTAAAAGTTCAGACTTCTTGTTGCTAGGGGGAGGTAAAGGAGGAAGGGGCGTTTCTTTCTTATCTTTGCCAACAGCTTTTCCTGATACACTCACATTTCTCGATGCATTGGATACATTTCTTTTGAAGTTGCTAAGATACTCCTCGGTGGTTAAGAGTTGTTCCGACACAATGAGCCACTTTTGAAATCCTTTCAAATTAGCCTCAACAACTATAGATCTCCCGAACAAGCTTTTAACGTGAGAATTTTGATCTGATGCAATTGAAGATAGCCATGTCCATATATAATAATCTTGGAGAGATACATCATGAATAGTGATCTTGGAATACAAGGGTATATTAGGATCAATCTCAGCATCAGGGGGTGCCCAGCCAGGGTATAAGCCATAATCAGAAATTATCGGCTGTTGAGTGAGTCTATCTATGACCCGCCTTGATTCGTCAGTAAGCATGGTGATAATTTCGCTCGTTGAGTTTTTCTTAAATACGTTTTTCAAAATTGTGTAGTTCTCGACAGACAAAAAAAGGTCTTTTTTGTTGAATGACATGGTATGTCTCACTTTGCTTAAAAGTTCATAGATATTAGACGAAGGTCTAGTAGATTTGACAACAATGCATGGAATAGTAATAAGTGACTTGATGGAGTCTGTGTTTTTTGTTGGAGGGTATGACGTAGTAATTAACAACGACTGTAAAGTCTTTGGTAATTTGAGGGTATCAGTTTCATTCTCAGGCAACATAGCTTTCAAAAAAGAAAGAAGTAAGTGAAATAAGGCGTCGGAGGCATCTCTCCAAGATTCCAAGCCTTCAATGAAGTTCCTCTCTTTATCCAATGTCGCATCATAAAATGGAGATCTCAGAGGCTTTGTACGGGTATTGAATGCCCATAAACTGGCCATCTTGGCGATTTTTTTCCCGTTCAAAAAGTTCGACTGGGAGTTCGATGCTATTCCGATTAATAAGTCCAAGAAATCGTACACAATCGAAGCATGTGCTGGTGACGATAGACATTTGGGCATGATCGTAAGAAACGCATTTTTGGGATAACCCGCTTCCTTTTCTCGACGTTTGAACTCTAGGTAAACGTCCCATCCGATGATCTCGTGGTTGGGGAACCGGCACCAAATGTACTTCATTCCACAGATCAAAGTAAATGGATCAAATTCCCCCAAGATTCTAAGCGTCTTTCCCTCATCACTGGTGTCTATGAGCTCGCCGCCAGGAAAAATCCGCCGGAGGAAATGCTCAAGCTTCCGGTCATCTATTCTAGATCGAAATGGGAGAAATATATGCGGTATCTTGGTTCCTCTAGCTTTCAAATCTCTGGTTAGCAAATGCAATATCCCCTTCAACTTCTTTCTAGTGAACTGCTCTGGTCCAATTATTATATTTTCGCGTACATGGCGGGGTTTGTCAGGTAGATCTGGGAGTTCCATGTCTCCCAACTGACTTTTTGTCACAACCATCTATAGCGTGTAGTTATGTTGTTAAATTACAGCCAAAGATCAAAATTGTTTGTTTTCATACAAAAATGCTGGTCATGTGACCGAGTCTTTTGGAACATCGCTCTCTAGACCTTCGTCTGATTACATGGGGCCTGGGTTGTTGATGAGTTTAGGTTAGCTCTATTAATTGATGGTGAGTAGTAGAGGTATAAATAATGAGAGTATACAGACCAAGAGTAGGAAATTTGCAGTGGAAAAGAAAGCTACAAAATATGACCCAAAGAGGTATATTCTGAATTAAAAGATTCATTCACAGTATCAACCAACCATTACCATAGTTAGGATGGGTTTGGTCTTGAATTGGCAACTGCTGCTTATTGAGATGGTTTTGGCCTGTTTGGATGTTCTGTTGAAGATGCAGAGTTACAGACGGTTGCTGGTTAGTTTGCGGAGGGTTCTGGTGGTAATGGTTTTGCAAGTCTGCCATACTACTGACTGGTCTCAATTGGAAGTTAGTATTGTTGCTAACTGGTACCTTGGAATGGTTCATGTTGGAGAGATTTGACATGCTGTGGATTGCACGAAGCTCGCCATTGTTGGAGGTGTGAGCTGGAGGCACGTCAACAGATGCAGCTGCTGGCAAATCCGATAAGCTGTGATGACTAGAGATGGCAGTGCTTCCGTGATTGTTGTTGGCCTGATACCCTATTGATTGAGCCGTCGGTATCGTCTCGGATGAGCCATTGGAAGTGCTGTTGTTGGAGTTGTTTTCTGCACCCGCAGCAAGGTGCATTGGGATTACCGGTGTGCCATTGATGGCGCTCGCTTGACCTCCATTCTGGGGTAGCATGTACGTATTGACGTTCTGGTTGTTCACAACGCTGGACCCCTGGTTGGTTCCATTGTTGTTTATAAGCGTGGTAGGTATTGTACTGGGCATTGAGCTTGCATTGGGCTGGCTCCGTACTGCGATTTGTAAGGCATAGTTCGCTTGGTTGATTATGTTATGCAACTGCTCGTAGCCTCCGACAGAGGACGCCAACACAGGACAATCTTTGTGACTGATCATCACACCCCTGAGATTACTAAGTTGGTCTCGAAGCTGGCTTACCTGTGCCGATAACTCGCGGTAACCAGTCAGATAAAACGAAAGTTCGTCTTCCATCTTTTGTATCAATAGCTTTTTGCGTTGACGGCATTTCGATGCAGCAACTCTGTTCCGCTCCAAAAAGTTTTTTCTCTTTTCCTCTTCGGAAGATTCTTTTGTTTTCTTCCCGGATGTCAGTTTACTCGAAACGTCAGAACCTTCCTCCTTATCACTGTCGCTTCCTTTGTTTCTCTTTGGCTCTTTAATCTTTGCTCGTTTAGGTTTTCTTGGGGGCTCGTTCGATTTTCGCTTGTTCGTAGCGCCTTCTTGCTCCTCCTCTTCGTTATCGGACTCCGACTTAACACTAGATGGAACAGTGGCGCCTTGGCTTTCTTGTTTGGCGCTGGTGCTGACGGCTTGTGTAGGATTAGAACTTGCTGGTGCATTTTGAGCGCTGTCGTTGATTTCTGCAACGCTGCTTCCGGAGAATTCTGGATTAGCTCCGTTTGATGACGAAAACTGGGACACCAGACCCTGTGGAATACTGGGTTGACCTTGAGGGTTTACATGCTGCTGACTACCAGAGATACCTAGCAAGGAAGAGAGTCCGGGTGTTATAGGGCTCGTGAGCAAAGCACCTGGCGTAGTGAGACCTGGAAGCTGATTGCCAAATGCAAAAACGTTCCCTGCTGGAGGATGTATGCCTCCCGGGGTGAGCCCCGAACGCAAGTTGGACTCATTTGGAGTCAACCCACTCTTCCGTAATATGCTGACAAACTGGTTGAAGTTGGCGTTGTTGTTTGTGTTGTTGGTAGAGTTAGCGCCATTGCCAATGGGGACATTACCAACACCGTTATTTTGCTGAATGTATGCACCCGTCGCACCACCACCATTCACTACCTCTCCTTGCTGCACGCTAGCTTGTCCGTGTGGTACATCACTGTTCCCAGTTCCCATGGAATTTCTGTTTGTAGCGGTAAGTAAGCTGTTCCAAAGATTCGAACCTGGTGTTCCAAGCACTCCCGTAGAATGCGCTCCGGGGGAGAGTCCAAGCGGCGGAAGCTTCCTGTCCTCAGGTGAGATCACCAGACCATGTCCTCCGACACCCTTATTTGTGACCTGGCTCAAGCTCGATATGTTAGGTATTCTGAGATTGTGCTTATTTGTCCCCTGACTCCGGCCAATACTCTTCATCTCATTTTTGGTCCCATCTTCTCGTACCTCCTCCTGTGCCCCATTTCTCTGGCCCTCCCTCTCTGTGTTGGCAAAAGACTTTTCAAAGGGATTAGGCTCCAAGTCAAAAGTCGTCTTCAGCTATTTCCATGTTAGTTTGTTTGTTCATGACGTAATGAAACGATTTTGATCGCTTTGATTAAAAATTCTTTGATCTTGTTCGTTTTGATAACGAAAAAAATGTTTTAATCAAACATACCTCGCTCGACATATTCCCTATCGGCCGTCCTTAGTCTTATAGAATAGCCTTTGATAGCTTATTTATGAGTAATCTGCTTACAATCATTTATTACAGGATTTTGAGTGAGATTTCGATATAAATTGAATATTACACAAAAGCTCTGACGATGGTGATGAATTTTCGTTGAAAAGTAGCTAACACAATAGAAAAGATAGTTCTTCAAGCGTGGTTAACTATTCCAAGTCTTTAAGAAGCTTTTTGAGCTTTTCCTTGTCCTCTTTTTTTGTATCTTTGGTGATTTCGGGATTTTTCTTAGCCTCTTCTTTGGCCTCCTCGATGGCAGGTTTATCAGCTGGAGCAGCCTTAGGTGGGTTTTTTACATCAACCTTGTTAGAGTCAGCCTGTAACTTGGCCCTAGCGTTTTCGAGAGGATCTTTCCCGGTGGAAGGTTTACTTCTGGTCCAGCCAGTCTTGTGCAAATTGCCTAAACTGAAGCGAGGGAAAGGATGGGCTTCGGTATTGAAAACGTACTTGTCCAAAGGCACCTTGTTGTCTTGGTCAAACAAGAGATACAAGTACTTCAAGGTTTCTGCGAACCAGAAAGACTCCATGTTATCTCTCTTTTTGGGAGGAATGTTGGTAACGTCATCCAAAGAAGTATACGACACCTCGTTTCCATAATGAACCTTGGTATACTTGACAAAGTTCTGAAAGATCTCGTAGCCATACTCACGGTACTTTTCGTCTCCAGTAAGCCTATACAAGTAGAAAAGAGATTCCACGGTCTCCGGACGTTGTAAGTTGTGTCTATCGAGAGGCTTGATGTAAAAATCGTTTTTGCTACTGGGGTCTTTGTTGAAGATGACGATTTCAGGTGACAACCCAGTAGCCACATCGTGATACATTTTGTAGCATGTGTATGTGAGCTCTTCACCTAGGTGGAAGTCGTCCTCCTTGTCTGCGGTCCAATCTGGTCGCTGACTTGCTTCTTTATATGACAACCCGTTTGTCGCTCCTACGGCTAACAATCCTCCGTAAAAACAAACTAAGTGGTCCATCTTGGGGGTCAACCCCTCTCCTATGCCACGTTCCAATTCTCCTATGAATGTCAAATGGTTTGGAAGCGATTTATCAACCATATGATGCTTCACGCCAGTCACTGACTCCCGGTACATGTCCCAATATATAGGTTCCTCATTGTTTGTCTGTAAATACTGCTTCAACAAGTACTCATAGTACGAGTCGCCTCTGGACCCCAATCTAATGAGGTTCCCTTGGTACTTGCCGGTGTTTGGCTGGACATATATGGGGACGAGTCCGTCCTTAGGTTGGTTACTATCAAGTACTTTCATAATGTTTTCCACTTTTTCCCAGTACATCGATTCCCCTGTCAAGTGTGACAAGTACTTGAACTCCAACTGCAACGTTGCAACCTCCGCCGTTGAAGAGGCCCCGAAATCAACATGGTTCTCGACACCTTTCCCTGTCAACAAGTTCACCGATGAATATGGGATACCAGTGGCACTATTGAACCCACCGATTAACGACTCCCCGAGCCTCACGGCCTTGTCTAAATACATGTAATCGTCTGAAAAGTGATACGCCGATAAAAGGCCTCCCAACATACGAATGGTGGTCTCAAATACATTGACCTCGTAGTCAAAACTGTAGTCCAAGTCATTCTTCACCCACTTACGAGCATGCTCGAGCTCCTCCGGGCAATCCATAAGCATCAACGTATCCAAGGAGTCCACAATGATCCATCCCAATGGCTTGGGCCCCATGTTCTTGCCACTTCTAGAAATAGGATGGTAAACGTCTTTGCCCCAGGCGTGCTTCTCATACGACCTCCAACTCTCTAAAAATACATCCTTCACCTCCTGCTGCCTATTGCGCCAGACATCCTTCGTATGACCCCCCTGTAGTGCTCCCTGGAACAAATATTGGTAGATCAAGTATACAAACACGGTACCTATAATCCCTTTAACGATCATCGCTTTCTTATTCTTCTTCTGTCTAGGTTTATCTTTGAAATAAAGTGGTAAGCTATCCTTGTTGTTACTTGCCTTCCAAAATCCTCCCTTCTTGCCGATTGACTCTCCTGTACTCGTCGAAAGGCTCATTTGTCGTCATATATTCCTATCGTCTAGGTGTTGTTCAGCTTTTTTTCAAAATCATAGACAAGTCACGTTACTCAAAAAGAAAGTCATATTGCTATTCCATTTTATAGTGATAACTACTTACAAAGATCAGATTCTTGTATCGAAGAATTAGTCACAACGGGTTGATAATCAAGGGCTGTCTGTTTGATACGGGAGTAACTATTTAAAACGAAAAAAGGATTTGTTAGCCATGTCGTATTATACTGACCAGAATCAAAAAGACGACGAAAAAGAAGTTGATGATTCGTCTATAGATACAAGACGAGGTGATGCTGGGCAGAGTGAGGTCAACTCGCCACAAGATGGCGAAAATAGGCTACTTCAGCGAGCCAAGAAGCTGAAAGGTACAAGGAGAATGGTGGCGTGTAAGAGTTGTCATAGCTTGAAAGTCAAGTGTACGCCCGCAGACGAAAATGATCCCGCTGGACCATGTATAAGGTGTTTAAACTCGAAACGAAAATGTGAGATCGATCTTAATCAAAGTCGGAAACGAAGAAAGAAGAGAGACATGTCAGGTGCAGAAGGAGACGAGAGCGGCGATAGTAAGCTGGAGTCGACCATACAACAACTACAGGAACAAATTCGGCAGTTGAAGCAGCAGTTAGCTATGCAGCAGACGAATGTGCAACAGATGCAGCCGATAAACCCCAAACTCAAGCAGGTCAACTTTGACGAGATGTCGTCGATATATGTGCTGAAGCCCGAGTTAGAGAGAGAAATCTCAATTTTGGCTGATTCAAGCTCGAACAAATTGACCAAATTGTCAGACACCCTTCGAGCAACCGACGAGAGGAAGAGGTACCTTTCCAAACTAGACGAGAACAATGACATATTGGCGACGGGCCTTCTTACGATGGACGAAGCCAGGACGCGGTTAGACCTCTATAGAACTAAATTATATCCTCTGTATTCTGTTGTCAACATCCCTCCAGAAACAACTGTTGAGAAATTGAGGGCCACCCAACCATACTTGTTTTTGGCGATAATGTCTGTTACAAATGTTGTGACTGAGTCGAACATTCCGCTTGACGACGCTTTGGCCATCGATAACTTTGCTATGAAATGCATAACTCAGGAAGTCTTGGTGGTAGGGTCCAAATCTGTGGAGTTAGTTAGTGCTTTATTGACCCTCAGTTTGTGGTACAACTCGCCAGAATTATTTCGTTATCGTCGATTCCACTTGCTCAATTCGCTTTCTGTTATCATGTTGCATGATTTGGGGATAGTGGGACAACCAGGTGAGTCTTATGATCGTGATGAGGCTCCTGGAAATGGCTCCCTGAAGACTGAAACTCCACCAAAACTTGAATATAGTCGACTTATAATGTCATTGTACTTTTCTACAATAAGCACCTGCTTAATTTTACGAAGGTCGATTTATGTCAAATGGACTCCATACGTGGAAAAATGCTGTCTTGTATTGGAAAAAAGCACCAATAAGAAAAATAATGAACTAGCCGTTTTCCTGAGATTGAATCATCATCTAGAAATAATACACCATTTAATTCACTCGCCTGATATCTCGGAGAAAAGCGCTCCTGCCACTGCTTACATGACAGTTGAATTGCAGAGACATCTCGAAATAATTAAGCAAAAGATCTCGAAAGATGATCATGCGTTTTTATCCTATTACTATTCAGTTGAAGCGTATCTTAATGAGCCTTTATTAAGCAACATTTTTGTTACAAAAGCAGAAGATTCTACTAATAATAAACTCAATGAATCTTCGCTCAGATCTATAGTAACATGTACTACAGCATGTGTCGAGGCCATATCTGAATTTAATATGCTTAGTCCCGACAAGATTGCGTCCCTTCCTTTATTTTACTCATCGAGAATCATATACACTGCCGGGATGTTGCTAAGACTACGATATTTAATTTTGGCCCTCCCTTCGCATATTGAGAGGGATCTTGTTCCCGAACATGTGATATTAATCTTGGACCGTTTGACAAAGCTCATTGACAGAACTGCTGCGTCTCACCCTATGAACCATTTCATGAAAAAAACTAGACTTATTTTACAAATTTTCATTCAAACATACGCTTCTCAAATCCGTGAACTAATAAGTGAATCGGGTGAAACTCCAGATAACTTCAAGGTGGGTCACCGCAGTGTGAAAGAGTTGTCTGAATTGGAAAGATTAAACAGAATGATCAGAAAAGAGCAAAAGACAGGATTGATAACGACAGAATCAGGGGCATCTTATGCCCCTTATTTACCTTTGGATATTCTTTCCTATGCTGCCGTTTTCAATCGAAATTTGAAAACGAAAAATCAGTCACAGCAAATTGTCCCAAATACGTCGTCCGACCCATCTTCAGAAGGCGTTCCATCCAATCCAACGCGTCAAAGTGTTCATGATTCGGTGGTCTCAAGACTTAATGAGAATTATGGTCTACCACTCGGTGATGCTGTGAATAGAACTATGAGCTCAAGGAAGGGTCAAACGCCAATGGGTCTGGTATCTCATCCTTCACCCCATTCAAGCAACCTAGATTCTATTCTAAACGACACTAATGTCAATCCTGCTTTGCAACATAACTATCCTCCTCGAGTGAATAATTTTAATATGAATTCAATGAATTCTGAATCCTCGAACGGGTTCGAAGACGTTCCTTCTGGTGCAAACCCTATGCCTGCAATGACAGGAGCCGCTTTGCAACCAGACAACTTTTATTCATGGGCCTTGAATGATGAGTTCTGGTCTGATCTTATCAATGCTGACTCTGAAAGGTTTAATTTTTTAAATTACAACGATAATCCTCCCTCGAAAGAGGAAATCTTTTTCTCTACATAGTCTGAACTTTTCGGAAGCCAAAACAAAAAACTATAGTGGCTGGTCCCTCTGGAGAACTCAAGGATAATTTGTATGAATATATATTTATTTCACATTTTGCGGTGTAGTTTTGTTGTTGGTCTGGTAATCGTGTAATTGCGTATATGATTTTTCAAAATTTAGGTTCTGGTTGTATTGATCCATAAATCTAAAAAGCCAACTAGGAATAGGTAAGCTTCGGAATTATGTCTAAGAAGATCAAGAAGGATGAAGACGATAATAGCATAAATTTTGGACTTTTAGACATCGTACGAATTTTAGGAGGTATACTTTTTCTCAATGCATTTCTCTCATGGTGGTTCACGTCATCTGCAACATGGGGTTACAAAGGACGATGGGTCAATGCCAGATATATAGCATTTCAAGCTGCAGGTAGCTATGTTAATCTCACACTTGAGGAACTAAGGCAGTACGATGGGACTAATCCCACCTTGCCTATCTATTTGGGTATATATGGCAAGGTATACGATGTGACCGATGGAAAAGAGGTTTATGGGCCTGGAGGTGCTTATCATTTCTTCAGCGGCAAAGACGCTGCTAGAGCTTTTGTTACTGGATGCTTTTCGAAAGCAGACGAGTTCACTTCCGACTTGAGAGGTTTGGACATGGATGAAGCTTTGCATGATATAAGAGAGTGGCAGAACTTTTATGAGACTAACTCGAGGTATTGGTACGTCGGTACAGTAGAAATCCCACAGGTAAAGGGAGAGCATCCGTTGCCTTGTGATCATGTCAAGTTTCCTGGCTACTATTCACATAATAAGAAATGAGTTTGAAATATCTTTGATTTGTTTCTAACGTTGATCAAAAGTAACTTTTGTAGGTTCTATTTACTGTCGGAACTGGCAAATTCTAATGCCTTTTGAAAGGTCTGAATAAGCTCTTGTTCATCTTCTAAGCCAATACTAACTCTGATGATATTTTTATCCACACCCCATTTCTCGACTTCATCTAGTTCTGGGTAGTGAGCTAGCACTGCGTATGGACAAGCCAATGTAAAGTTGGTTCCCAAGGAAGGCCCTTTGTGAATATTTATAATATCGAAAAAACGAACAGCATGTTCTGGGTTTTTAAAAAGAAATGACAAAAGACCACCATAACCTCCATCAGGAGTTTTGATAGCGTCGTAATGGTCTTTGGATTCGGAAAGAGACGGATAGTAGACGGTGTCGATAAGAGGACTTTTCGAAAGCAAATCGACAATTGCCGTAGTATTCAGATCAATCTTTCTAGAACGGTTGACAAAATCACGAGAGTTTCTTTCTAAGTACAACGCATCTTCCGCCCAAAAAATATCTTCATACTCCTCTGTGAAATACTTCTTTAAAATTCCATACATCTTTGATAAAGGATTCAAAACGAGAGACCCAGCCATCACATTGGAGTCACCGGAGAAAACCTTAGTTAAAGAAGAAACGACGATATCAGCATATGGTAATACATGAGTATTCAAAAAGTTTCCAACAGTTTCGTCAACAACCACTGCGAAATTGTATGTATCTGCTAAAGCTCTGATTCTCTTCAAATCAGGAGTTTTCAACAAAGGGTTGGAAGGACATTCACAAAATAAAGCCATTATGTCTAGTTCACCATTTTTCAATTGAACCTCCAATTGGTCTAACGACTTGTCGTCACCAAACCCAAAAAAATGAACACCAGGCCCAAACTTCTTCAAAATATTCAAGGTGTCTACGTAAGGAAATCCAAAGCAAACAGACTTTTTAGGGTTTTCCGATATATGAAGCAAGGCTTGGTGAGCGTTGAAAATCGCAGCCATACCTGAAGGATACATGTAGACATCCGTCTCATTTAAATATTTACCCCTTCTTGCTTTCTCCATTTCATCCTCTTGGTTGTGGGATTTGTCGACTTTACCACAAATCCTTCTTCTCAAAGCTATCTTGGCTTGTTTTGCAAATCTCAAATCTAATACCCTGCCAAACTTTTGTTCGATGAATGTATTGAATTCTCTCTCCACTTCCTCATTTCCGGTGAAACTTGGTGATTTAAGCGATCTAGAGAGTGAAGGCGAGCCCTGCTGTATTTTCTTCGCCTGTAAGTCCTGCTTGAGGTGGGAGGTATTACGAGTTCCTTCTTTTTCAAATATTTCTCTCAAGCAATACTCGGCCATACGAGAACTAATACCTTCCCCTGAATGTTGCCAATAGTTTTTAGCTATACGGAATTCACTCTCAGGGAAGAAGACAATTCCAATACTGGACTCAACAATCGACGAAGTTTCTGCGTCGGTTGAAGGTGCTGCTGTGCTCAATTGTAACAATCTAACTGTAATGTTGGGGATGTCTGTTTTACTCTTCAAAAATTCTCGACATCTCTTAGCCACCTTGTACGATGGGAAGATCAAACACTTCTCGCCTTCCCTCCCGTACTTTTTTTCGATTTTCTTAGCCAACTCTTGGATGGACAAATGGATGAAAAATCTGGGATACCCAGTTTTCATCTTTTTCACAACACTTTCATTTCCTTCTTCGTAATCAACGACACTTTTCCAAGTTGGTAAAGTTACAGAAACTGCATGAGGAGTGTTATTTGGGATAGAAACACCTACCTCTTGTGACGGGGTACTACTTTGCATCCTATCCTTGATCTTGTTCAAACTATGACTGATTGATTTCGTTGGTTTTTTTTTTTATCGCGAGCTTTAAGATTTTTGATACTATGAAGATCTATTAATGCAGATTATTAGAAAGCAATACTTCAGTAATTCAGCTTTAGTAAGAGAAGATGAATATTTAAAGACCATCAGTGATTATAAAATGGCTATATTTGTAGGTAAATTCATCGAGGGAATTCTTCTTTCAAGTTTTTCATGATCGGATACAATTTACAGAACCTTCTGCAAGACGCTTGACCTCTGGTTCTGGTAAAGTAGCAGGCTTTCTATTATGTTGCATATGCGACTGGACTAAGTGGCCTGCTGCTAAAGCTGAACACAATGATAACTCAGCTGCTAACACGGCAGATGCGACAATGCGAGCTAACATTCTGGCGTTGTCACCGGGGTTTGTAGGATGCGATCCACGTACACCGAGAAGTTCAAGCATGGCCCCTTGTGCTTCTAAAATAGTACCACCACCAAGAGTTCCTACCTCAATCGAAGGCATTGAGACAGAAATTTGCAAGTCTCCATTATCGAGCTTGTTCATCAAAGTAATACAGTTAGAAGACTCCACATTCTGTGCAGGGTCCTGACCACAGGCCAAAAACACGGCCGTCACCAAGTTTGCAGCATGGGCATTGAAGCCACCTACTGATCCGGCCATAGCAGAACCCACCAAGTTTTTACTGATATTAAGTTCAACTAAAGCATCGACATCTGATTTGAGAACTTTTTGGACAACAGAAGCAGGAATCCTCGCTTCCGCAACCACCGACTTTCCTCTTCCCTCAATCCAGTTGATAGCTGCTGGCTTTTTATCAATGCAGAAGTTACCTGAAACAGATATCACTTCCATATCGCTCCAGTCACCCTCTTCAACCATTTTCTTAAGACAAAATTCAACACCTTTTGAGATCATATTCATACCCATTGCATCTCCTGTCGTAGTTTTGAAACGAATGAAAAGTAAAGTACCAGCAAGGGCTGTCTTGATGTGTTGCAAACGGGCAAATCTAGAAGTAGAGTTGAAAAACTTCTTGATGGTCTTCTGCCCTTCCTCCGAATCAAGCCAAAGTTTACATGCACCGGCCCTTTTAAGAGATGGGAATCTCACACAAGGTCCTCTAGTCATTCCATCTTGAGTAAGTACTGACTCGACACCACCACCTGCATTAATAGCTTTACACCCTCTCATTGTCGATGCTACTAAACAACCTTCAGTAGTGGCCATAGGGATATGATATGGCTTTCCATCAATAATCAAAGGTCCTGCAATTCCAACTGGTAATGGCAAGTATCCAATAACATTTTCGCAGCAAGCACCAAAAACTCTATCATAGTCGTAATATTCGTATGGAAGCCTTTTCGTCTCCAAAACTGGTGCATTAGCAATTTTTGCGATTGCAATACGACGAACAACAACAGCTCTAGTATTATCTTCTAATTGTTTTTCCAAGGCGTACAAAGGAAGCTTTCCACTAACAACTAAAGACGAAATTTCATTATCATTCAACTCTTTAACTTTTCCTTCCTTCAATTTTTTTGCGCACTCGTCAAGCGGTAACATCTTTCTTGGTACTCTTATTTGGAGATCTTCTTCACTGGATGTACTGGAGCCCTCTGTGTCTGATTCATGAATTTCAGGGTTTTTATCATTATCTTCAGAGAGTGGACTTGGTAAAGTAGAACCTGAAGTTGCAACTGAACACTTTCTTCTTTTTGAACCTGCACTTTGTTTTGGTCTTAATGCCTCCTTCTCTATCAACTTTTTAGTGGCAGAGACTTCATGACGTGACGCGTTTAAGAAATAGGCATTTGTTGATATTGAAACAGCGAATGCAAAAAGCAAAACTTTTGAAATGATGTTATCTCTTATTGCGTGACTTACCAACTCCAAAAACGATAATACATATTCCTCCACTTGAACCAACACACCTAGAGGCACATATACGGTTGGACTGATCAAAGTGACAACAGTACCACTGGGCCCGATTTGTATATGTTTTGCAGTAGATCTTGATAAGTCACGACTAGAAGTGAAAACGTTTAATGAATCATCTTTTGAGACCCCATATAGCCATGAACTTCCGAGCCATAAAGCATGGAATGCAAAGAAACCTGCAATCATTGCCACTTTGAACGATACTATGGATGTCTCTTGAGAATTGAAGATGGAATCTTCGTCTGGATGTTCGATGCTAGATGATTGAACAGCAACATTTTGAGCAATTGTTGAAGAAACACCGTCTTCTTCTAAAGCTCTTTTCAAATAATCAGTTCTGCGAGCTCTATTGATTTCGACCTTGAGAGCTAAAATGGCAGAGTAAAAGGTGTAGACAAGTATCAAGTCGACAGTGAGAATCAAAGAACTTAAAATACAAAAGTTTTTCAAGCCTTCCAAATGAGGAGCGTAAGCAGCACAAGCAAGAAGAGCTGCGATAACAACGACGTGGTCTCTCAACAAACTAGTGTTGTGTGAGACAATTGCTCTGGACACGATAGTCTTCACATCTAACTGAGAAGAAGTATACTTCAACACGGCGGTAGCAATTGAAACTTTGTGTTTGAACCCAATTATTGCGACCAAAAATGGAATCCCCTCTGTGATACTGAGTAGAGGCACGGTGGTGAACAAAACTCTCGACATAGTTACCAATGCAAAGAGAAAAGCAAACGTAGACGACGTGAGGGTCGAGAAGGCTAACCAAAAGTTGGATCCTGCTTTACGCATATCGAAAAACACCTTGATCAATGTGTACCACATAGCTAAGTAGGCACAAGTAATCAATCCAACGTCAAACTTCTCTGCACCTTTGATCAATGTATGAACTTTTAAGACTGCCATGCGAAGATGTTCAAAGTACTTTGCAGCTTTGTTTGTGTGCCTAGCTTTCCAGGTGACATTGTCAAAAGTTATCTTACTCTTCGCCTTCAAGGCTGCTTCAAGCTCCTTTGATTTTGTTATCAAGATCCTCTCGTTCTCGTTGGCTCCTCTGAACGTGTTTTCAAGCTCTGGAACTGCGTGGTTGTGGATTCTTCTGAACCTCAAAGGAACGATAGAAAGGTGCTCTGCATTCGGATATGCAGACATATCATCCACAACCACCCACTTGTTGAAGCTCGAGCTTCCTGGCGGGTGATAGTAACTTTTGGAGTAATCAACATTAAAATTTTCTGGTATATATTCATCAACCACGGAGAGGTAGGCAACGGACGCAAGTAAAGAGGTGATGATGATGACATGAATCGGGCGATGTGCCGATATCCTTGCTAAAGCGCTGCTGGCTTTATTTATGATTTCTAGCATGTTTGGCGGATAGCGTCTAATTTAATGTTAGTAATGCTGAAACTGATCACATTCTCCCGAAATGAACTACGTTGACAATTGTACCTTTTTCAGGCTCTATTCATCAACCTACGCTTGAAAAATCTCTTCACTTACCTTTACAACTTCTACTACGCCAAAACAGAACGTTGTGATGCTTTGAAGTTCGTTTTATGTCGTTTAACTCGAGAGCGTCTAAAATTTTTACTACCATAAAACGAACGCGAAGATGTATATGTTGAAAAATTAGTATTGCAACCAATTTGACCACAATTACCAATGAGCAGAAACATGATAAATTTATTGATGTAGACTCTTGTAGAAATTAACTAGGTTTCTTGATACTAATCTATTTGAGAGAAACTAATTTGATGTCGAAAGTCAATTCTGAGTTTGCAGGGATGCCTGGTAAAGCTTGACTACCGTAGCCCATCTTTGGAGGGATGATAACTCTTCTCTCGCCTCCAACAGCCATACCGGCAACACCCAAGTCGAAACCCTTGATACACTCACCTTTACCTAAGTTGAAGGTGAAAGGCTTACCGGAGGTGTTTTTGTCAAAGACCTTACCGTTCTTCAACTTACCGATGTATCTAATACCGACCTTGTTACCAGACTTGGCGGCCTTTCCAGTGCCAACTTTTCTGTCCTCGGTGACAACACCGCCTAACAAAGTCTTGGTTGGGTATTTTTTGGCAGAGGCATCCTTGGAGTCGGTGGACTTGGCTTCTTCTTTGGCGGCCTTTTCTTTCTTCTCCTTTTTCTCTTTCTTAGAGTCTTTCTTTTCCTTCTTTGCGTCCTTTTCCTTTTCAGCAGCAGGTCCGGTAGGGCCTTGCTCTAACTCCTCGGAGAACAGGACGCTTTTGTTGTCCTTCTTGGATTTCTTTGATTTCTTGGTGCTTGGCTCTTCGTCGGCGCCTCTTTTCTTGGAGTTTTCCTCGTCTTCGGCCACTAACTCTTCAATCTTGTTTTCGACGTCGGAGGCCTCTTCCAAGTCATCCAAGTCGTATTCTTGCCCATCGGCGAGCTCATCTTCATCGGGAGTCAAGTTGTACTCGTCGTCGCTGTAGTCGTCGTCGTATTCATCCTCAGAGTCTTCGTCGCCTGGGTGCTCTACGTAGTTACCAGTCAAGTGGATAGGGTAGGAACCAGTAACAACGAAGAAGACCTCTTCGTCTGGCGAGATGGTAAGATCGAGAGTTTGTTGGAACTGAACTTGAGGGGACAAAGTACAGACAACAAATTCAGAGACGTCATCGTCTTCGTCTTCGTCATCTTCATCGTCGGACGATCCCTCGAGGTCGATGTTCTCTTCGTCTTCTTCCTCGTCTTCTTCCTCTTCTTTGGACTCTTTCTTTGCTTTCTTGGTCTTCTTATCCTTTTTGTCCTTTTTCTCTTCCTTTTCTTCTTCAGACTCCTCAGAATCTAATTCGTCTGACTCTTCGGCTTCATCATCCTCGGAGTCCTCGTCATCGTCAATGAACATGTTGGTTCTCTTCAACAATCTTAATGTCGATGGCTCTTTCTTATCATCAGTGGCTTCGGGGTCAACAGAAGCCAAAGTCAACCTGATGGTAACAGGATACTCATCTTCGATGGCTGGAACCGGGTTGAATGGCGTAAGCGCTAAGTTGTATGTAGAGATAGGAATTAATGAAGACATTGTGTATAATCTGAAGAGAAGATAGTTATTCCTTAGGAAATTTTTTTATTTAAATTCGATGAGATGTCTATTTTTTCAGTGCATCGCACATTATGACCATCTCCATGGGCCAAGTATGCAATTAACAGCAACTACACAACAGCGAAATTCGTTCAAAAACTATATTAATAGACAAAGAGTGAGTTATACGAGGTTACATACAACTGTATGGAAAAATCAGATATTTAAGTTAAAACTTCAATAAGTGTGGCTTATCACCGTTCTTCAAAGAGAAAGAAGAAGCCAAGTATTGCTTTAATAATGGAGTCTTCTTGATTTCAGATAACAAAGCAGCATCAACTGATTTTTGGTCTTGGATTCTCTCAGCCTTGATTTCTTTCTTTGGTTGAGCTTCGTTGAAGAAGTCAGCTTCAGACTTCTTAGATCTTGGGACCTTTTCTCTAGCAAAGTATTCAACGTTGAACTTGGAGGTTTCGACACCTTCAACATTGACCTTGGTAGAGGTGGCAATGACGTAACGAGCGTTAACTCTTCTCAAAGGAACACCATTGACCTTGAATGGACCGGAGACCAACAAAGTGTTGTCTTCCAAGTTCTTCAAGTAGACGACTCTCTTACCTCTGAATCTACCTGCCAACAAGATCAAGACGGTACCTGGAACCAAGGAGGCACGCAATTTTTGAGGACGAGCAGTCTTTCTAGATTGTCTTGGGATTGGAGTCTCTTCGGACTTGTACCACTTTGAAGGCTAAAAAATTGTTAGTAAAATATTCTTTCAACTTCGCTACAGAGCACGTCTCCTCTGGATCCTTGTTTCGTTCCTATCCGTGTGTTGTTGCTTGTAGCTTTGCTACCTGCGACTTAGAAAAAATTTTCTGTTTGACATCAAGTCGCTGACTCGCCCACCGGCATTAATGCTTTACATGGGTTCCCATCAAGATCCTCTGGTACTGTTCCAAAGTACCCGAAAAGGCTTGAATCGGTTTCCCGTAATTTCACTAGTGTTTGTCCACCCACTTTGATGGCGTTCTAAGACACCGGTATATTCAATACAAAATTGCCCACTTCTCCAACAACTTGAAACGCTATAGCTCCACAACACACTAGGACATATTCTAAGCTCTGTGTCTTCACACTTTACATACGGTTTGACTCATTTTCACCTGTACTTCTAACTTGTAAAAAATCTCTTTATAGTTTTTACGATTTTTTTTGCCCAGTATTTTTCAACCAACTAGTCAGAGTGAGGATTTCCACCGTAGAAATCAAAAGTTACACAAACCCCGCCCAAATTTTTCCTCTTCGCTTCTTTGGAAAATCGCCCTTTTGTGTAACTTTTTTCCTCAATTTTGATCCCCATTCGGTCAAGTTTCTCGCATTGCCCTTCCATATTCGGCCGCGAGAATAAAAAATTGACACTCCGTCGTGTTTATCACGCTCTATACACGTGATTTACACGCTTAACTGGCGTGATATCCGTTGTGCTAGTGTGTTGACTATCACGTGCGTATACAGTACTAAAATAAATAGCAGTCACATAGTGCACGTGTGATTCTTACCCTTCTTGTGTGTATGTCAATGTCGTTGTGGTTGTCGTATCAGTGTGGTTGTAGTATCGGTGTCGTATAGATGTCGTATAGATGTCGTATAGATGTCGATGTCTGACTCTGTTCTAACTCTCTTTCCCGACCCTGTCTTCCTTTCGCTTCACAACTACGGAAAGTCGACTGTGCTGATTGTTACTCCGTCTGACTGATACTTTATGTAGGGGTCTGTTGCAGCCAGCCCAAAGCTGAACCTTAGTCCTGTTCAGTAAGTTCAGCAAATGTTTGCAGCAGTTAGCAATGTTGAAGTATTGCTTACCTTAGCCTACACAAATGTTTAGCCAGAATTATTTAACATCGTCTTATATTAAAATGTCAAGATGTACAGAGTAACAAAACAGTAAAACAATAAAACACTAAGTAAATACAATAATACAAGAGTACAAGAGTGAAGTTTTGCAAGGGAAATCATTGTTCAATGGAAACAGACAGGCAAATATGCATGCAACGTAAACGTATAAAAAAAAGAACCCTCTAGTACAACACAACACTCACACAGTAATTGAACAACGTTAAGCATAAAGTTTGCTGCCGCTAGCAGCTTAGGCTTTTGTGTCAGAATATCTCACATTAACAGCGATGGCACCTTCCCCAGCCGAAAGAGTAAAGTTTTCCGACTTGTTGATGGCTTCTGATAAAGCAAGAGTGGCAGAGCCAAGCTCGACATTCTTCCCAAACTTGTGGCTCTCTCTCACAATAAATATAAGTTCAGAGGAAGGAGCAGCCAAGAAAGGACTCGACTCACTCCAGATATAGTTCCCATTCTTGTCCGCTTTCGTTGATCTAGTCTTGAATAACGATTTCTCTTTGCTTGGGGTCTTCAAAACTGTCTTCACCTCCAATGAAGAACTTGAAAACCCTTGAGCAGCAACAATAGCAACTCTTCCGGGATAGCGATCATGTCCATTCACGCTACTAGCAAAGCTTCTACCGTCGCTGTCGTTATTCACATAGCCAACTTCTCCAGTGTTAGGTTTCTGAGGTTTAGGTAATGAGTTTGGATCCACATTAGGTGCAGCGTGGATTTCATGTTTAGGTCTGTCAACCTTGATGTTATCGGCTGGGCCAGGCTTTTGTTCTTCTTCTTCTTCTCCCCCTTCCTTATTTTTATCCTCTGATTCTTTATGTTCTTCATCTTCCTCGATATTCGTTTCCTCTGCTTCATTGAACTCTCCGCCATTAGCTCTATCCTCGGCTTGCGAGTGTTTTCCGTTCTTACTTGTTCTACCTGTTCTGCTGGTTCTTCCTGATCTACCGGTAGCACCTGTCTGAGAACTCAATTGCGAGACCTGGTCTGAGTCGTCTGGAGCGAGTGAACCATTATCAGTGGAGGATTTCTTCTTTGATTTTCCCAAACCTCGGATAAAAGAAGAGCCCTTTGTAACACCATCACTGGCAAATCCAACACCGCTACCAACTGCGTTACCTGCAAATCCTGCGGCACCACCAACTGCCTTGATTGGAGCATTCTTGATCGCATCAAGATCAATTGGTAATCCACTAGAAGCATTCAATTTTGGTCTTATATATTCAGGCTTGAAAGCAGCTCTCAAATTAATTTCACCTTGTGTATCAAGGTAAACACTGAATTGAGTTGACTTAAAAGGTTCCAACGTGGAGATATCCAAATTGACTGCGCCTAACAACTCAGGTTTGTGTGTTAAGTCCCAGTCGAATATCTCCACTAAAAGAATTTGTCTCGATCTGGAAAGTAATGGAATTTCAACAGCCTCATTCCAAACAGGGTCGAGAGTCTTTCTCTTCTTGTCGGTCTTGTAGACTTGTACACCATCGAGGCTGATACTGCAAAATGGATCGGACTTTCCATTCTTGTCCACGGATGGTAATCTGGTAGCACTCAAAATATCCAAACTCAAGTATCCAACATCCAAAATTGTGTCTAATGGGGCCAATTTAACAGCAGAAGGTATGAATTCTAATTGAACTTTGATTGCATTTTTTTCATTGAACTTCAACTCAATAGGCTTGTTGTATGCCCTCTTCAAGATTTCAATCGTGTCAAATGTCTTCTCCATTATTATATCCTTTTCGTCATTAACTTCAAACTTTTTAGAAATTCTGAAAATGAGCTTTGAGTTTGGCAAGTCTCTGATGAAACCTTCAGCGGTTGACACAGTCTCTAATTTTCTTCCGTCAGACTTTGGTGTAATACCTGAAGGATAGGCATGATCATCAAACAACGTATGAACATGTACTTCAGGCTTATCAAACCTTCCACTTAATATGTGAACAACGGCATTACCTGTTCTATACTTAATAGTCTTTTCTAATGGCATCTCAATACGTTCAGGCTCAGGTATGTTATCATCATTGAGTTCCACCCATTCATATTCACCTGGATGTTCCTTGTACAACTTTTGATCGTCCAACTTCTTCCGCTCTTCTTTCTTTTTCTTCTCTTCCAAATATTCAAAATATTTGTCCTTATTTTGTAACTGACTGAGTGTGTAGATAGGAAGCGTGGGGACGAATGAAACAGAATAAGATAATGTTCCATGTTCGGCACCATTATACAACACTGGTTGTTCAATTATTTCTTTCGATCCATCATAACCTAAGAAGTAGCCCTCTTTGTTTTTCTTCAAAAAGTCATTGACGTGAACAGCACAAGTACCCAACGATCTATCATTCTCCTCTTCTTCTTCATCCATAATCTCTACCAAAATATGTTGATGGTCATTGTGAATTGGAAGAAAGACGACAGAGTTAAAGTTTGGATCAACAGTGTCCGCAATTGTCGCTGTCTTGCCTCTTACTTTACCGTTCATACGCACCCTGATGTATGGATCAACCTTGCCCACCGCTTCTAAGTTCTTAAGACCAGTAGCCGAGCGAAGATGCAACTTAAGGCCACCTATAGAAGCATTGAATTGGGTATCAATTTGGCTATTCGACATACCCAAAGCTTTCCAGTTGGCAGAGATTCTAATCTTGCTTGGTGGAGCGTCTGGGCTCGTAGGTTCACACTTGATCCACTCTTGACCTCTTGAACTTTCAAAGATGAGATCTTGTAAGTTTGCATCCAATTTTCCCACTAACGTATCGTCTGCCGAATCCTTAATATAGATTTGAACTTGAGTACTTGACTGCTGTGTAATTAAACTTTCTAAAGTTTGCTGCCAAGAAGGCAGATTGGTTTGTCTGACCCTACGACAAGTCTTGACCAACTCGTTATTCATGTGGATTTCTGCGTAAGGATTCAAAACTCCCAAAACAGATTTGGAAATATCTAAATCTTTAGCCTCGTGCAACGTTAATTTCAAGATACCAACTTCACTATCGGTGTTGGATTCTTTTGTACCATCATCCAAAACTACTGGCTCTAAAGTTGGATAGTACTTGAGGTCGTACTCTATTTTTCCAACCACTCTACCACCTTCAAGTAAATTTTTGACCACGTTTATTTGTGAGTCTTTTTGAAGTAAGTCGGCCAAAGGTACCAGAACAGTTCCGATGAGCTTATCATCTTGTTGATCTTCAATCAAATTGAAGACGTTGAATGAAAGATGATTTGAATCCAAATTGTTCAAAAGTATGTACTTTGTCTCCATGAAAATAGGAGAGGTGGTGTCCTTTTTGGTCTTGGTAACTTCCTCGACGTCATCATTGTTCTCAACCTTAAGCTGGACATAAGGATGAATCACCTTTTGTTTCTCAATAGGTTTCAAATTGGTACATGATTTGATGGTTACAGAAAGGCATCCAATAGAATCATTTGATTGCTGAGCCAAAATCTCCTCAACATCAATGTCCAAAGAATTAGGTGCATACAACATGGGCCTCAAATTTGCATGAATCAAACCATTCACAAATGAAGACAAACCGGGGATGAAGGACATTATATCAATACCCAAGGTGTCCCCACCAACTGGTTTCAAGACGTAGTCAATAGCTGGTGGTTCCAAAAACTGAATGGAAACCATTTTAACATGGGGGAAATTTTGTGATAACTTGAGTTTGATATTCATATGACCCTTGAATGTCATATCCTCTACCAAAATAGGCAATGATTTGCTTATAAAAGCTTTTCCAATGGTGACACCCAAGGCCACTTTTGGATTAATCTTCTTTTTTATTTCGTTTTTGGTCATATCATCTGTATCATTGGGAGCAAATGCAAAAGCCCAGTCCATTTCAACATGGTCATGACCCTTTTTCGTGTACGACTTGATGCTCTCAACTCTTGGAGCCTTGGATCCCAAAGTGAACTCGTCAAGAGACAAAGCCTCAATCCCAAACCCTGGTGCCTGGTCTTTCAACACCTCATTGGCTTGAAACATAACTTGCTTCGACAACTCAGGCATGTAAATAACCCAGAACTTGTCCAAAAACGAGTTCAACCACTCCATGGTTTCCAACTGGTTTTCTAATCTATTGCTTGCCTCAATGCGGGTCATATCATCACGAATGTTTCTGTTAAATCTCCTGAACTCAATTCTGTACACAGAGTTGGTGAAGAGCAATACAAACCCAAGAGAGAGAATGCCGCCTCCTAGTCTAGCAACAAGCCAGCAGAAGAAACAGGTGCCTATCACCAACGAAGTGTTCCAGTACCAGTCACAAAAGAAGTGGTCTGTGACATACGACTCAATAGCTTTACTTATCTGCAAAAGCCTAATCTTGTCGCTTGCGTCCTCAGCATCCCAGAAACCGACATTCTTCCAAGAAAATGTAGCATTCTGTCTGACGCTGGCTTTCGCTGGAGGTTGCTTTTTCGTTCCCTCGATGTTCGACCCGTCAACAGGCGCACTTCTCTTGCTCATGTTGAGGTTCTCCTTACGGTTGATTTCTTCGATGTCCTCTCTGTTAGGACGACGTTGATCAGCATCTTGTGGTGATTTTTGCTAAAATTGTTAATATAAGCGTTCTTTGCTTATTTTGCTTCGAAGCGCTAGCCGCTGACCGGACTCTGCTCTTGTCAGCGAAAGAATTCAACTTACTCCCATAATGTTGATCTAGTTTTCGTCAATCTTTGATAGACTTATACCTTGGCACTTCTAGGTTATTTACAAATCCTAAAGAAAAAACTCGTCACTATAAAAATTGGGTTGGATTAGAGTTAGAAAACAGGATCTTCATTGAACCTCCAGCGAGCTAGGATTGCGATTTTCATCTACAGCCTGGTCACGTGATCGTTCATCTGATCGAGTCTTATTATTACCCCTGAAAGTTCATTGCTACGTATACCTGCCCAGCTGCTGACTTCCTCCATTCTGTGGTGCTTTAGGCAGTTGTAGCGGTCTTCCATGATAGTCCTCGGTAGAGTTTGGTTACGATAATGTTTGCTGCTCTCATGGAGGTGGGAAAAAAATCTTAATTTACAAAAAGTTGCAAAATGTAGATATAGACAAGATTGCCAGAAGACTGAACTAGAAAAATCCAGATAGATAAGCAGTATAGCATTCGGCTGAAGTTCGTATATCATAGTACTGGGCTCAACGTCTGCAACGAGTCTAGAATACTTTTGGTAAGCCACTAGTATCGTTTCTCATCACCTACACAGCAACAAAAATCTGGAGAAAGTTCGGCTTCTTTTTGCAGGGCACTGAAAAAGAATAATTGCAAGCCCTGGGCTTTCAATATCTTTGGACTTAAAAGACATATTGCGGCATCGAGTGGGCCCGAAGTAATGCAAAGACACTTACAAAGTAACATTTAGAACTACGTTCTCGTTACTTTATGGCCAAATTGTTATAGCAAGTCTGAGGTTAATTTTTCGATAGTTCACACATACATGCATATTCAAGGTAGAGTAGGACAAAAGTTGACATTCGCTGCAGCACCATACATAACTGCATAGTAATGGGCTACCAGGTGCCTAGTGCTACTTTGGGGTCTTGCAAAAAGTTACAGAGTAGTCGAAACGTACTGTGAATTATACTAGATATATCGCGTAAAGAAACTAAACAGATTCTAAAACAACATCTTTGAAACCGGCGGAAGTTTTCTTACCCTTTTCTTCAGTAGAGCCCTCACCATGCAAAGCTAACAAAGAACCCAAGTCGAACTTTGGTTGTTTCAACAACTTGACTTTTCTGACGTGGACATTTTGCAATGGTAAGATAGTTTGGGTTGACTTCTCGATCTCACGGCCAATGACTTCTGGAATCAACTTGGAAGTTAATTGAGCCAAGGTACAGTTAGAGACTTCTCTTTGCATGATCTCAATCATCTTCTTTCTGATTTCTCTCAATTTGGAAGATTGAGCGTAGGTGGTCTTTCTAACCTGGTTTGGTTGTCTCTTGGTGAAAGCGATAGCGAAAACTCTCAAGACGTAGTCATCAGAGGTCTTGACAGTGACGTTGGCCTCCACTAAAGATTGCCATTTTCTGACCAAGGATCTCAATTTGTCAGAAGTGAAGTCAATTCCGTGGAAGTTGGTCAACAAGTTCTTACCTTGGACTTCGTCAACTCTCAACTTGACTTTTCTGTATGAGTGGTCTTCAGAGCCTTGCAAGTCAGCCAAACAGACTTCCACAACACGTCCCTTCAATCCATCGGCGGCGTTCTTTAAACCAGTAGATCTATTAATTAAAGTCTTACCAACAGCCCTGTTCTCGAAAGTGGAAGGAGCCTTGATATCAAACCATTCTTTCTTGGTGAAAGGGTCAACGACCTTCTTCTTCAATCCCTTCTTACCCTTGGACAATCTCTTGTTCTTACCAACAGCCATGTTTGCTTACTAGGTACTTTAAAAAATGCTAGTAGTAGGTTTTTTTTTCACTATTTTTCACTGCTTCTGAGGGAACAAAGTCTGGTGAAAATCCTTTTTTTGCATGTTACACAGAGGCCATTTTACAGATTAGATAACGTGACCATCGTGACGGCGAAAATGAGGGCTCCAACCCTCATCCTAGCGTGTACAACACAAAACCACATGGGTCACATGATCATAAAATAAACACGTGATCATCAAGGTTCCTATCAAAGTAAACAAAACGACTTGTCACCATAGGAGGAAGGCTATTGGCATAGTTGTGGTTCCAAAGCTAGCTACAATGGATAATAACAGTTCCTACGATGAACAGAACAACCAGTAAGTGCAGTCGTCCACCAGTAATGGGGAGCCGGAAGCCGGAAATACTAACTTATCAGAGTGGCATTGAAAATAGGGTTGATTGGAGACTCGCAAATCGGCAAGACATCATTAATGGTCAAGTACGTGGAAGGGTCCTTTGACGAAGATTACATACAAACACTTGGGGTCAATTTTATGGACAAGAAGATACAGATCAAAAACACGGTAATAACATTTTCCATATGGGACTTGGGAGGACAGAAAGAGTTTATCAACATGCTTCCGCTCGTGTCGAACGACGCCGTCGCCATATTGTTCATGTTCGACCTAACACGAAAGTCGACGCTAAACTCGATCAAGGAGTGGTACAGACAGGTCCGAGGTTTCAACAAGACGGCCATACCTTTTCTTATTGGCACCAAATACGACCAATTCATAGACTTGTCGCAGCAAGACCAGGTGGAAATAACGCAGCAAGCAAAGAAGTTTGGTAACGCCATGAGAGCACCCGTGATATTTTGCTCCACCAGTCATTCTATCAACGTCCAGAAGATATTCAAGATCATCTTGTCCAAAGCATTCGATTTGCGGCTCAACATCGACGAAATAGTCAATGTAGGAGAGCCAATCCTCCTTTACAAATAAAGTCCATAGCATACCAGCTTTCCGTTCTGCTGAGCAGCACCACCATTGCCAACTAGCTCAAATTTATCGGTGTCTAGTGTTGATGGCATTTATACGATATATATTTACATACAGGATAAAGCATTCATCATAATATAGTACGGTGATATCGAAATCCATAATACAAGGAACAACGTCAGATAGAAGTAAAAGAGAATGGCCAAGAGCCAGAAAGACTTGAAAGGGTGGCAGTATGCTTTGGGAGATGAGCCTTTTGTGAAACTGGACTCTCCAGCAGAAAAATTGGAATCCTCGTCCAGACGAAGTAGACGACGTCAACCACAGGCAGCCCAGAAGATCACATTGAGAAATGTTGAAGAAGACTTGAGTATCAAGGAAGGAGATACGTTGCTTGTGCAGCAAAAGGGAAACTCGCCTGAAATTGCTCTAGTCAAGGAGATCAGATTGGGGAATGATAGTTTCCTTGATATAGTGGTAACCTGGTTTATCAGAATGAGAGACATTGAACTTGATGATCTACCTAAAGTTAAGGAATATGAAGATCCAACAAAGTTGAATGATAATGAACTTTTCATAACTGCATACCTAGATGAGATCAAACTCTCGGAAATCGTTAGTTCTGTGAGGGTTTTATCTTATAAGGAGTTTGACGAAATAATCTTGGATGATTCGAACAAAGCCGATACGTTTCTTTGTAGGAGGGGCACCGATTCCGTAGGTGAGAACTTCACCGATGTATTTGACTTCAAGGATAAAATGAAGAATTTTGAGAATGATAGCAATAAATTTATTGACTTCATACGAAGCAGTACTATTCCACCCGCTTATAAAGGGTCTTCGAAGGCTCGAAGTAAGAGTGTGTCTGCAGTGAAAGAGGAACCAGGAGTAGTTCCCCCAACTCAGATCAAAAATAATACAAGAGGTAAGAAGAAATCAGGCTCAAAAAATGTACGAAGGTCACCTAGTAAATCCGCTGAAGATGAAAAGCACTCGAGTGAAGACGATTCGAGCTCAAGTGCAGATGACGGTGAATTGCCAGGCTCCTCTGAAGGCGAGGTAGCAGAAGAAGAAGAAGAAGAAGGAGCACCAAGAACTCCATCCAAGAGAAAGAGAAAAGGAACATCTAGACTGAGATCATATGCCAATGATAAGTTGGACGAAGAGTCCAGGAAATTCATTACTTCGATGATATCGCCATTAAATAAAAGACTTAAAATCAAGGAAGCATCAAAACCGTCGATTTTATCTCTATCACCAAGAAAGCCCAAGCTTAATTCACAGTTGACAAATTTGGGTGTTGACTCATCAACAGAAGCATTCAAAGAGTTGAAAGCTAAATTGCATACGTCCGCAAAAATTTCCTCTTTACCATGCCGTGAGGATGAGTTCACGTCAGTATATTTGAATTTAGAAACAGCAATACAAGAAGAAGCAGGGTGTTGTATTTATGTTAGTGGGACCCCTGGTGTGGGGAAGACGGCAACTATTAGGGAAGTGGTATCTCAACTCAAAGATTTGGCGCAGACAGGAGACTTAAAAGATTTCGACTACTTGGAAATCAACGGTTTAAAGCTACTATCACCCAATGTTGCTTATGAAGTGTTGTGGGAAAAAATTTGTGGCATAAAAGTTAGTGCATCAAATGCTGCTCTTCTTCTCGAGAACTATTTCTCGCAAGATACCGAAAAGAAGCCTTTGGTGGTCTTAATGGATGAACTAGACCAAATAGTCACTAAAAAGCAAAACGTCATGTATAATTTTTTCAACTGGCCCACATACAATCATTCGAAACTCATTGTCATAGCTGTTGCAAACACCATGGATTTACCAGAGAGGGTGTTGTCGAATAAAATTTCGTCGAGACTTGGATTGAGGCGTATTCAGTTCATTGGGTACACTTTCGAGCAATTAGGGATTATTATTAAGCATAGACTTGAGATGTTATCAATCCAGAATAGAAGAAAAGTTATATTGAATGAAGACGCTGTTGGTTTTGCATCAAGAAAAGTTGCCAGTGTTAGTGGTGATGCCAGGAGAGCTTTGACTATTTGTCGCAGAGCAGTTGAAATAGCAGAAACAGAGTTTCTTGAAAATACTAAAGCAGATACTAATGAGAAAACGCCAGCAGAGGAGCAAGAGGCCTTCACGGTTAAAATATCACACATATCAAAAGCCATAAATGAGACTGTCAACTCACCAATATCTCAGTGCTTATCTAGTCTTTCGTTTGAATGCAAATTGTTTTTGGTTGGTGTTCTACTTCGGATCAAACGCTCTGGTTTAGCTGAAAATGCTCTCGGCGAAATTATTGACGAGATAAAAAACTCTTCAGCAATGCTTACTTCCAACGAAGGCTCAAAGCTATTCGAGTCGGTGGACTCTAGGATAGGATTAGCAGACTTTTTGTATAAAGGAGGATTGATACATAATCAAGAACGCTTGGAAGCAAGACAGCATAATATAAGGATTCTTATGTTCAAAGAAGTGGTAAGTGACTTGGTCGAAACTGGTATCTTGATGCAAAAAGCCATCAAAGGTGAGAGACATAGACTAATTACATTGAATGTGTCGGAGGAGGAGGTTATCGCCGTTTTGAGGAGAGATAAAGTAATTTCAGAAATGCTTGGAACTTTATAAAGTCAAACTTCGTTCGAACGGTCGAAAAGAATCGACAGTAGTTATCATCAAAAGTTGATTGGGCATGTATAGAATGATATAGACAGTTGAGATTAGGTTTAAATAATTTTTTTTTTTAAACTACTAATTTTTCAAAAAAAGAATCGATAGTTATTCTTGCTAACACCACTGCATAGAACTGTCTTAACATGTCACTGATAGATCCAACAGACTTTGTAGAGGCTCCGGAGGAAGCAAAGAGCCTCAGATTCGAAGATGAAAAGCAGCAAGCTAAGTTTGAATTAGGTGTTTGTATGGCAATCTACAAATGGGATGACCTTGATACAGCAGTGGTTAACTCTTGGGGAGGACCAAAGTCTAGTGAAAAGAGAGATTGGATTTCTGGTATCACTATTGACCTTTTCGATGAAAAAATAGTTGATGTTCTGTTAATCGAGGAGACGCTTCTTTATGCTATGGTGGACGAATTTGATACGGAGGTGGACAACGATTCAGCATTGATGACAGCTGCCTTGATCATGAAAATATATAGAGATGTTGCATCCAGAAAGTACGATCTAGTGGATGAAATGTATTCAAAGTGGCAAGAGAAACAACAAAGGGGCATAGAGAGGAAAAAAGTTTCGGTATCTGCTGACCCCCAAAATCCTGATGTGTCCGATGACGACGAGTCAGAAGAGGAAGAGGAAGTACCAAACCTTGTGAACCAGGAAAATGATATGGAAATAGACCAACCTCAGGGTCCAATAATTGATGATGATGGTTTTGAATTAGTACAAAAAAAAGGACGAGGTAAAAGGCATTAAGTATTTAAAATGTATTATAGTATAACACTGATGTGTGAGAATAAATGTCAAGTGCTAATAGAGTTTCTCGGGGTGTTTGTCCTTGACCGGTTCAAAGTATTTAATGAATGCAAAGATGTAACCGAGTTTCTAGGTGCGTACCTCCCGAAAGTTGATTCTTGATCCTCGAGGATTGAACCATCAGAGTGTAAGGACGTCGTGCTGCTGGTATTATGCTGTGTAACTCTGAAATCACTGAACCTTTTAGTTAGGTAGTTGGCCATGTCATTGACTCCTCTGGGGGTAGCAGGAACTGCTTGATTAGTTGGGATTCCAATCCTTGAGTTTATAGAGCCTAAGAAGCTTTCATTATTAGAATTTTCAATCTTGAGTAATTTTATATTGCTGTGGTTCCAATGATTTATAGCTGTAAGTGCATTCATCACATATGTTATGACATCTTCAGAATCATTTGCTGAGCTAGACGAATCTTGAGATTGTTTAGTAAAACCAGCGAAGCTAGATGTGAATCTGCTCAAGCTCATAAATGACATCTGTATATTTTTCATCAACTTATTGTTGTTTCCGGTGTACGATTTAACGTCATCGATTGAATTGTAGATGTTTCCAAATAGTAAGGAGATATACCATCCCAAAGAAAGGTGACTCCAACTAAATCTCAATGGCTCCAAAGGTGTATTGGGGAGGAAATCGAAATTGATTTGACTCTTGTGTTCGAAATAAAGTTGATCGAAATCTATGTCCTCAATATGCTTCACTAATAGTAGACTTTCCATAGTTGCGCCTTCTCTACTAGACCAATAGTCTCGCAAAACCAATTTGAGATGGGGAATCACGATAGTTAACAATATTCTTAATGAATCATTGCCACCCCATGACCTTTTCAATGGAGAGTCTATTGGCAATTTCTCCTTTGCATTAGAAGACATACCGGTAGGTAATTTTGGTCTTAATGCTGTATTTATCGCTGAATCTTCGTCTTCTTCAGTTCTGTTCCCGTCGTGAGAATGCGATAGACCAGGAGATCCTTCAAAAGATGTACGACTCCAAGGATTGTGCAAAGTGTTCTTGAAAGCTGTGTGTCCGGGCTCAGAGTCGTTGAAGGAGATCGTCGAACAAGTCTCGGATTTATGGGACTCGATGCTCGAATTATCGACAACAAATTCTTCGTTATCATTTATTGACTTGAGTGAATCGCCTCTGTAGTAGTCAGAGTGAAAATTGTGTATAGTCGTCCAAACTTGATCGTAGATCTTCTCATTTTTCATGATCGAAAAAAGAAGCATTCTTGAGGGTTTTGAGTTCTTAACAACTGCTGTACAAATAGCTCTGAATATTAATGCCAATAAGTCTGAGTGAAATGGCTTCTCGGCTAAAAAGCCTGGGTCAGCAAACTTGTTGATTAGTTGAGTTATTGATGTGCTTGCAGAGTATGAAAGACCACCTTTACTATTGTAGTTGCCCAACTTCTTGCTGACGTTATTGGTACTTTCCGTGGGCTTACTTGACACAACTGGGATCAAATTATATAGTATTTCCACTAAAGTTGTCAATAGAAGATTCGATATTCTGTAATTTTTGGGCATGTCGGCCATTTCAGCCGATCCACCTATTAGGAAAGCACAAATTTGAGTAACCAAAAAGTCTCTGGTAGTGACAGGCAGTGGACTCGTCTTAAATGTTGATGGAAGCCCCTCGTATATATTCCTGCTTATGGGATGAACCAATTTTTCAGTGAACGTGCTTTCGGCAGATAAGTATAAGCTGAAATATGAGCATATTCGAACTGTATTTCTGTGGGTTGCAAGGCCTTGAAATGTATGAATATAGTAAAGCATTATTATCAATAACTCATCCGCGTATTCTTTAGCTATCAACATTTTAAAGTACTTATTGCATTGACAAAGCTCCCAAATCGTCATCATGACCTCTGTGGACCATAGGGATGGTTGAGAGTTACTTCTACTTAAGCTCAAATTGAATTTTGAGGTTTCAGAGTTTTTGGCGTCCACCAACGGCCCTCTCAATATTCTCATAAAGTAAGTAGCTATGAAACTTAGTTCTTCCTCTTTATATAGTTTTCCCAAGTAAACTCTTGCCATATTATACAGTTTGTGTCCTTTGTTGAGACTCAAATAATCAAGAAACGCAATATTCTCTCTAGTAGGAAGCGGGTAAACCACCATAAGGGTGACTAGTTGAATCGAGTACGTCACTAGCAAATGCCTCATTTCTGTCAAGTGCATGTCGTTATAAAGAAGCCCATTTTCATTAACCTCTTTTGCCGAACGACAAGTTACGTTGATCAAAGAGCAAATAAGGGTCAAAAGCTCTACCTTGGGTGTTGCCGCCACCAAAAGTGAAAGGAACTTGGAACCCCTGGCAACAATTTGTGATGGTGATAAGTAGAATGAACTTGAACAAAGAGTTAAAATGAGCTTCAACACCTCCATCCTGTTACTGTCAACAACTAAGTTCGGGGTCAAATACCTCGAATGTGCTCCTATCCCTGGTTCCCATACTGAAAGCACTTTATTGGACCTGTCCTTCGATCTTGTTGAGATCTTGGGGTCGAGGGTGAAGTGTCTTGTGAATAGCAACTCTATCAACGTACGAAGCAACTCCACTCCAAGCATATCTTCACACGACTGTTCTTTGTAATCATCTTCTTGATGAGGCTCCTCCTTTTCAAGGATGAAGGACGAGGATCCACTCGAAGAATTGAGCTCCCTAGTGTATCTCGAGCACTGCAGAGCAACAGCCATAGGGTCAAATTTTCTGCTCCAAAAAATCTGCTTTTCCAACAGTCCCGAAGAATAGCTTGCCTCGTACATGAAAGGTACAAGCTTAGTCAAAAAACGTATACAATTCAACACCTCATGACTTGGAGCTTCTTTGCAAGGAAACTTTTCGTTTGATCCCAACTCGATCAAATGTCTGCATAATTGCCTTATAAGCACAGCAAAATTGGACACATTCTGGTCTCTTGTAGCCTTGATATCTGACGGAGTTAGAAGTTCAAAAATGTCATTACAGTTCTGGGGTTTTTTCCAAAAGACATCCCAGTACTCCAGTTGATCAACGGGGATGATTCTGCCTTGGCCTAATTTGAAAAAATGATTTTTGAACCAAAGCTTCTCATCAGCTGTTCTCATGCTTTCACCATTGGCCATTCGTCTTGATGCTCCTATCACTTATAGTTTACTGCTATCTTACTCCTTCATTTCTCTACATTTAACTAAGAATTTCCTGTCAAAGTATATTCCGACCCGTGCCCGTGACTACCATAAGTTCTATTTACTTTTAACAACTACGACTGTTAACGTACATAACCTAAGGGAAAGGGAAAATGATGTTGACTCTATGTATGTCTTTGTCTTTTCGATAACAGGATGTCTTCATCAGTGCTTTTTCGTATGCTTCCCACCAAAGAACCGTATCCGATATCGACATCCATGCCAGCTGCCAAGTCCGAATTCTGATCCAGCAAGCTGGAGAGGTTATCCTGCTCGCCAAGGTCGTCAGCGTCTCCAGAGTTGGTGTAGACAGGTTCCAACTCAGAGACGTTGTTGATATCCCAGTTGGAGGGCATTTCTAAAGCTGGTACGGGCTGCGCTACGCTTTTGTCCTCCATTGAGAAGTTGAACTCCAGATCGCTGTCTGAGTTGGGGTGAAAGTAGAGCTCGGCACAAGTGGTTATGCCTTGGAAGAGCGACAGTATTGAATCAGGGTTGCCGGCAAAGGGGAACGGCGAGAACTCATTTTTGCACTTTGTAATAGCGACTTCCACGATGCCTTCATCGTCTGGCGAATGTGGCAGCACTAATTCTAGGTATGGGTTCGATATTATCTGTAAGTAGAGCACCTCTTCGTCGCCAGAGCCTTTCACAGCTTGTATCGGGATCAATCTATAAGGTAGTTTCAACCCACGATGGCTCTGATGTAGCCAAACAACAAGACCGATGTTCAACACGTAGAGAGAAACGCTCTCTTCCTCTATGGCTTTAATCTCTGGTGACACATGAATGACCGTCTTGTCGATGTTTCGTTTGACGGAGAACTTAAGGTTATTTGAACCAGCGTATAGTATATATTTATCGTCAGCTATCGTGAAATCTTTAGGAGATGAGGCATGGTACACCGAGGAAAGTATAGTATTTTCAATATTGGGTTCCTCGTATACTATCCCAGGACTGTAACCCATAACAATAAGCTGGACTTATCACAACGGGCCCCTTTGCTTGAAATCTACTGAGTTAAAAGTATCCAAGAGAATTTTTGTGCGATATATGACTACTATGGTGCAACTTTATGAAGAAGGTTTTCACTAAAATGACAGGGCCCTACTTTAGCTCCTAATGCTACAGCTGTTCTTAGAGCTACCACTACTGCCGCTGCGACTGCTGCTGCGACTGCTAACAAAAAGCTATAACGTTAACGATGATGTCTGTTAAAAGGATGCTATATGGTTTATTTGGTTTATTCAACTTTGCGAAAGCTTTCTGATAAGTCTCTGGAACACCGGGCTGTTGCCTTCATCGCTCTCGAGATCTCGTTTGATTTTCTCGGTCTTTTCTTGTTCTCTTTTCGCTAGCACGTCTCTGGAAGGTGGCATTGCTTCGTTCACAAGGTCAGCTTTTCTTGCTTCTTCGAATGACGAGATGGTCTTCTTCAAACCCTCACTTCCGTGTGACAAGGATCCTTTTGGTAGTATTCCACTGTTCAACAGCTTGAGATGTGCAACGTCCTCAGACTCCTGTCTCAAAACCTGGTACATCCTGGAAACACGGCCAATGGCAATGACCTTGTTACGCAAAGTCTGTCTTTTGAGTTCAAACAGGTCTTGGGCCGAGTCGCCACCAGTTTTCCCTGAAGGCTGGGTGGGAGTAGACTTGGACGTCACTTCGTCATTCATAAAGGAGGTTTCTTCGTCTAATTCTTCCTCGGTACAGATATTGAGAATCGATACCAACATGTCGGTCACTTTTTCACCCACAAACGGCAACGACCACGTAAACACATCCATAAAGTGAGGCAACCAGTAAGGGTGAGGTGAGGCGTTGAACTGTCTGATGTTCATGACATTATTTTCGTACTTCAAGACTGCGGCCTTGTTGTTGTATGTATCCAAGTAGTTTGGGGCGCTAAACATGGTCAATAAAGAAGGGAATCCCAAAGTCTTTGTTCGTTTGTACATTCTATAACCGGCGTCCTGTGCTTCGTGGGCTCTTATAATGGAAAGAAGGCCTGTTCTCTCGAGAAACTGGCACGACGCTTTGTATGTGAAGGCGTACGAACAGCCTCTCACCGAGTTTTTCAAAAAGGTCAGGTCAATATCATCGTTGTCGTAGTCCTCGATGGGGTCGGCCCACAACAAGTCGCATACGAGCCCCTTGGTGGGAGGCTCTTTGAAACGATCTATCTTTATGATATCGTTGAGGGTCTTTAACTCAGGAGAAAGGCCGCCGTGCACACAGAAAAACTGCTTGTTCATCACCGCCGCCAACGGCAACGCGTTGAACGACCGGATACATTCATCGTACAAAGTGGACGAGTACTTGTGCAAGCACTCAGACTTGAAAGTGAAGTATTCTGTCAAGTGCTTGCATTCGTGGTTACCTCGCAACATCCAGAACGTGTCGGGGTAGTTCAACTTCAACGAGTACAAGTAGAGAAGGCACTCGATCGAAAACGAGCCTCTGTCGACGTAGTCCCCCAAAAATAAATATGCCGTGTTGGCAGGATTGCCTCCCACTTCGAAAAGTTTCATCAAGTCGTAATACTGTCCGTGCACGTCGCCACACACTGTCACCGGCGCCGGCACCTCCAACAAGTTGGGCTCGCTGGCTAAAAGGTCTGTCGTGTCTCTCAAGATCCTGATCGCCTGTTCTTCGTGTAGCCTTCCCTCGTTGAAGAAGTGCTCTTTCAAAAACTCCGTGTTGGGGAGCCCGTTCGGGAGAAACAACTGCTCGTCCGTCGGCTTGAAGTCCGCTGGGGGCCTCACGCTTTGCACCACCCTTTCCTTGGTTGAAAGCTTTTCTCCTTCCTCTGTTATGTAAACGCTGTAATCTTTCCCATTACCTTCATTTTTTTCTTCCAACGCCCTCAACGCATTATTAACCTGTGCTATTTTATCTTGATGATTCCTGTTCGTCTCTGTCATACTGCTTCAATGGTGATTAACCTGATACTTTGCTATCTCTTCCTGGTTATTCTCCTGATGTTAACACCTAAACAGCAACGGCTACGCCTATAATTTTATCAGAAAAATTGTAGTAACATGATCGCGCTGTATTTGACCATACAAAAACTACTTGATTTTTCAGTATATAAGGAAACATTAGTGAGTAGTGAGAGTAAGAGGTACGAGGGCGGTCTATAACAAGGCCCAGTACCTAAGAAAAGAGGTGGTAGACATAAGAGGAATTGTAGTATATAGTGTAAAACAGAAAACAACTAGATATCGAGATGAGAAAGGTCCTCAGATGCGATATAATGAACATTGGCACAGCACTTGAAACCATTGAAGGAAGTAGCAGCAGCCAAAGTATAGGCACCCAAGTTAGGAAAATATAGCCAGTCACCAACAGCCACGTTGTGGGACAAGGAGGTTTTGGGAGAAACGCAATCCAAGCCATCGCAAGTAGGCCCCCAGATTGAGAAATTGTAGGTTTCTTTGCCGGAGGTGGCGTTGTAAAGGGCGTTGAAGTTGGCGGAGGGGTCCTCCAGGTTATAGGAAGCACCTTCGTGGCGCAACACGAGCGGCTGGGGGTGTTGGTGATCAAAGAGAATACAGTTCAAGTTGCCGTAGACACCGTCATTGATGTAGATCATTGCCTCGATGTCGTTGAGACGTTGCAAAGCAGGAGGAACGTCTCTGCGGGCAATGACGTGGGTGGCCAAGGTGAAAGCCTTGGAGACCATGAACCGGCCGGGCTCCGCGATGAAGCTAATGCCGTGTTTGGCAGAGAACTCGCGAGGGAAGAAGTCGGCCAACGACTGCTGGACCACGTCTGCAGCCTGGTCAAACGTGTCCATTTCGAAGCCTCCGCCTATGTCTAAGATGTTCATGGTGGAGCCAAAACCAAAGTCGAAAATGCCCCTGTCGAACACGGTTCGAGCGTCCTCGATGGCTTTGTGGATGGAGCTAAAGTCTTTGGCACCAGAGCCGATGTGGAAAGCGACGCCCCTCACACACAAGCCCAATTCAGCGGCCAAGGGAAGCAACTCGTTGACAGCGGTGTCAATAGAACACCCAAACTTCGTTGACAAGCGGCACAAGGCTGTGGAATCGTCAGTCGCAATTCTAATGAGGATTCCGCAGCCAGGATGAAACTTCTTCAACTTGTACAACTCCGCTGCGTTGTCGACAGTGGTCAACTGGATGTTGTTGTCGTGGGCGTAGCGGATGTACGAACCAGTCTTGCAAGGATTAGCATAGATAATGCGGTCCGACGACACCTGCAACTTCAACACGGTTTCAATCTCGCTTTTCGAAGCGCAGTCAAAGTTGCAGCCAAGGTGGGCTAAGAGCTTCACCACCGGCAAGCTGGGGTTGCATTTGACAGCATAGAATGGCTGCACCTGAGGCAATTTCTGTTTCCATTTCTTGACCGCTCTGTAAATCTCCCCCAAGTCAGCCACGAAAAACGAGTCTTCTTCTCCGGCCTCACAAACATCGCTGTCAATCTTGGCAGCCTCCGCAAGGAGAGTCCGCTTCACTGCGTCTTTCTGCTGGAACATTTGGCGGACACACAATTTGCCCTTCTTGTCCCCCTCATGGCCAAAATCATTCAATGAGGTAACAAGTCCATCGTATTTGTAGGGTTCTTCTATCTCAATCGATGGTGCCATATCCTGGTCGTCAGTTTCGTCTTTTTCGGCTTCGCTTCAGCGCTTTATCGTTCTTTGGTTCTCTAACTCAGACTATCAATCTGGGTCAAATTTCCCGACTTTAACCTGTACCGTTTCCCTGCTACTTCAAGCAATTGGTTGGCAAATCCAAGTCTTTCAATTCGATCTCCTTGGTAGGTATATTTTCCACTCTCAAGAAATATCTGAGTGTTTCTTGCTTTATTCTACCACAGTTCTGAACTTCTTCTTCACTCACTGGATACGTGAGTGTATAAATTATAGGACTTCAAGCGGCAGCTCTCGTAGGTAAAATAAACTCTAACGGAAGGACGTTTAAAAACTTAATCACTCGTACTGATTATAAGCTTTCAAATATGGATGTTTACTCCAATTATGTGCTAAAAAAGCTATATCAATTATAATTTATTATGTGATTCAGAAATTTTTCAAAATCTCTCAGCCAAAGAAAGTTCGCAGCTTGCTCTTCATTATGGTTGCGTTAAATAAAAAAATCTCTCGATGAAACTACAGCGTAAATGGCACTGTCAGAAGGATGTTTACTTTGTTCAGATGTCACGTAATTGGGCTATAACTCTATCAACTGCTCTTCCTTTGGTGGAGGTGTGGTTTTGTTTCTGGGGCTATTTGCAGAGGCATTATTTTGAGCATGCGAAAAGTTCCCCGTAGACTGGGCGTAAGATGCCGAGTTATCAAGGTGGGAGGTGTAATGGTTGGACATTGGAGAACCGACGGTATTCTGCACGTCCGGTGGCATCGATGGAAATCCTGAGTGGGTGGCCAGGTGCAGATTGGATGAGAATCCAGTGCCCTGAGGGTGGAGCTGATCAATTGGAGGAAATTTTGATTCTGCTTCATGGACATTGACTTCAGACGAGAATGCTGGGTTTGCCCGAGAAAATTGGGGCCTGGTGTATGTTGGCGAGGAGGCGACTTTTGGCTCCAGACCGTAAATGGGCTCTGAGGGATAATTGGGCTCTGAGGGATAATTGGGCTCTGAGGGATAATTGGGCTCTGAAGGGTAGTTGGGTTCTGAAGGATAGCTTGGTTCTGAGGGATATTCGGGAGACAGATCAGGATAGTCAGGCACTGTTACTGGGTCTGGAGATGACTCCGAGTAATTTGGCATCGAAGGTGGGTAGGAGAACTGCTGCTTCTGCTGCTGCTCTTGTTGCTGTTGCTGTTGCTGCTGAGAACCAAATTGCTCATGAGAGTACGCCGAGGGACGAGGGACGCCTGAATGATGAGAAATGACCAGCTGGTTGTTGTATCTGCCGGCACCGCCAGTTGCTGTCTGAGGAATACTTGACGTGATCGAGTGGGTCGTGAATGCCTGACTCAACTTTGAGTCTAAATAGCTATCATAAAGTCTAGTAATGGTAGATATCTTGGTGCTCAACTCCAAAAACAGCTCGTATAATGAAATCGAAGTGCGAAGACTTCTGTTCACTTTGGGCTTCAACTGAACCACTCTTCCGTGAAGCTCGCTCAAGTTCGTATCATAGAGAATGCTGGCCTGTCTTTTGGGGTCGTTTTTCGATGAGTTGATCATAGTGATGAACAAGTTGATAGAATCCTCTTCTTGCTGGGTCAAGTCTTCCACCGTGGCGGTTCTTTGCTGCTGGATTGTGCTAGGAGCAAATTGAGGTGGTTGCAGTCTGTCCAGGATATTCTGATCATTTTGGCGGTCAAAGGGGAAAATGTTATTGTAGAAATCGCTCTGGGGTTCGGGTTCTTTGACTCTAGCTATCGACGCCAGTTGTTCCTTTTGCTTCTTTTCCGCCTCGAACTCTTTCAAACTAGCAGCAATAGCGGCTTTCATCTCCTCGTCTTCATCGTCATTGGAGGTACTTTGCGAATGCTTAGGAGTGGCAGAAGGCGGTGGCTGTCTAGGAGGCATGACTTGGACTCCACTTTCTTGCAAACTCAATTCTATCGCTTTCCTCAAGTCGGCGTCTTCTTCCTCTGTTCCGCTGGTCTCTGATACCCCTTTGTTGCGCTTAACTTTACTCAAATTAGCGCTATTCTTGTTCTTTATTCGTTCGTAGCAATTGTCACACACTCTCACCGGCTCCCTTATTCCCAACGAGATCAAAGGCGAAGTATGCGATGAGTGTGTTTGGCAATAAACACCCCCACAAGACCTACAGTGGTGTTTCCGGTTGATGAATGAAAACGCACTGTAGCATATCATGCATTCGTTGCTATCGATCCAGTCTGGAGGAACCTCCGAGTCGATAAAGTTATCGGAAAGCTGCCTTTCTTCATTCTCAAGCAAGGGGAAATCGTAACCCTGGTTGAGCAATTGATGGTAGCACTTCTCGACATAGTTAAGACGGGGCTGGTTGTGAAAAATAATGCTCCATTCCTTAATTAGTCTGAGTATCAACTGCCCTACCTCGAATTTTGCCTCATTATCTCTTACTAAGCGGTCATGAATGTTGTAATGGACCGAGAAAACGTAGTTTATCAAGTAGTCTATGAACTCCTTGCTGCTGAGCTCAACCAAGAAATGGAATCCGCCGTTCTTAACACACAAATCAATAAGCTTCAACGTCAGGGTTACCAAGTTTGGGTTACTGTACGTTGTAGTAAGCCGTTTTTTCAATGCCCTCATACATTGCTTGGGAGGAACCTTCTTACTTCTGATGATATCGGTGATGTCTAACGCTACCGCTAATTCTAGCTCACCGTTTGGGATTTGCTCCGATGTTGCCACCTGGATTTTTTGGTCAAGATCTGAAGAGGGATCAGTACTTCCGCTGAACCATGACATGCCGTTACTATACTCTGTTTTGCAAATGCTGCTAGTAAAAAGGTATTTGCCTTCCTTATCATAGATGAATCTGGCGGGTTCAGCATTTTGACCTTAGCACACTACGCCACAGAATCACCGTCATCACCAACGGTGCTACAGAAGAGGGACCGGATAAATAAAGCAAATGTATTAATTCAGTACCTATTGGATAGTATAACCAGGCTCTGGGGCAGCAACGATGGCACGCTGTAAGAGCAAAAGACAAAAACAAAAAAGTAAAAAGGATAAAAATGGCTAGAGAAAAGGTTATGACAAGTGACAAATCATGGGGAAGAAACTATGTCAATGCAAGAAGATAGCAGCAGAACCAACACCAATGCCTGCCAATGCAGTCCACCACCAGAACTCGTAGGACTTGGGGACTTCACGCACAGCTGTAGTTCTGTATTGGTTTTCCAAAGACCGCCTGACTCTCTTTCTTGTCGAGAGCTTGGTCTCCGAGGCCTTGTCGGTGGGGAGCAAGGCCTCTGTGGGGAGCATCAAGGGAGGTCTGTAGGCCAAGTACAAAGGCTGCATTTTGGAGCCGTCAAACTGATAAATCTGCAACATGTATCTGCCGTAGTAGGAGCTGACCGACACCTGGTACGACTTGAAAAAGGTTTTTTGCTTGTATCTCGAGTAGACAGACTTCTTGGAGTCCTTGCAGGGCTCGCTCAAGAGCTGTCTGCCGTCCACAGCTATGGGGGTCAACTCCAAGGAGCCGTTGGACAAAAGCTTGTAGGTGCCGTGCTGGAAAATCAACACTGCTGTGGGACAAGAGTGGTTTCTTGGATTCGAGGTGACACGGTACAACGCCTCCTCGTAGTGCCCGTCCTCCGTGAACGAGTACGAGATGCCCGGTAAGTCTGGCTCAATGAGCAACTCGTCCACAGGGTCGAAAAACCCGGGCCCCGTGAAAACAGTGTTGGACTTACTCGTCCACGTCCCGACGAGCTCCTTCATGTTGGGGCTGCAGCTCACCTGGCTGAAGATCATGAAGATCCCTAACAAATACGTCACAATCATCTCCAGTCTATGTATTTTCGAAAACGAGTGTCTGATGCGTTTTACTCTGCTATTTTCGTCAATCCGCTGTAATCAACAAAAAATGCTTCGATGTTGTCGGACCCGTAATCTGATCCTAATCGCTGTAGCTTGGTCCAGTGGTCTCAAGTCTCGAATGTTTTCAACAGATCAAATTGAAAGCTCCAGACTTCACTATTTGCTTATTTTACCAACAAAATGAGCAATATGCTTGAAATTTTTTTGCTTCAAGCCGGAACAACTTCTAACAAATGTAACTTTTGACTAGTGTTTCTTCTATGGAGTTCAGTACCTTGTACTTAAATACCTAGATCAACTTATACTTCAAAAATTACTAAAATCACTTATTTTTACTCTAGTTTGAGTGTTCGGCCAGTTTTCACCATCGCGATTACACCTTAAACTAATGGGTGTGCGCATAAACATAAAATCTTTTATAGTGGCAGTGTTAACAGAAGAGATTAGTATTCAATATGGCTATATAGTAGTTACAATATATAGTTAATGCAGTTGATAGTCGAAGTAGAGAACGTAGTGTGATATTAGATACGTGAACTTCATCTCAAACCAAGTAACACAGTGTATCAACAGATTAATTCTAGCAGAAGTTGAAAGTTAACTCAATCGATAGCAGAACAAGGGAATTGAGCATGCAAATAAACCACATGTGGACGCCGACGGTGGAGGAGCAGTAGTTTAGTTTTGGGTAGTGGTTAAGGTGGTTGTGGACGTGCCGTGTACTCGAGAAAGTGGTGCGAGAACGGCATGGGAACAGACAAGGGGAAGGGAATGGTTTATAGGTCGATCGGTCGGTGGGTCAGCACAAGCAGGTCAAGGAATGACATGAGTTGGTCAAAGATGGTGATGTAGTCAATTTGCACACGTATGTCGTAGTTTCAAAAGATTCTGGGGTAACAAAAATATTAAAGGTAACAAAAAAACGAGTGGCAGTAGTTGGAGGTTCGTAACGTTGCCAGAAGCGTAAGCAGAAACTTTTAGAAATTTAGCATTGTGAAGCGAAAAGCAATCTTCTAAGGAGTAGCGAGCGATAGACATAGGAGTGGTGTGACTTTGGTAACGAGCGACAGGTAACAAGCAGACTGGAGTGGGTTTTTCTTTTTCTTTTTCTTTTTCTTTTTCTTTCTTTTATCTTTGGTAATGTAGGATGGGGCGCCATCATGCTGAGGTGGTAAAGCTTGGAGTGGTAGGGCACATCATACCAAGATCCTCGGCTTTCTTTTTTCCCACTTTTTGTGCAGTGGTAAGCACCTTCTGGGGAGGGACGCTCATGGTTCATGGTTCATGGACTGGAATATGCAACAGAGGTGATTGGTGAAGAAGCAGACGTCGATGAGGAAGGGGCCACCGAGAAGATAGTGGAGGAATCGACAGACCGAACAGAAGAGTTGTTGGTAACTGTCGAGATGGGGGAAGGGAGATCGTCAAAGAGAGACTCGAGGTTGAAAGAAGGCGGGTTGTAGGCATACGAGAACATCTTACCCAGCAGCGTGGACTGGCTGTGAAGATAGACTGTCAACTGGTAGAGCTTATGGGGACCCTTGGAGTTGAATAGTTTCAAGATCGTATACGAATTTGCCAAAATCGCCTGCACTAGATGGTGTCTGATGTACTTGTAGTACTCTGGATCCATGCGCGAAGTGTGTGAGCTCACGGCGTCGTTGACTTTTTGAAAGCACGGATCATCTTGGTTTACACTGAGGACGTCGTTGATAAAGTCCACAATCACCTGTCCCATATCGAAAATGTTCACCCCAATTAGTTCGTAAGAGTAGAGTGAGATGTAGCTGAGGTAAGTTTTAATACTGAAAAACTCACTTTTGTTGTTGATATTGAAGTCTTCAGACGAAATTATGCATTCTTCTATAGAAGGGTCGTTGAAGGACCAGCCCAAGGTCTCTAGTATGTGCAATTCCATTTGTTTGAACTGGTATTTGCTGTAGTTGCATTTTGTGCCGCAGAGCTTGACGAGTTCGTGAAGCCTGGGGAGTCTGTACCGTTCGGTGGGGCCTTTGAAGCGGCACCCGGACCCGTAACCCAAGTCGGTGATGGTTTTGAAGCAGGAGATCTGGTCTATGCTGGCCATGTTGACGTAGTGGTTGTTGCCGCCTTGGAACTTGGCGGCGATCCAGAGACACACCGATATGATCAACTGGGCGAGGTCCAAGGTGACCACCCGCTCGCAGCAGTAGCGGTCAAAGATCTTGACCGCCCGGTAGAACACAAACGGGATGAGCTTCAACCGCACCGACATGCGCAAGGCGAAATTGATCAACCTCAAGCGCACGTCGGGGGTGAGCGACGGCTGCTGGTCGTAGAGCTCCATTCTAGGAGCATTGGATTTCGAGAGAGCCACCAAGCTCTCGTACACGTCGTCGGCGTACTCGTCCACCACAAGCTGGTGCATGGCCACCTCCAGCGAGTACAACTCGCCCGGATACGGTGCTTGCTTCACCCTGCTCAAGTCACTCTTGAGACTAATCTTAGCAGGCATCCTCAATTCCATTTTGCACCAATGTCAAAGTGGAAGCTCAGAAAGTCCCCTAGCGGAATCGTGGCCTAGTGAGAAGTTTCTGATTCAAACTGAAAAGCGTAGCTATGACCCACAAATCTAACTTGTTTTGCTTTTTCTCCCATTCCCTGGTATATCTAGCGTCCCCAATAAAATTTATATACATAAGACCGCTCATGCCAGTACCTCTGGTGGGTGAAAAATTACACCATTACTCGAACCGGATGTCTGGCCCTCTCTTTGTTCCTATTTTTTTTTTTCATCCACTTACGCATCGTCCTCCCGCTGCACATACTATATCTGTCCTGCCGACGCAATCCACGTAGCCGATACCCCTACGTCTGCTCGTCTATATCTATCCCTGACAACGGGTCCTTTGCCTCAGTCCTTGTTTTTCGCCAATCCAATCCCCGATGTAAGGGCTTGCAGTCGCCTTGCCTCGTAAACCGCCCAAAATAAACTAATTCCTCTCAAACTCCCCTACTTGCACCCCGTTTGTCTCCCGCTGCATCAGCCCATACAGACCTTTATGCCTCTGTAGCCCTTTGCCTCTTTCCCAATCTCATTACACTCTCACCTCTCCCTGCTTTTTTAAAAATGTAACCTATCCTATAATGCTTGATAATGCATTTTCATTGGTGTTTCCTTTTGCGCCTCCAATTTGACTTTACCGAACTGTTTCCATTTGCTCTCGTTTGAGTTCTTGAGCAGCACGATCCACCATGCTTGAAGCGCCCTCTGCCATGCTGGCTTTAATTGTTTAATTGTTTGTTATGTATATACCCGCGGTATTTTGTATTCGTTTTTACCACTAACTCTGTGAATATCATAACATTTTGGCGTAACCTGCAAAAATTCGTTTTTATTTTTCCGTTTTGAAGTTTAGAGCTAACCTGCAAAAAAATCGTGTTTGTGTCATATATCAACGGAGGTTTTATTACTAGCATAAGACGAAGTATTCACGATAGCAGCGGCATTTGACCAAAAAAAGAGAGATGGAGAGCGCTGGAGGGCTTTTGGGACGGGCTATCACCTCAGTGTTTGGGCCATCTACCCCATTGAGCAACGAGCCAACAATAGACTATAATAATACAATATCTTCAGTGAGCACAGACAGAAGCCGGAACCAGGACGAGGCCAGCAGAAGAGGATACGGAAGCAGAAACAGGCCCAGTTACGGAGGGATAAACAGCGAGGGGCCCAGAAACAGCGAGGGATGGAGATTAGGGGCCGATGGGATGAGCCGAGAGTGGGAAAGCGAGGTGGAAGAGTCAGACGAAGAGCTCCACCAGGAGATGGAGTACATTCTGCGACGGTACCACGACACCAGGGAGCTTGTGGACAGCGTGCCGAGCCGGTACCCTGGGGCGTACGGTGAAGCGGGAGACGGAGCAGGCGGTGTGGGTGAGATTGGAGGATTTGGAACTGGAACAGGTGTTCAGGGTGGTGGCATCGAGCGCAACAGCAGAAGCGAGCGCAATGGCGGCATCGAGGACGGCCGGGGGTTCAGATACACAGACAGGGCCGGAGACACAGACAGGGTCAGAGACAGGGCCAGGTTTGGTGATGAGGTGATGCTTGCACGCAGCGCCGCTGGTGGAATATACGACGATACGGGAGCAAGCACGGGACACCAGCGCAGAAGAAGCAGTAGCAGCGACAACAACGGGCACAGCGAAAACAAAAACAACTACAACTACGGCCACGGCTACGGCTACATGAACAGCAGCGGCCGCGGCCGCGGCATCAACAGCAGCAGCAGTGGGAGCACCAACAACAGAGGTGTCAGCAGCAGGGACGGGAATGGGCGTGTTCGTGCTGAAGACAGAGAAGTACGAGCGTTAGAAAGGGAGCTAGAGTTGGAGAACGACATCAACATGGCGAAAATCAACGCCAAGTATAATCAATACGGACCCAGCCGCGGATTAGACCACCTGAGGCAGGTCCAAGACCCTAGGCGCGGCGCCCCCAGTGCTGCTGCTCCGCTAGCGCAGCTCGAGATACTCTACCACCGTATATCGAGGAATAACGACTTTCTCGGCGAATTGGACGACTGTGTAGCTTTGCACAACTCGAGTGACATTCCCCAAAACCTCGCTTCTAAGTACGACGCTCTCCGAAGCGAGTACATTCGTGAATTGAAGAATTCCGAGAATTTTTATCAGGCTTACTACAAGTTGGTGTTCAAGTACCGCAACTTGAAAAAACTGGCACAGCGTGCGTCCTCGACTACAATGAAAGAGAAGATTAACCAGATTATGGCTACGTCTCATCAAGAAAATATAAAGTCTCTTTGTAAAAACTTGATCGACGACGTAAGCAGCTATGACCGCCTAATGAGCCACTATCAAAGTGAAATGACTTTAGCCAACGAGAAGATCAAGCACTTGGAACTGCAATTGGCTACGAAGGCAACACCTTGACTTTATTGTCTCTCCCAGACTCAATTGACCTCTTGAAAACTGTCCTTGTTATCCATTGTACAGTTCAAGTTTTTTTTAAACATTTTTTTTTTTTTTTTCATCAATTTTTTTTTTTTTCGTTTTTACAAGTATCGAGATCTTGATATTAGTCAATTAATTGGTAAATGGAAAGATTAAACCGGCCGTTGACTGCCGGTTACAATACCCTGCAAGTTTCATTAAAACTCCACCAAGCGTGAAGTTTTTCCTGAGTCGCATATCTCTTATAACTAAGCGTATTGTGATATGCTTAGTTTTAGTACAGTTTATGAACTCGCAAAACGATTAGATTTTCCCTTTCGGTTTCTCCAAACACCTCTTTAGATAGACGAACTTTGCAACATAGTTTTGTACATAGGTTACTGTAACCAAGAATAGTTTGGTCTTGATTGAAAAATAACTACTCATTGTAGCTCCGTGTTCAATTTTCGAAAGTGAAATTGCCAGCTCCAGTGCAAAGATGGTGTCGGTTTTAAACACCCAGCCATCGTTCTCCAGTAAACTACAGACCCCGACTTTTGAAAATGTTTTATTTTCTTGAGTACACAAGAATTTGAACGACGGCTGGTTGACGTGAAAAGCAGCGCAATGGATAAAAGGATTTGGGGAGGGTGGGACCCTCAATTGAGTCGGTAGCCTCAGGTGTTCAGCCAATGTGAGTTCCACTGATGCTGGGGGCTAGCGAAGCTACCTCGTTGTGAAAGCCACCCTCGTGGAAGCTTTCGGTGATGTACCTGTCGATGATAACATGCCAATTGCTGCTCATGACAAAGTATAGCTGAGCCGTCGAGATAAACGCAAGGGCGAGAATCATTCCAATCCATAACCCGACTAGCTCAAGCTTGAAGTGGAACGCCAAAGTGTATGAGAATGGCATGGCAATGAGGTAGTATGCAACAAGGTTGAGGATCCCGCCGATACTCTGCCTTCCCTGGCCTCGCAACACGCCGGCTGTAGCACAGGTTAAGAAGTCGTTGACCTGGTAGAAGGCCCCGATTATAAGGACTTTCGCAGCCAAGTCAGTCACTTCTTTGTTGTCACTGAAAAGCGAGGCAAGCGAATGTCTGAAAATAAGGATGAAAGTACCGTTGAAAATTCCACCTGCTAAGGACAATGAAATGGCAGCTGTAGTCGACTTCGAAGCTGCTTTTGACGATGCTGCACCCACATACCACGCTATTCTAGTAGCTGTTGCTACTGAAATCGCAAATGGAATCTGATACAACAACACACAGATTGTAGACACCACCGATTGGGCCGCTAAAACTTCAGTTCCAAATCTAGATGCCTCGAAAGTGATAATTTCAAACGCTAACCATTCTGCCTCGATCATCAAAAGCCCGGGCACCGATAGGTTGATCATCTTGGACCAGTTCTGAAAGTAATACGTAGAGTAGATCCTCTCCTCGGGGAAACATTCGTACCCTTTTACGAACCCAGTGTAAAGTAAAAGCAATACGCACATCAACCAATTGGTTATAACGACAGACAACGGTGCACCTACGAACCCCATACCAACTGAGTTGCTCCACACCAACGCGTAGTTCAAAATTGCATTGAGCGGAGCGCAAACCGCTAATACGTAGGTGGAAGCATGGAAGATCCCTTGGCTCTGTAGGAAATGTTTGGTGTTTTCGAAAATGATGAACCCTGGAAGACCAAAGATTAAAACCCTCAAATACTGAGCAGCCAACTCGCACATCTTCTCGCTTCCGGGGCCAATCAACGACACCAAGATCGACTCCGAAGCGAAGAACCAAAGGTAGAATATAGGAATATAAAGAAGAAACAAGAGGTAGGTGCATTTGATGTAATGCACACCAACCAAACTGAATTTTCTTCCCCCGTATGCTTGTGCACATAGTGTATCAAGACAAGTAGATATTCCACAGATAATAGCATACCCTGAAATGTTAGCGGTCATTGATGCCAAGCTCACTGCTGCCAACTCGTCGGCTCCTAGTCTACCAACAGAAAACACAGAAGCGACCGTTAGCGAGTATTGTAAAAGAAACGTCCCGATCAACGGAAGCGAAGAACGAAGCATTTCTCTCACTTCCTTCCCATACGATGTTTCCGGTTCAGGTACGATCTCGCTAGCTCTAGAAATGATCTCACATACTGATGACCCGTACGATTGGGTTCTTCTCAACCCGCTGGATGCACTCGTCTTTTTTGCAAGTCCTGCTGTGAGTCCAGGTGAGTTATAGTCGCTTTCTAACCCTGACAATTTGTTACTCACTATTGACACCCTCCTGTCTTGAACATAAGACACCACATCTTCTTCGTTGATGTCATTAATTTCATTGCTGTCGCTTTCTGCCAGGTAGTTTCTTCTACCATGGCTGTCTAAGAGTCCTCTAGCTTCATCCCGGCCCTTTGCTTGGTTCTTCATTCTCTCTTCTTGTTGAAAAGAAAAAAACAAAAGGATTAAATTTTTATATTGAGATCGTTATCTAAGAAAAGGAGTTGGACAAGCCACGCGGAAATCGTTGATGGCCCTATATAGATGGTTATTTTCACCATTACAAGGCAATTGTCAACATAGAAACAGTGTTTTGACTTCAATTGCTCTCAAATAGACTTGTCTGTGATAATCCCTTGTCCTTATACCATAAAAATTCACGTAATTATTGTCAGTAGTATTATTCAACGGTATACTAAATGGCTGCGAAAAAGCTTCAAGGAGTAACAGTACTTTTCTTTCACGATCTTTGTTGATGAATGTAAAGCTACGGACGATGTATATGTGACGGAGAATTATGTCCCTTCTACGGATTGTAGAGACTCACGTTATGCTGTTTTTTGTTGGTCGAGTAAATAAAGAACCAGTTTAGCCTAATTATGGTAGAAAAACTCATTAAATAGCTTTTTCCATGAAAACATACTACAACATTATTGGCAACCGACTACAGGAGTCTTTTCCAGCTTCAACTATGAACAGCATTGACAGGTTCAAAGGTACTCTATGCAACCCAATAGATAGTGAAATAGCTTGAGAAAAGTGGTTCATATTGATTTATAAATTACACATGGGTTATTTTATTCACGTCTAAATATATGTTTGTCTAGCAGGTGCCGAGGCTCCGGAAAAGGTTGTGGAAGGAGGACAGTCATCAGCTAAAACGAGCGGCTCAAATAAAGCTCGATCAAAACTTACCGTTGAGAAGGTTTCTGACCATGTCTTTGGCAGTGAAGTACACCGTTCTGCCAAAAGTATGGAAGTCCAAAGTGGAGGAAAGAGTATCCAAGAAACCAAAAGGAAGCATGGCAGGGATCCAACCTTGGGCCAACTCCAAGGCAAACGACTCGCCCGACATGGCGTACTGCTTGCAAAAACCTTTTTTCAAGTGGTGGACATCACCAGGCTTGTACACCTCGGGGCTCAACGCTCCTGGATAAGCAGCTTTTTGCTCGCCTGTCAAAATGGTGAAATAGTCGTCGGCAAAGTGCACCCCTGTGTGGCCCTCAGTTCCAATAGAGGTCCCGAAAAAGATCAAGTATTCACTTATAGAGGCATGCAATATGAACATGGTTCCCATGGCACCTCCGGCATTATTGTACACCCAATCGTCGAAGTTCAACTCGTTGATAGCATCACCATACTCGGCTTTGATCCTGGGGGCTAGGTCAAGCATTATAGCAGTTGCGTTTCCATCGGGATGCTTTTTGATGGATTCTCTAGCTAAATCTGCGAGTACATCTTTGTCAAAAATGTAATTTCTAGGCAACCAACTGTAAAAAAGGTGGTTGAAAACATACCAAAGTGAAAGTGGTATAAGCGTAAAGTAAAGGAGTTTCATTCTACTCTATATCTAGGCCCAAAAGACTAATTTTTAAGTGAAAGTTTTGAAATTTTTTTTTCAATCAAAGTTTATACGATATCGTTCTTTTTTCTATACGACGAGTTTGAAATTAAAACTCTCTGGGAGAACTCCGAACCAACTAGAGGCAAAGTCGAGAATAGACAACAACAACTATATATGAGTGTAAACAACAGTACACTCGCAACTGTTAGCGGCCATTCTGTGTCAATATTGGAAGAATACTCACAATTGAAGCTTACTTTGGCCGAATCAGAGAATAAAACTAGGAAACTTGATGAAGATTATGATAATAGCCAAAGTGAAGAGTTCAAAGTTTTAATTCTCTTGCTCAAGATAGAGCTTTTACAAGACTCAGATGAGTATGGCCTAGCACAACTCGAAGAATTGTACAAGAAAGTACAACAATCCAAAGCTTTTCCAAAGGGGATAGGGCATACGGGAGAAGACTGTATTAAGCACTTCATTCGGATCAGATACTACGATCTTTACAGTGACTACCTATACATCTTGAAGCAGCAAGTCAATGGAGTGAAGCTAATGGAGTTTGTGACGAAAAAAATGACTTCATTCAGTGGCATGGCCAGCCCCAATAACATGCTCACGCCGTTGTTTGAAGATATATTCGTCAAAGTGATAGAGGGCTGCTTGATTGCCGGACCTGACTACCGAAAGAGAAGGATTATAGGGATTTTGGATGACCTTTTCGAAGGTAGTAGCACTAGAGAGTCGAGAGAGATGAGAGACAGAATTGCCTTGTCCACGAGAAAAGTGTTCAATTTGGTGAAAGCCGGCAGTTTTATAGGCCTTTCAGACTACAAGGAGTTTCTTCTGCAGGTGAGATCACCCATAGTTAAAAAAGTCATAGAACAAGACTGCCATCTAATCGTCTCCAATCTTTTCGAACATAACATATCACATCTTCCTAGGTATTACAGGACGATTCGCCTTGAGAAGATCGAGATTCTCTTTGAGATACCTCCTCAGTTTGATACTGAAGATATACTTGCGAAAATGATCATAAATGACAAGCTTCCTAAAGGCACTTGCTTAGATCAGATTGGAGGAACTGTGAGTTTCGGTCAAAGCTTTCTTGAGCACAATACTTTGGACACTCATATACAACAAGTTTGCGAATCTGTTGATCTTATCGTTGCGTCAATTGACCACGATGAGCCTTGAAGTTTCGACAAACTCAGTCTTTGTCAAGGAAGAAAAACAGAATAAAAAAGGAATACTATAATAAAGGTGCAAAATACTTTTGAGGTCTTGTCAATAGCAGCAGCTCACAACAGGCTGAACCAAGATGCCAGGGCTGGCCCTGTCAACTACGATATCGTCGAAAAGACGTCCCACAAATACTAGTCACATAATTATCTGAAATATGTGAACAAAATTATCTATTCATATGTCTCTATAGTGTAGTTTGATTTTTTTTTATGGATATCAAGGCTACATACTGAGCAAAAAGGACTGATAGCTCTATTCGATGAATCAAGTAGTATTAAATTTATACGTTTACAAATATATTACACGTCGTTATGATAAAAAATGATTAATACAAGACGATGAAGAAAGAGATGTAACTTTTTACTGAATTGGTTTCCATTCCAAAAATTAAGGGCAAGCGTCTTGTCTTGTAACACGGACGTCATGGCAAAGACGAGGTTTTCCTTTCAACTGTAAAAACCTGACCCTAGCTGAAGCAAAGATTTTGCAACACTGAAAGAGTTCGGAGTACCGAAGTTGTTCCCAGAACCTCTGAAAGGAGAAGAGCTCAATATGTTTTGGTTAGCATCTTTTTTGAAGGATTTGTTGGAGGCAGACTTTGAGTCTTTCAAAGGCACCTCTTCGTCATCATCATAATCAATTGTTTCATCTGTATTTGGGATGGTCTGATCTGCATGATCAGTAACGTCAGAGTGAGAAGAAGTCAGCTCTTTCAAATAGTTGTTGACTAAAGCCCTGGACGAGTTTTTCATTGGAGTCTTCAAGATCTTGTTTATTGGAGGCAAGTGAGTGTTATGGAGAGTCTCTTGATTTGGATGAGACCTCACGTTTGAACTCTCCATTTCAATCTTTGAGATTTTTGGCTTTGGCAATCTGATTGACGAGCTCTGGGTGGAAGTGCTGGTGAAGGATAAATTGGGGGACAATTTGGATGAGCTACTTTTTCTCTGAGGAGGTACCAATGGTATACCTGTTGCCTTGTTGTAAAATCTAGATTCCTTCTTGATGGTGTATAATCTTAATTTGTGTTCATCACTGCAAATGCTGGTGGCCTTGTTGCCAGCGATGGCCGAGAGCGAATGGCCAAGCTTTGGCCGACGTTGTTGGGGCTTGGTGACTTCAAACGATCTGTTTGATCTTGCTGTTCTTGTTTTCAAGTTAATGTTGACTGACGAGGAGTAGCTTGGCCTCTTGGTTAATGCTGGTGCAGACGCCGTGGACTCATTTGTAGTGTTGTTGTCGTAGCTGATGAGCGAGGGCGTTTCCTGGGTGAAGCTTTTGCTAAAGTCTGCAGTAACTTCTTTGGCCGCAGTGTTGGTGCTGGCTTTGCTTTTACTATGTTGGAGCTTGTAAAATGCTAATTGAAGCTTCAACTTCAATTTGGTGGCGGCTAAGCCAGCGGTTGTGTTAGCTTTGCCCTTGGAAACGAGCCTGAGCCGGTCGCAATTGCTGGTCTTCTGTTTGACAGAGCTCAGGACACTTCTGAAGTCAGAGAAGCTGATGCTTTTGAGGGCCTTGAGGCTGCGGGTGGGCGTGGTGGCAGGCCGGCTTCTGGTGTCTCTTTGCGCCGGCGTGAGCGGCATGAAATCCACCAACGACGACGTGAACGAGTTTTTCGACTTGTGCACCAACGGCGAGTTGATGTTCAATCTCGAGTCCCTTATGGGCGCCAATGCAATTCTATCGGGGTGGTTCTGGGATGATGCTGCAATGGTCATACTCATGGTAACAAGCTTGGTCTGTGGATGTAACCGGAGTCGTTCTTGCTTCCGTTCGGTCTTGTTTCTATCTTCTAAACGAGGTTGTCTTGCCACCGGTGTGCTGTCGCTGAGTCCTGTTCTGGTGTGGTCTACTTAACTGGATCAGCTGTATTTTGTTTTGTTTTGAGTCAGCCTCTTGGATCTGGCTTTCTAACTAGTCTATTCTGGGATTCAGGCTCTGGGTAAACGGCGGTCGCGAGTCTCAACTACTGAAGCAAACAGCTGAGGTTGTAGGTGATGTTCTAGTGGGTCCAAACCTCGAGTTTGAAGCTTTGTTGGTTGTTTGGAGGAAACTTTCTTTTGTCGAAATGTTGATCCAGCTCTACAACTTTGAAAACACTGACTGACTACTAGATCGCGTACGAGAATCCGTCTTGTTGTGATTTGGACTTTTCACATCGCTCGTTGGCGTTTCTCGCTCTTGTTTACTTAACACTTGCCTGATGCGTCACTACACTTCCAGCCTGTGTCACAGCTCGAAAATCTGGGTTCCTTAATTATTCCATTATTTACCTCTCGTCTTCATTTCGAGTCTTTGTTTATTTACATGCATCTGGTTCTTTAGTCGAATTTGCTTGTTCATACTCGCTACGTATCTGATTTGGTTACCTGTTTCTCTCTGTGCTTGCCTAGTTGAGACGTGTCGGGTCTGCTTTATTGATATTTATGTATTGCTTGAAAACACCATCAAGTCAAAAAGATTGGTTCCATGATGTTTAGAAATTGCCTAACTGGGCCCGAGAACTGAAAAACGTTAGCATCGCGTACGCGACCTACTTCAATCACGGTCGTTTTAACGAGAAGTTGCATGCCAACTACAACGTCTACTAATGGTAACAGAGGGTTGACTTGAGACCTTTTAAAGGAATAGTTTTGTTATTCTGCGTGGTGGGTGGTGGTTTTTTTTTATTTTGGGCAAAGACACTAGTGAGTACGGGTTAATTTTGAGATGCGATGGGTTAAAAAAGGAAACTTTCCAACAGATCAACATGTCTCAGAAGTCAATGATCAAAAGAAAAACACGGTGAGCCCAAGCTGGAAAGCCCAAGCTGGCAGGGAGTATAGTTTGTGTCGTAGTCTGGTGAAACAGGGGAGCAGAGCCAGGGCCAGGCAGTGGGGACATAGTTGAAAAAAATTGGTTGGTTCTTCTGGAGAAGAGCCAGAGATCGCACCGCGATAAATGTTGCACTGTTGAGCCATTGCACCGTATAATGAATGTAGCGTTGGGATTTGGATAAGCTGGACAAGCTGGCCAGGCTGGCCAGCTTGTCCATTTTCGCCAGATTTGTGTAGAGAATACACTTGCATGTTCAGGGGGCTTAAGACCAGCACCCTGAGGTTTTGCGAGCTGGGGGGACAGACGGGGGCTATCATGTGGCCAGAGGCTACAAATGGGATACATATGGACAGAAATATTGGGGTACACCTATGGGGGTACATCTATGGGGCTATACGAAGTAGTTTCAGGCCATTCAAACAGGCGTAGAGTAGACCAAAGTAGTGGTTAGTCTGGGATGGTAGAGTGCAAGTTAGCCGCGAAACAGACTCTAAAGAGTAGATTACGAGATAAAGCCTAAACAGTTGATCACGAATAGCCATGAGGTAGAAAATGAAGCTGGAGGCCAAGGGCCAGTGGCTGGAAGCCCCGTGTGTTAGACGATTCCAGTGTGGGTAGAGAATCGCTGAGAAAGTTTAATCGGAGAGAGTACACGAGTCGAGAGAGTGTTTAGCTCGGTATTATTCCATGCGAAGGCATTCAGTTCAAGGAAGTACTTTTGAAATTAGACTGATTGAAAGTAAGAATGTTGCAGGAATGTTGTTGGCACAGTGCTCTAGTTGAGGTAGTAGTTTAAGAAAAGACTAATTGAAGAAAAGACTAATTGAAGAAAAGACTAATTGAAGAAAAGACCAAGGAATGAAAAAGTAATGAAGATAAGACAAATTGAAGAAAAGACTGATCGGAAAAAGACTCTAGTTGAAAGTACTATAGTTGAAACTAATACTCTAGTTTGTAAGACACTAGTTTGCAAAACTATTAATAGTACAACAATTGGTATTAGTACCATACTCAAAAACAAACACCTAATCGAGTTAAACTACAGTGAAAGCAATGCTCTGGTTGAAGGTGCTATTAAGAGTAGATAATACTCGAGACGGACACCAGCTGAGACACCAGTTGCCTAAGACTCCACTTAAGATGGACTCCAGCTGAAATTATACTCTTGTTGCTACTAATATTCTAACTGATGATACAATCTAACAGAGCAACAAGCATAGGGGGTAGTAATAGCAGTCCAGTTATACAACCTTAACCATTTCGTTGAACCACTTCTTCTAGGACGCGAACCTTCCCTAGGCAGAATTCTTGTCTATCCCCAAGTCTAAACCGTATACTATCGGACCCCACAACAATACTCAACACTACACAACACTACATCCATCCTCTGCCATGAAATTGGCCATCAATGGCTCCACAAAGGCTACTGTACCAGAACTAGCTAGCTTAAAGCTAGCTAGTTCTGGTACAGCAGCCCAGTAGTCCAGTGGGTGCGAAAAATGGCCCCAGCGCCCATCTATACGTTCTTCCGTCCTGTCAAAAAAAGAGTACTTTTCCAAGCCCTAGCAAAAGCTTAGTATGCCATAATTGCAAATGTAGTTGCCTCACAACAGCTCGTATCGACCGTAGCATAGCATCTATCATATATATCGGTAATTGTCAGTGTCAGCAGCAACAGCCATCCACCTGACGGAGATATCGGTAATACCACGACCACAAAAAGAGAGCGGTCTCAAGAGCCAATCTATATATATTAGTTTGGTGGCCAAAAAAAAGACAAATTTTGTAAAATAAGGAGTAGGTGGTCAGAAATCAACAATAGCACTCTGTTTATCTGAAGAATTGCAGTCTTAGGTATTATATGCAATGTTGAGGTCGAAACTATCATCTCTTAGAGAGTATTTGACTCCAATAAATCACAACTCTAATTTCGCAAAGACAGGAGAAATTTCCCCGGAAGAGTTTGTCAAGGCAGGCGACTACTTGGTATACAAGTTCCCTACATGGGAATGGGGAAGTACGCCAGAAAAACTCCAGAAAAGCTTTTTGCCGCCCGATAAACAGTTTTTGGTCACCAGACAGGTGCCTTCGTACCAACGGGCAGCAGCAACGTTGGGAGCGAAGACGGACATCGACGACGACGAGGAGGAGCTCGAGGAAGGATGGGTCAAGTCACACAGATTGCACAGCAGCGAAGCAGGAGACGAAGCAAGCAGGGCCAATGAGTCTTTTGTAGCGGGGACCAAGACAGAGAGGCAGACACAGACACAGACACAGACAGCAGGAACAGCAGCAGCAGGTGCTGCTGCTGCTGCTGTTCCTGCTCGTACTGCTGCTGATGCTTCTGCACTGAAAACAGCGTCCCATGCACACAACATCAACGATATCGACGACTTGATTGACGACGACGCCGAGGCAGACGACTCGCAAGACGAAGGGGATTTCGAAGACTTGGCTGGCACAAGCGGGAACCCCAATCTCAGGCGGTACGATCTCTACATTACCTACTCCACGTCGTACAGAGTGCCAAAAATGTACCTTGTGGGGTTCAACTCGGGAGGAATCCCGTTGTCGCCAAACCAGATGTTCGAAGACATATCCGTGGACTACAGAGAGAAAACAACAACGATAGAGAATTTGCCTGTGTCCCACAACACCACCTCGGTGTCAATCCACCCATGCAAGCACTCTTCTGTGATGAAGATTTTGATGGCACACGCAGCAGTGAAGAAGAAAGACGCTTTACAGGACAACCACGAAGAAAAGCCGCTGCCCGACACCAAAGACACGTCGTCCGAGGAACCTAAAGGTCCATCAGTGCGAGTAGACCAGTACTTGATCATTTTTTTAAAGTTTATCGCTAGCGTGACACCAGGAATTGAGTATGACTACACGATGGAAGCGTTGTAACGCTCTGGTCTTTAACCCTGTCGTCTCTATATATACCACCAATACACAATTAACACTACTTTCTCTTTCATGGTTCAGCCTCTCCGGCCTGATTTAAAGCAACAATTTAGACAATCACATGACTCTCTAACAAAAAAAAAAACATACCTAAGATATGATTTTTTAGTTTATCGAGTTATAGATCGAATAGAGTAGAAAGAGGGTTGTTATGACAGGCCCAGTGCAAAGAAAGAGGACCTCAGGGGCAAGTAAGAAGGCAGAAGATAAAGGGGATGGGAAAGACCAAGGGGTCAGCACAGGAGTGAAAACAATGGGTGAGAAAACTCACGACGATAAGAAGCCAGAGACTATCAAAGTACATTCACATCATGCTAGACATCATTTGAATGTGGAGGAGAAGGTGATGAAGAAGAAAATCTACCAGTCGAGACGGGTGATCTTTATTTTGGGTACGTTAATTGGTATCATAGGAGCCGTTTTCCTCAGCACGTCGGGAAGCGGCAATTTAGGCGTTGAGCTAGACAAGTTGGTCAATTTTGACTCTGTGAGCGGGCTCTTGGACGAATGGAGAGAAGTGTTGCCTTCGGGGCTTCAGTCGATGCTCAGCGATATCAATAAGTCTACTGGAGAGGACAAATTCTCCGATTCTGCAGACGCGTTCTCTGTCGGGAAGAGAATGGTTGCTCACCATAACTTGACCACAAAGCATAACGTGGTAATGGTGCCTGGGGTGATATCCACCGGGATTGAGTCCTGGGGGGTCGACTCTTCTGGGGAATGCCCGTCTATCAATCATTTCCGTAAGCGGTTATGGGGCTCATTTTACATGTTGAGGACCATGGTTCTTGATAAAGCGTGCTGGTTGAAACATATCATGTTGGATCCGGAGACTGGGCTCGACCCCCCCAACATAAGGCTTCGAGCGGCCATGGGTTTTGACGCGGCCGACTTTTTCGTCGCTGGGTACTGGATCTGGAATAAGATTTTACAGAATTTGGCGGTGATCGGCTATAATCCGAACAACATGGTGACAGCCGCGTATGACTGGAGATTGGCCTATCTTGACTTAGAAAAAAGAGATGGGTACTTCTCCAAGTTGAAGGCACAGATAGAAACATCAAAGATAATGAGCGGAGAAAAATCTATCATTGTCAGTCATTCTATGGGCTCTCAGGTGATGTTCTATTTCATGAAATGGGTGGAAGCCGAGGGTGAGTTTTACGGTAATGGAGGGCCAAACTGGTGTCAAGAAAACATTGCTGCATTGGTAGACATATCAGGAAGTTCTTTGGGTGCCCCTAAAACATTGCCAGCGTTGATATCAGGCGAAATGAGAGATACGGTTCAATTGAACGCTCTTGCAGTTTACGGGTTGGAGAAGTTTTTCAGCAGGAAGGAACGAGTTGATATGTTACGAACTTTCGGTGGTGTCCCAAGTATGATACCCAAGGGAGGCGACTTGATATGGGGCAACTTGACCCACGCACCGGACGACCCTACAAATACTCTCGAAACCGATGTAGCCTTGAATGAGACAGAAATCAGAGGTGTTAAAAACGAGACTTTTGGTACTTTTTTGAGAATAATGTCCAAAGACAACAAGAACAAGAAGAAGAGTCTCACTATTGACCAAACAATAGACTACCTACTCGATATTTCTCCCAACTGGTTTACCAAGCGGGTAAAGGAGCAATATTCGTGGGGTATCGCCAGAACAGCTAAGGAGTTGAAGGCAAATAATAATGATCATCTGAAATGGTCAAACCCATTAGAGGCGGCGCTCCCCAACGCTCCTGATATGAAAATCTACTGCTTTTATGGTGTCGGGAAAGCCACAGAGAGAGCTTATACTTACCAGGATGCTGACAAGGAGTCCAAGTTGAATATAACCATCAACTCAGAGTCTGAGAATGCCGTATTCACCGGCGATGGTGACGGAACGGTGTCTTTACTCACCCACACAATGTGCCACGAGTGGCAGAAGGGGGCCAAATCGAGATACAACCCAGGAAACTCTAGCGTCACTATCGTCGAAATCAAACATGAACCTGATAGATTCGATATTAGAGGAGGAGCAAAGACAGCTGACCATGTGGATATATTGGGTTCTGCGGAGTTGAATGAATTGGTTTTGAAAGTTGCAGCTGGAAAAGGCGACATGATAGAGAATAGGTATGTCAGTAACTTGAGAAACATTGTTCAAGATATGAACATTTGAAACCTAATCCTGCCACTCAACTCACATTATTTATATATTTGCCCATGTAAATAGGTTTGAAGAAACCAAAGCAGCCCATGCTAACTACATCTCTCGCAATTCGTCTGTATGATCTTATTTGAAGAAGCAAAAGACCTTGTCTTCTTCGTGGGTGTATAATGTCAAAAAAATTACAAGATGAAAAAACCATGTCCGGCTTAGCACCACAGTAGAACCATCGACCCACCACCTACTAAGACCTGTTCTTCGTCTCGATAGTTTTCCTCACATTGGCAAGTAGATAGGTCAATCAGGAGCAAAAGAACAGGTGTTGAAGAGCGCGTTTTCAAAATCTAAATCAACAACTGTTTTTAAAATAACCTTGTAAAGATTCTAAGGAATTTGATTTAACAGAGGCTACTCTAGACGTCTTGACTTTGTTGTAGTGATCTTAGACCAGAGGGAGAATAAAAATGAGGTATGTTTTGTGATTTGAATTTGGTTTTATATTTTTATCGCTGCCAACGATTCATAATTAAAACGAAGGAAACAGTCAACTAATGTAGTAATTTAGCGGAAAGTTCGTCAGAGCATCGAAGTATCGTCATGTTTTCGGACAAGCGGCCAAAAAGGAACTATGCTATGAAAATTTGAAGATTACCAAGAACGCCTGGGATTCAAATATTATTCATGCTAACGGTAAGTATATATCGGTAAACTGGGAGGCCTCAGGAGGTGGTGCATTTGCAATCATACCAGTCAATGAGGTTGGGAAGGCGCCCGACAAGGTGCCGTTATTTAGGGGGCACACAGGCCCAGTTTTGGATACCGACTTTGATCCATTCACTCAACAACGGATAGCAAGTTGTTCAGACGATGGAAAGATTTGTTTGTGGGAGATCCCTGAAGATTTCTCGTTTCACAACTACGTTGATGAGAATGATAACGTTAAGGACATCCTTGAGCCATTGAAAGTTCTCACCGGTCATACCAGGAAAGTTGGACGTATAGAATTTCATCCATGCGCTAGAAACGTCTTGGCCTCCAGTTCAATGGACTACACAGTTAAAATCTGGAATTTGGAAACAGGGAAAGACGAAATCACCTTGCAACATAAAGACCTAGTTACCTCCTTCAGCTTCAACTACAATGGTACTTTGTTGGCCACGACCTCTAGGGACAAGAAGTTGAGAATCTGGGATATCAGATCAGGCAAAGTTTTGTCTGAAGGTCCTAGTCACACCGGTGCTAAGCCATCTAGAGTTGTCTGGTTGGGAAACACAAACAGAGTTGTAACAACGGGGTTTTCAAAGCTTTCTGACAGACAAGTTGCAATTTGGGATATTGAGAAAATTGATAATGGCCCAATAGGCGGATTCCTCTATATTGACTCGTCTTCTGGTGTGTTGATACCTGTTTTTGATCAATCAAATGCCATCTTATACCTAGCTGGAAAAGGTGATGGTAATATACGTTACTACGAGTATGAGAATGACATCTTGCATGAGCTATCTCAGTACACATCTATCGATCCTCAAAGAGGATTTACTGCTGCTCCTAAGTCTTCAGTGAATGTCAAAGATAACGAAATCCTCAAATCATATAAAACCGTGAACGATAATGTGATTGAGCCCATCTCATTCATAGTTCCTAGAAGATCTGAGTTATTTCAACTGGACATTTATCCTGACTGTCCATCTCGTGAACCTGCATTAACTGCGACCGAATTCTTTGATGGAAAGACTTGTAATGGTCCTCTTTTGATGAGTATGCAAGCTTTGTATGAAGGCACTGAACCCACGATAAGGGAATCAGCACCTGCTACTAAAGTGTCACCACCTGAAGCAAAGAACGAGAAGGAAGGAAATAAAAGTGAAACAACTGAAAGTACTACTGTTGAAAAGGAGCAACCGGCAGCTACATCTACCCAATGCGAGAAAAAACTCGAGAAGACAACAGAAGCAGAAGAAAAGTCATCAACACCTAAAAGTGTTGATGAGTTATTGAAAGGGTCTACCAAAGTCGACAGTCTTTTGGATAAGGTTAACAACCAGTCAGAGGACGAAAAAGAAGACCAAAAAGACGAAGCCGATGCAGATTGGGAGGAAGAAAAGGAACAGCCTGAAGAACATAAGAACAACGAGGAAGACCCTGTTCCCAATACAAAAGAGAGCATCAAGTCAGACTCAACTTCGCTAAAGGCCGACACTGAAAAGTTGCTAATTCATGAAGTATCAAATGATCAGGAGGAGCCTGAACAGGATGTGAAAGGGAAGGCAACGCCTTCTTCCCAAGATAAGTCCACTAGGGTCGTCGAAAGTACGAAGGATGTGTCGAAACCTGAACAACCCCATACTGTGGAGAAGGCACCATCTGGAGCACCCTCTGGAGCACCAACATTAAAGAACACGATTGCAAAACTTGTAGAGGTAGTTCAAAAACTCGAGTCAGAAGTTGACAGATTGTCTAGTATCAACTCTGAGAAAGACACTAGACTCGAATCCTTAGAACAGAAGATTGAAAGCTTATTAAAGAATAGAGACTAAATGTTAGATTTCCATTAATAGGATTCTTTATTATTATACAAAAGTGAATAAACGACCTCGGTCCTACTTAACATCGTAAAACTTTTTAAAGATAAAGGCACTCAAGTTTTGTGCATCGAATATAGCCATGCCGTCAAATAGCTCTAGTTTGCTCTTGTTTTCGTATTGCATATTCAAAAGCTCATCCAATGTAATAGCACTATATGCACCTGGAATATTGACAGAACCTCCAGCTGCCTCAATAACGAATTTTCCAGCCTCATGGCAACTAAACATGATATCAAGCTTAGAGTTCGACGCCGCTCTTTGTCCTAATAGCCCTCCAAAATCTATCAAAATTTCTTGGTCAATTAACTTCTTAGCCGAATACTTGTACGACCCAAACTTCGGAAGCCTATTTGACTTTTTAAGTTCTCTATGATAAAAGTATTGCTTACTGAATATAGGAATAATATTAAAAAGCTTCTTGTCTTTAGGTCTCAGTTGTAACTTGACAAGAATTTCATCAATATGATGGTTATAATCAGCAAGTTGTCTCGACAAGAATTTCTTCTTATTGTTTAGCTTCTCTGCAACTTTCGCCGCGGTATCAAGTTGTGATTTTCGACTAACTCTTTGATAGTGTTTGGTTTTGATATCCACTGCTATTTGATTAAGTATGTCCTGGTATGAGTTCTTTCTACTCAAATGTCCCATTGACTCTAGCTGCAAAATAATCTCTAGAGCCATTTTCTTCAATTCCCTATAGCTTATCAATGAGAGGTTTCCCAATGATGTTTTGTAGTAGGGTCTCTTTCTCTCATTCAGTTTAGATACTGCGTTCTCGTCTTTCTCTGATTTCACAATTTCTTTGAACTTTGCATCATGCTCAAGATTTATACCTGATATTAGTAACTCCAATAGCCCGCTTCCTTCTTGTACTCTGATGATATACAAAATGCACCTTTTGGCTTGCGTGAAAAGAGTATCCACCTTTGAATCAGCTAAGGATTCTTCCTTAGTTGTCGGATTCAAGTGCAACGTTACCGATCCTAACTCTGTCAACGTCACGAAATCTGAAGCATTATTCACAATGTCATTTAGCCTGGACATAATCGAGGATAGTTGATCATCACAACTAGGGACTATGGTTTCCATATACTGATTGACAATTTCCTCCATGAAGATCATATCACCCACTTTCATCGTTAAAGAGGGTCGTTCGTGTGTTACTAAGTCATCATAATCATTCAACTCGTATTCTTTTTCAATAGTACCGACATCAATGATACGAATAATCAATTCTTTAACCGAATCAGTCATGGAAGTTATATAGGAGTTGATGGGCTTAAGGTAATTATCACTAAATTGTCTCATAGAGAAGAGTTGTAGAAGAACTCTATTCAAATGCCTTAAATTATTCTTACCCCTTTTAACGTATGTTGGCTCATTGTTAGGATATTTTGTAAAGTATCCGAAGTTTTCAGGATATTGAAAAACAGCTGAAATGTAGTGCTTTATGAAAACAACACCTGCGACAGCTAAATGCTGCTGCTCTGTCTTATCAGGGAAGTGAATTTGAGACAACTCATATGAATGGTGTGCAACTAACCTTACGTGCTTGGGTATTAAATCCACAGACTGAGTGAGTACGTTGAATAAATCGGTCGTATACTCTCTTAGACTTGTGAGGTTTTGCACGAAGATATGAGGAACAAGCGAATCCTCCTTTATTGCAGTTTGTGCTGTCACTTCAATGGGTTTTTCTGTATATCCTTGAACTTTTATCTCCCTTTGGATGACACCATTGTAGATTTCCACAGGATCGGATTCGAAGTCGACCGTCTCATCATCTGTTACAGCAGAAACCATTCTCCCTAATAAGGATTTCAAGTGTATCCTTTGCTTTGTATGACTATTGAAATGTAAAAAATAGTCAATCCAGAAGCATGAATGTACTTTTGTTAAATCACCAATTGAGTGACAGTTATTCTGAACGTCATTATCCATCATGCTGAAAATGAATTTGAGAAAAAAGAACTCTTCCCTTGAATGACCAGGTGAGGAAGAATCCTTCGAAGAGAAAATCAGTGTAATGCATCCAAACAAATCCTTGCAAAATTTGGAATCCTTATTCTTGACGAGAAACAGTTTATAAAGACGAATTAAATAAACCGGCTTGGTTTGCAAGAAGTAAAACATCGATTGATAAAGCTCAATTCTCTCTCTTGAAGACTTGTTAAGTTTCTCAATAGCAGAAGAGAAGGATTTGCTGCCCACGTTTGGTTTGTAGGCTTTAAACTTGGATGGATGCTTAATGAAGTCTTCTGCTGTTATTTTGTTTTTATCGAGCAAACTAAGTTTTATATCCAAGTTTTCAATTTGTGCTTCTAAGTCTTCATTGTATCTCGCTGTTTCTATGATTTTATTGTTAAGTTCACTTAGTTCAATCTCTTCTTGGTAATCCAAATCGTTATCAGACAACAAATATGCAAATTTCTGGATAACAGACAATGGTGGATTCTTCATATTGATCAATGACTTATAAGCTCTTTGTGCGAACGTACTTCTAATGTATGCTTGAACCTTTATCACTTTATTCTCATTGGAGATGTAATAGCTTTCAATAGACTTGAAACTTTCCCTTACCTTGGTTCCTCTAATTATTGACTGTAAACGAATGATACTGTCTATCTCGTTGTACAAGTCATCAAGTTTGATTTCCTTCATGAATCGACAAAGTATACCTCTGAACAAAGTTTGAACAGGTATGACAGAACTCTTTTCATGTAGTAAGAGTGATTGTTTCTTTTGTCTCAAATGCCTTCTCAAGAAGTTGCCTCTTACGATTCCGAAAAGTTCACTCAAGGCAACATCTTGATCTAGTAATGTTACTAGTACATTGTCGCAAAGTTTCGTTCTTGTTATGCCACCTCTTCCAATACTCTGTAATTCGCAAATCTGGTCTAAATAGATGGATACTTTCTTCCTCTTCCTCTCAATATCAGAGGAAATGAAGTTCTTTCTTATAGCAGACTGTAATCGGATAATGAAGGAATCATCAGCCAATTTTAGCTTAACATCTCTCTTTATATTTCTTCTCACAATCGCTCCACGAGCTGCAGTTTGAAACTGAAATATAAGTGGTTCAATGTCATCTTTGTTAGACATTAAGGTCGTGATCTTCGGCCTGATGAGTTTACCCCTAGCAACGCTTTGTAATGATATGACAGATTCACTAAAAGTACTGATCAAAGTCTTCCGGGTTGTTATTTTGTGTCTCACTATGTAAGCTCTGGCGACAGTCTGTAGACCGCATATTCCGAGAATTGCGGTTGAAAAATCATAGCTTGTCTTGTTTCGAAGTAAGTTACCTCTGAAAATGGACTGAAGGTGAACTATATGGTCTTTGTACTCTAATATTGCTGACCGGTGTCTATGAATTGATTTTTGACGAGACAAATTTCCTCTTATAACAGAAAATAAGTACGTGAATTCATCGGATAGAGATTTCAACATGATTCTATCGACAAACAATCTGTAACGGAAACTGGCGCCTCTCGCAAGTGCTTGAAGTTTGATAACATTTCCTATTCCTTCATTCAAGTCATTTAATTGTTCGAACGAAGCTTTCGAGGTGAATTTGGATTCAGTGACTGGAGCTTTTGGGGTATAAAAATCCAAGTCTGTTTTCTTGAACTCGAGAGAATTGAAAGTAGCTGGGCGTGAATTTGAGGCTTTGGACCTGGGTTCAATAATAGTTGATGGCGTTGAAGGATTCTCCATGAATGGGTTATCAATTTTCTCCTTGAAATCCACGTTATGCTTTTTTATTGGACGAAGAAGAGTGTTGGAAGCTAACGTACGATTCATATAGCTGCTTTCACCAACACCCAGTGACGAAGTAGTATCAGCATCTGCGCTAGTGAAGTTAGGTAAACCAGTTCCTAAAAGTGACCTGTTGGCGATCCTGATGTCCTCTTCATTAAACTCTACTTTATGTACTAAGTTTTCCATAGGTGGGTAGGTGCTTTCGATTTTGTTAAGCATATAGCTCATCGCATGTAAACAAAACCAGACTTTTGGTACATTCTTTGCGTCATACAAGTCGGTAAGCTCAAAACGGAAAACATCGGGGATATTCAAGTACTCTATGAGCTTGAAAAAGCGATTGATGTTTTCGGTATGTCTGAATTCTAATTTGGAGTCATTGGTAAACACAGTCTTTTTGGTAGGCAATATAAGATTTGCCAATTTAGCCAAATAGATACCATTCCTTATGTATGTAATTAGCTCTACTGGCTCTTGTTCTATTGGTTCTTGAATCACTATTTGTAGCCAATTCTTGATAGCCAATATTCGACATAAGTATTCATAGCCCGGTGAATCTTTGGATGTGTTATTAGTAGGTGATGAAAAACGTGATTTTGTAGGTGAATTAGAGCTATAATTCAACGCTGGGACCTCCGACCTGCCCCTTCTCCCAGAAGGGGTGTCGTATGCAAATCTCGATGGTGTTTTCTGCGTTGTGTTGGTTTTATTATGAGGGCTTTTGAATGAAGAGACAGTCACCGAAGGCGATTCGAATTTACTTCGTAATAAGTCTGTCTTAGATGGACTTGCCTGTCTCACATTCAACTGCTTTGCCAAAGTATCTAAGTCTCCTTCCCGTTGAGCGTTATTCATTTTATTTGTTTTGGGTGTGTTAAACCTCAATGAAGGTTGAAGCGGCAGACTAGGTGTAGAATTCTTTGTATCATTTATCAGTTCCAAGTACCTTAATGCGACGTTACTCTTCACTGGCGAAGCCATCTTAGTGCAGTGTTGAATTGGTTCTAAAAGAAAGTAGTTTGATTTTAGATCGAGAGTATAGGTGTAAACAGATTTGTTCTTTTTGTTTAATTATCCCAATTTGGTCAAAATATAAACAACAGTGTTTTGGCGAGGAAATGGAAGCTATGCTTCAACATCATCCTCAACGGAGCCCATGCAAGGATTTGAAGGTGGCTGTCACTACGCTTAGAAGAATTTGACTAAAATCTATAAGGGTATCGTGAATCATGAATCTATAATTACAAAGTGACGTTATTTTCCTAAATGTCAAATGATGGATCAATGCAGATTGAGACTAGGCATACTCAGACAGACGGGACTAAATCATTGATTTTGTCGTTTGTAAACATCTTCTAGAAGTTTGACAGTTCCTTCTAGCCTGTCGAGCTCAGCTTTCTGCCCCGGAATCGTTTTCTTCAAGTAGCTTAACCTTTGCAAGCTAGTTTCATAGTCCTTGATTACTTCGTCTATGCGGTGGATCAACGGCACATCGCTATTCACGTTACTAGCTGCCCTATCTTCCTCGGCAACACACTCAGAATCTATCTGAGCAAGTATGTCTGACACTTCCTGATCTGTTCTTTTAACAAGGTCTGAATACACCTCTTTACCTTTGTGGGGCAATTCCTTTCTGAGTTTGGTAACCTGCACAGTCTCCTGCTCGAAGTTCTCGAGCACTTCACGTAATTGTTGATTTAAATCAAAGTCAAAAGGTTCTATCATCTCCTTCGGCTGAAATGACATTATCTCTCTTACTGACTGATAGCCCTCCTTAGTTGACATATCGTGGCCATCCACAATCATTGACAGTTTAGCAAATTCAAATGTGTCAAGAAGAAAGTCCTCTAAAAGCCCTGCAACTTTCACTTTGAGAGGATCATTATTAGATGTAGGCAAATGCAAATCCAACTTCGATGTCATGCTGCTCATTATTTGTCCATAAATATACCGTAGATCATCTTTAGAGAGCTGTAACTTTTCGTAATCGTTTGTATTGCTCATTATACAATTCTCTATATTCTTTATGGTTGTAAGTGTGTACGATGAGACAAAATGTATGTTTTGTTGTTTTTGTGAGTATGATAAATGTCGCGAAATTTCAACATAAATGTCGCAATCATATACGACATTTATCTAGTCTCTCGGTTCAATCATCAATTCCCTAACTACTTGAAAGTAATAGATAGCAAATTCAACGCACAACTATGTCAGTTTCACTCGGTGACGAATTCACACCAGCATTTGCACCATTCTTTGGGTTCGCTGGATGTGCAGCTGCTATGGTTTTATCTTGTGCTGGAGCAGCTATTGGTACAGCCAAGTCAGGAATTGGTATTGCAGGTATTGGTACATTCAAGCCAGAATTGATCATGAAGTCATTAATTCCAGTTGTCATGTCTGGAATTTTGTCAGTTTACGGGTTGGTCGTAGCAGTGTTAATTGCAGGAGGTTTATCGCCAACCTCGAACTATACTTTGTTTAATGGATTCATGCATTTGGCTTGTGGTTTGTCAGTTGGGTTTTCATGCTTGGCCTCTGGATATGCTATTGGAATAGTTGGAGACGAAGGTGTTAGACAATTCATGCATCAACCTAGAATATTTGTTGGCATGGTTTTGATCTTAATTTTCTCCGAAGTTTTGGGTTTGTACGGGATGATCATTGCTTTGATATTGAACACTAAAGGAAGTGGTTAGGTAATTTTACCCTTATGTGGCTTCACGCTTGAAAGCACTTTGAAGTTTTTCACTTCTTTTCATATTTTGATACGATGCATCCGTTTACAGTATCGGAAATACAATTCTGTACTCTTTAATCCACAAATTTTTACGTATATTAAATCTGTTTGTATAGAATTCTACATCTTAAAAATTTTCTAATCTGTTTGCATGGGAACTGAGCTGTCGTTTTTGATTGAGGAGCCCAAGGTGACATTACCATTATCACCAATAAAACGATCAGAAAATTCTTCCAAAAATTGTACTGATCTGTCAGCATCCAAGAAAAGCATATAAGCTCTCTTCACATCTGACAAATCGACCGTGTTGCTTCTACGCTTTAAGGCAATTTGTTGGGAAACCGAAATCAAGTTAGAAGCATATCTTAAACTTGTCTCCTCTCCAATTTTAGTCAATAAAGCCAAAGCATCCGCACTTAACTCAACCTCCTCTTCGGTGGCTCTTATTGTCAAAATTGTTCTGATCTCATCTGCATTGTATGGTGCAGTATGTATGATAATTGATCTGTCTAACAAATCCATAGGGAGACCGTGTGGAGACTTGTAGTTTGTTCCACGAGTTCTTGAAATCCCCTTATTGGTGGCCATTATTACGATTGGAGCATATTCATCTTCTAATGCCCTATTTATGAAAGAGAAGCATTCTATGTCTAACATGTGCACCTCATCAATAAACAAGACACCTAAGACAATTTCAGCTTTTCCTTCTTCTTTCCATTCTGCAACTTTTGTGTTTATCTGATCACGAATTTCTGCCCTGATCTCACCGGTGTCTCCAGAAAATAAGGCCAAGAATCCCTGTTGTCTTGAGTTGATAACATCAATATCATGCAACGAGACTGTGTGAACGACTTCTTTTCTCTTTTGTAATTCCCCTTCAGGACATTGAACAAACTTGGTTTCTGGTCCCATGGCATCATAATCTCTGGCACGAGTGAAGGACTTACCTAATTTTGTGATTTTTCCGGACGCTTTATCAATAGACACAACATCTCCGGCTAACACTTTTTCTTTGGTCAAACCTTCGATCATTTTATTTCCCAATTCGTAAATTGTCTCCATGTCAGTGGTTTTTATAGTCAACTTTCCTTGTTTATGACCGCCAGTGATTGATCTGTCAATTTGGATTTCTACCACTTCCCCTTCGATGATCTCTGTTTCCTCTTTAATTCTGATACCTATAGATTTACGGAATGCTTGGGTAAGGGCTTCTGTTTTAGACAACTCTAAAGAAAAGACTTCAGAACCCGCAATAGCTGTGAAAGGAACCTCACTTCCTAAACTTTGTGACAACCCCATGGCAATGGCTGTCTTACCAGTGGATGGTGGTCCAGCCATCAATACAGCACGACCAGAAATTTTTCCTGCTTCAACCATCTTTAAAATCACGCCTGCTGCTTTTCTAGCCTTGAGTTGACCGACCATACCTTGCGAAGACTCTTTTGGATTCAAACTTTCATCTAATCCGAGTCCAGAGATATGTGAATGCGCAGCAATGAGGGATAACCCTGTCAAATCTTTGGTCTGTGTCTTCGTTGAAATTGTATTTGTTGCCTACTGAAGTTAGTTAATGTTCATTTAAAATAAACAAAATAGATCAAATATACCCATAATAGGTCTCAAACAGGTTTTGATCCATGATTACATACCATTATAGTATTTGGATACAGCAGTGTTTCTATTAATTCAGTAAATAGTTGATGATGAAAATTGAACTTTCAGAAATTCTATAATGTCGTATCATGTCGCGTAACTAAAATGTCGTAAATGTGTACTTCATTGATCAATGGCATAGTGCTAGCCTATACTTTGGCTTAAGGCTATACATAGTCACCTTAGAGTATATGAAGGGGCTAAGGTACAGCAGCGTCTAAGACAGCATTTTTGAACGTACGTATAACGAATAGTACTATGTAGATATATCTAATCAAAGTTTATTACTTCTAATCAAAGAGCCCTCATCATACATGCTCTTGATTTGCTCGGTAAAAAATTTGGCAGCTAAGGGTCTTCTGATTTTCAAAGTTGGAGTAACAACGCCTCTATCTAGTCTCAAAGGTTCATAGTCGAGGAAAACGTTGTGGATCTTCTCAAAACCTTGAAGCCCAGTGGTCTTCTTATTCAAGTAGTTGACCAAGGTGATTCTGTTCTCCTTCTTGTTTATTTCTTTGATTACAGCTTCTGGACTATTCAAAGCGGAGCTGGAGACTTTGCACTTCTCAACTAAGAACAGTTTTGCAGAATCAGGTTCGACACCTGCTATACCAACCAAAAAGTTTTTATCAGAATCCCCGTGCACAAACAATTGACTGAGAACTGATGAGTCGGAGAGGTACTTGCCCTCCACTTTCTCAGGAGTTACGTATTCACCCTGGGATAATTTGAAAAAGTTTTTAACTCTGTCTATGATATATAACTCACCCAGTTTTGAAATTCTGGCAACATCGCCAGTGTAGAACCAGCCATCCTTGTCCATTGCTTTTGCAGTTTCTTCAGGGTTTTTGTAATATCCGCAGAAGATCTGGGGTCCTCTCAACATCAACTCACCTTTTGGCCCAGTTGGATCATCCAACGTGTAGCCCAACTCTGGCAACTCTCTCAACCTCATCTCGGTAGTAATACCTGCTGGCCCGCACGATCCTGGTTGTGATTCATGGGGGTTGGAAATTGTTATACCAGCAAAAGACTCTGTAAGCCCATATCCTTGCAGCAATCCAATGTTGAGCGAGGCCTTTAAAAACTTGATGGTCGTAGGGGAGATGGGAGCAGAACCCGTTATTGAAGTTTTCAAATTGTCATAGCCAAATTGCTTACGAATAGCACTCAAGAAAACTTTATCATAAAATACATGAGGGCCATGATCGCTTTCATTAGCAGCTTGTAAAGTGGCTTTGACGTTGAAAATATAGTTGAAAAGAGCTCTCTTCACACTTGATGTTGGATGTTCGACGGTGGCATTTTTTATCACTGATTCAAATTTTGTGAGGACTCTAGGAACGTTTGTCATATTTGTTGGCTTGAATAGCTTCAAGTCTTCAATCAAAGTGAGTGGTGTACCGCCAATTTGAGGAAACCCAACAACAGCACCCGAACAAAGACAGAAAGCACAGGTCTCTCTTTCAAAGATATGGGCCAAGGGCAAGAAACAAAAAGCACGGTTTACTCCCGGGTATTTGATATGGGCCAAGGTAAATGCCATGGCAGCTGATATATTTTTTTGAGTAAGTAATACTCCCTTTGGCTTGCTGCCGGTTGTGCCAGAAGTAAAACTAATAGTATAAATGGAATCAGGCGTTGGAGGCAACTCAGCGAGGGGGAACGCTTCACCTACTTTAGCAGCTTGATGTATATCGACCAACTGGATGTTCTCTCTTCTGCACTTTCTCACCAAGTCTTGATCGTGTACACTGAGGGAAGTCTTGTTTTGCAAGTCTAAAGGATCCATGGATACAATCGAAATGATATGATCCAACTTTCCAGGGTACTTTTCCTTCAACTTGACAATGTCTTCAATGTGGTCTTTTGATGTGACAATGACTGGTGACTCAGTAGACTCCAAGATGTACTCTGACGTGTTGGCACCCAAAGTGTCGTATAACGCAGTGTCAGTAATGGCATAGGCGGAACACATCACGTCAGTAAAGAGCCACTCCCTTCTGTTGGCAGAATAAAGAGTAAGGATAAAAGAAAGATTATCCTTAGTGTACGTCTTATAATCTCTAATGTGATTATCAATCTTCCTATGTGATTCAAACCTCTCCGAATCTTTGAACGGATTGTGTTGTAACAAGTGTAGAAGCCCAGAACCAAAGTTCTTCTTCAACAAATCAACCTCCGAGTAGCTCATCGACGTGTACTCCGGAGCACTCTGCTTGGTCTCGTAGTTGTACTCCCTGTAGGCAATACAAGGAGAGTCCTTGTAATTCCTCACAGCGTTGTTGAAGACATTTCGGTACGTATCCAACCCAGGGGCAACTGCCTCTTTGAGGGCTTCTGGGAAGTTCGCATTCCGGTAGATGGCACTGAACCCGTCTCCCTCTGTCCCGCTGAGAGCGATCGAAGCTTGCTTCGTTTTGTAAGGCAACGGACAATGCTCATCGAAAAATTCCTTTGAAGGGTTATTCGCATTGGGAAAAAGATAGGGTGATCCCTTGGGACTCAATACGTCTTCGGTGCTACTCATTTTCCAGAATGAGGCCTTGCTTGCTTTATGACAAAATTCCAACTAAACTTGTCAGTATCGAGCCAAACGAGTGTGGTAGGTGTAGGCTGAAGATTCAAATACCACTTGGTTTTTCGTATGTAATCCACCAAGATTAGATACGTGTGTGTGACTCAAGAGAAAGATTTGGTTTGATCTTAGAATCTTGATTCTAAAGAAGTTGCCAGTGATTCGATTAAAAAATACCAGCTGTTGAACGCAGTTGTCTTTCTAAACGTCCGACCACTATCCGAGTACGTAACACTTCAAAACTGATCAAGGGAATGATGTTCCTTTTATACACTGTCGGATATGTAGTGTGGGGTGCGCACATTATCGGATCCTGGTACACCTTTGTGATCGGGTTTCTTTTTTACCGTTTACTAAATAGGCGCCGGATCCACTCTTTGCTAGTCTATTTAGACGTGTTGTTGCACTGCATAGCCAATTGTGAATGGTCAATGGCTTACTAAAGCCTTTGCCCTTGTTGCTTTTACACCTCGATCATTTTTTCAATTGAGAGGGTAGCGACTTGAAAAACTCAGGCAAAGCTCATGAAGCAGCATCCTCGACAGCCAAAGCAAGCTTTGTCCAAGCAGTATTCTCTATTGACACAAGCTTCACAGAACAGGACAACAAGAAGCAAAAGCTAGCTTCTGCTTCTGGTTTGTCACCGTTGTGAAGCACAACGCCTGGAAACAGCAACTCTGTGTCCTGGCTTCGGTTCCAGAGCTGCATCCCTTCGGTGTATAGTCAAATAAGTCTGTCGGGACAAGGGAATCGCCACTAGCACCTCTTCTACCTCTTATTGCACCCATTACCAGTCGTTGGCGTAGCTCGGAAGAATTCTCCGATGGAGTCGTGCGCGTTTTCAATTTCTCTGGTGATGAGAAGCTTACCCCAGATTTCGTTCAGCTCTTCTCTGGCGGCGCCGACAAACACTGGGATCTCTCCTCAAACAGGGCCGGTTGTCTAGGGAAGCAAGGTATGTGCTGTCTCGATGGGCAAAGGACCGTTCTCTACAACGAGCGCCAACTTGTAGATCTCGTTGTATTTGCCGTCGTGTTCCTCCAAGTACTTGTAGTGGGGATTTCGGAGTTGTTGTGTAGGCCAGCTAAAATCGTCCACTTTGAACCGAGGTGTAACTTTTTGTTCCAGGGGATGTACTCCAAACGTGAATTGCTGGCAATTTTCCATCACTACCGAGCCACTAGCCGGCGCCGCAAGCACCACGACCCTCTTCAGATCGTGGCAACGTAGTTGGTGACACCGTACTATCACTATACAGTCATCAAGGCCGGTAATAAAAACTGGTCCTTCGCATTCAATTATCAACACCGAGTGCGAAGTGTCAGTGCAATGAAACGAAGAAGGCACCAGTTCACACACAACGACCGTCTTGTGTAGCTTAGTGACCAATATGTGTGAATCTGGTTGCCGAAGACATACTTTCTGGCTACAAACACCGCTCAACAGGGGTGCAAATAGCTGTATTTGGTTTGAGTCCGGTGCTAAAGTATGGGTGTTTGGGTGTTTGGCCCAAGTTTTCGTATTGAGCGCTGCGGTGAGCTGGGCGCTAGGCACGGGTGGGCCTTTAAACACCAATCTCTGGTTGTCTAGCACGCTTAGTCTAACATCCACCAGACGGTAGAGTAGTTTCATGGCATCTGCAGCCTTTTTTCTTTCGTACAAAGGACCAGATAGGTTCAGAAAGGTGGCATTATCAAGCTCAATTAGCTCTTCCTTGAGACGCGTTAGCTCTGTCGTTGTTGATGCTTCTGCAATCAGATTTTGAAGGTCTGTCAGGTTAGTATGGGCGTGGAGGCTGAGCTCGGGTGTTGCTAGAGCAGAAGAAAGAGACATACGTTTGCATTTTGTCGAGAAGGAGTCCATTAGTTGTTTATGAGCAGCATTTATATACATAAAAACTGGTGCGCAAGAAAAACACTAGATTTGATGATGCCCACTTGGTGACAGTTGTCCGTCTGGGCCATCAATTGTACTACCAGTTTAAACTTCTATGCTGCTCTTACTCGAAGCTCGTTCTGCTTTACGAAAAAATTGGCTGGACCGGATCATGGAGACTCATTAAATGCTGCTAGACCTAATTCCCAGCGAATTTGTCCATTATATACTGCTACATGCAAAAGAGATGCTGTTTTGCAGGACAGTTGGCCATATAGTTGAATTGTGTGTATTGGAAGCGTCTTATGTTGGGAGAATCCAGCGGTTGAGCTGTCCCAAAATTCCCTTTCCCACGATGATACCTGGTGCATATGAAAATTCTTTTGATTTCATGCTCATTTTACCAAGACTCTTTGTTGGAGATGATAAACACTACTTCCACTATCGGGTAAGGCATGCTGTCGTTAGATTTACAATTAGGTGATGATAAAAGCCAGGAATACTGGCAATAGATCGATCTATCGACGATCTAATCAGGCTAGTGTGCGCATTAGTATACGAGCGTACTTACTTAGTACTACGAAGACCAGCAAATTTGCAACTTGATGCCAAAGGCCGAAGGTAACAGTACATGTTGAGCATTTTTTGAAAAGGGGAAACACTTGTTTGAAATACCGAGTGGAAAGCCATGTCTAGCACTTAGACGACTTCGTGATACAGTGATTAAATGTGTATACGAATCGGAGTTAATTATATTGAAAAAGTGCCATTAGCACCAAAAGTTATACATTTTGCTATACCAAGGTAGAGCGAGCTCAGTTTCACGGTCCATCCTTATCTTTTCTTTGGTGCGAGTTCTTACTTCCTCGTTGGCAAAGCGTCCGAATGCAATATCTATATCTTTCGCATCTATCATCAACCGAAAATCCTTATACTTGAGCATGGAATACACCTTGTGGCTTGAATAAAAGACTAAAATGACTACAATCCCGATAATCTTCTGCCCGAAGTCAACCCATGCGAATACGGCATTGGCAGGCTTGAATGCTGTATAGATTTGAAAGCCTATCACGACTATGCTCAACAAGAGACCATACCAAGAACCTATCAAGCCAACTTGTGAACAAAAAGGCAATTCTTCAAAGCAGGATATGTTGTTAATTTTTAGTACTTTTCTGAATCTTATGTGACATAAAGTTATTGTTGCATAGGTGCAGATGACAGATACTCCCGATAACGACATCAACCAAAGGAACATAGTTTCGGCACCCCTTGGAGACAATATAGAGACATAGGCTAAAGCGCCGAAAATAATGGACACAAGGGAAGCGATCAAAGGCCGTCTCTTTCGGTCTATGAACTTCAAACAAGATGGCGCTTGGCCGTTTTCAGCCAAGGCCATCAACGTTCTAGATGAGGCATAAATTGCACTGTTTCCAACTGAAAGGATAGAAATAAGAATCACACAATTCATGAAGTTTGCAAAAATGCTACTCTTAGTATTTGATAGAGCCAAGACAAACGGGGAGTTGTTAACATCGTTCTGATCGATCCCCACCAAGTTAGGATGATTATATGGTACCAAAAGACTCACAATAAACAATGACAAAATATAGAAACCACAAATTCTCCAGAATACTTGTTTTATTGCTTTAGGTATGTCTTTATCAGGGTTTTTAGATTCAGAGGCTGCCATACCCACCAACTCACTCCCAGAGAAACTAAAAGCTGCTGTGACGATTATACCGATGAAGCCACTGATGCCATTATTCGCAAAAGGACCTGGATTTTTCCAGAACCGAAATCCAACTGTTTCGTTTCCTAAAGCGCCTAAGTCAGTAAGTACTCCTAGGAATAAGAAGAGTAAGATGGCAACAATTTTCACAACCGAAAATATAACTTCGAAAACTCCATAGTACTTTACGCTGCACAAGTTCATCATGATTATGCAAAAGTAGAATATGGTGATTATACCATACTTGGGAACTTTCTGCACTGCAGAAGGCCAGTAGTCAAATGTCATTGATGTTGCAACTAGTTCCATGGGAAGTAAGGTGATCCACAGTAAGCAGTAATTCCATCCCATTGCGAAACCCCAGCTTTTGTCAACAAGGAGTGATGAATAGTTGGTGAATGAACCCGTGAGAGGCATTGCAACTGACAATTCTCCTAGAGCTTGGCACATACAATAAATAAATGTAGCCACAAGACTATACCCAAGAAGTAACGGAACAGGGCCGCCTTCACTGAGTGATTTGCCACTACCAAGTAGTAAGCCAGTACCAACAGAACCACCAATAGCTATCATCTGTAGTGAAAATCCACTGAGGTCTGATTTCAAGCTAGTATTGCCTGTTTCCAGTGACACATCTCGATTTTCTTTAAATGAATGTAACACCCTAATTAGAAATCCTTTTCTTTGAACTTGGTCTTTCTCATCGTATAGATCAAGGTCCGTGGCTAGACGCTCTGTATTTACTGCCTCATAACAGTCAATTGATGTGGGTGAAGGCTGCGTACTTAGGCTTTGTAAACTTCGTGAACTGATTTCATTCATGAAAATTTTGGAAAGAGGAAGTGTAGCAGAACCGCTCTTGTCTTCGTTAAGCCTTGTCAGATCGTTCATCATCGGTGAATACAATATGTTTAACTGACACTGTTCATGGAGTTCTGTAACAATAACAGCATGTCATTGAACTTCAAGTTACTTACATTGCCGCAAAAAAGGTTCGCGTAAAGGTTCTGTTATATTTATCAAACTACATACTGTAGAAAATTTAAAATGTTTAGCTTCTTGGAATTCTGGTCCTTCCGACGAGCTGATCAGCAATGTCTCTTGTCTTTTTCCATGAAATTTTCTTAGGCATTCTCTTACCTAACTCAGTCTCAAAGTCATACAATTTTCTGATAGAGGCAAATTTCAAATGAGATGACTCGATACCTAAAACTGCAGCAGTAGCTTGAATCTTGACATCGTCAGGAGAGAAATCCAAGTCATATTTACAGGCATTGACAACACTTTGTTGCTCTTCAATGAATTGGACGGCCTTCACTGCAAATCTTGCAGCTCTAGTTCTGTCAATAGGGGATGGAAGACCACCTTGTTGAACATGCCCAGGGATAGCAGTCTTGGCGTCGAAAACATGACCAGCCTCTTGTACCATTATGTTTGCAATGACTTGAGTTGTCAAAACTTTGGAGGCATTTGTGCTTTTCAAGACTAATTTTCCTGCTTTTGACATCGTCTTCTCTATCGTAAATGATTCCTTTAACGAATTTATATCCAGCTCTAATTGGGCCAAGTCGATACCTTCTTCAGGGACATAAGAGGCTTGTGCTCCCACCGCAAGGGAAGCGAATGTTGCTATGTATCCAGAGTTACCTCCTTGGACTTCAATTATAAATACCCTATCCCTCGTGGAGGAGGCTGACTGTTTCACAACATCACAGTATTCCATCAACGAGTTCAAACATGTGTCGGATCCCAATGAGTATTCCGTACCGGGAACGTTATTGGAGATAGTAGCAGGTATCAAAACCATAGGAATTCTGAATGCTGGGAACAGGCCTCTTGCTTTTTCCAATTGGTCTAAGGAGACGAAAGCTTCAAATCCACCAACCAATATCAACCCATCAAACTGGTACTTCTCAAAGTAATATGCAATCATTCCCAAATCTGTCTCTTCTGGGGTCGAGCGGTTCGTACCAATCTCAGAACCACCAACTGATACCCAGTTTTCTATATTTAACCATTCAATCAGTCTGACTGACTCATGTCTGGCTAAACCGGAGAACCCATTATAAATTGCATAAGGTGTATGGCCTCTTGACATACAATAAGTTGCCATCGAATAAACTGCACTATTCATACCCCCTGCAGGAGCCCCAACATTGATGATTGCAATTCTCTTCCTTTCACTGGGTGGAAGAGAAGGCTCATTGTGATCAGCAGAGTTCATGGCCATGAAGTTGGACAAATGTTCAGTGAACTCGGAGTCCCTCAAAGACATTGCTTTGTCAAAGTCCTTGTTTTCAATTGCCTCGGCAACTGATTTGGTGATACGGACAGCCTCCATCAAAGGTTTACGAACAATTTTATTTTCTTCGACAGCAATCAATGGAGATGGTGTATCTGGAGTGCATTCGATAATGGCCTTGACAGCTTCAACACCTTGCAGTGTGGCAAGAATACGGTCAAAAGCAACAGCAGTACCACCCCTTTGAACATGACCCAAAGTGGTCACACGGGTATCCAAGCCCATCTCGTTGGAAAGGAAGTCCTTGACATCCTTTGATGTAATAGGCTTCAAGTCAGAAGTGATAGCACCTTCAGCGCAAATAACGATCGTCTTTCTCTTTCCTCTTTCCCTGTGCTTTGACACAATTTGACACATTTGATCTTTCCAGTCCTTTGACGAAGCAGGTTTTTCTGGTATTAAAATATAGTCCGCACTGGTGGCAATACCTGCCATTAAAGCTAACCATCCACAATGTCTTCCCATTACTTCGACCACAAATGCTCTCGAGTGGGAGTTGGCAGTTGCATCAATATAATCAATGGCCTGACATATACGTGCCAAAGCTGAATAGGCACCAATTGTGGCATCAGTGGTTGCCATATCATTATCAATAGACCCCACAACACCGCATATATTCAAATGCTTGTACTTTTCGAATTGTTCCTGAGTGACTGCGTTTTGACTTCTCAATTCTTCGATTAAAGATGGCCACTCTGATCTGAATAAGTCTGCACCGGTCAAAGAGCCATCACCACCGCAAACTATCAAAGCATCGATGCCACCATCGATCATATTCTTACATGCTCTCAAACGTCCCTTTCTTTCCTTGAATGCCATACATCTTGCAGTTCCTATATTGGTACCACCTTCCGAAAGGAATCCTCTGACATCTTGCCATGTCATTTCTTTGATGTACTCAGGGCCTCCTCTGACCAAACCTTCATAACCTTCCATCACACAGAATGGCTTGCATCCCCTGAAGATGGCCGATCTGACAACAGCGTACACCACGGCATTCATACCTGGTGCATCACCCCCTGAAGTCATCACAGCGATGTTTCTTCTTCTGCCTTGTGTTTCAGCAAGCCCCTTAACGTCGGTGGTGCTTCGAGACATTTCCGTCTCCTGAGTCTCTGCGGGACCAAGCTTGGTCACAGAAGGAACCACGGTGAATGGGTTAGAGGGAACTGTGAGTCCAATAATATTTCCCAAAGGATCAATGGTGTATGCTTCGTTAGGGTACAAGTCATTGGGCATGATCTGTAAAGGGTACTCAAGGCTCTGGAGCTCGTGAATCAACCCGTTCAAGTCTTTGACCTTGAAGCTAACACTGCTTTCTACCGCTCTCCAGTCGAAGTTCGCTGCCTCTCCCTGGAAGTACTTTTTCAACTCGGCGATCTTCTTCTCATCGTGCCCACTTTCGCCTATGCTTAATTCCACTATCGTTTTCTTGTCACTAGTGCTCAAAATCGTTGTCTTGGGCTCCTCTTTGGCCACTTCAAACTTCAATACCAGCATGTAGAAGGAGGTTGCCTTCTTCAACAACTCACCATTCTTGGCTTGAAACTTGATACAGTTATTACCATTTACCAATGGTATTGTCATTTTCACTATGCTGATTTCCAATATTAACTCTGAGCCCACAAATTTATCCTGATTTATATATAATCTGTTGCTGATGGATCAGTATAACCCTATGATGCCTATATCTCGGATTCGGACGGCAGACGTGCGATTGCAAATCTTGTCTTAATGATTCTCTTCCGACGGGTTGAATTAATCTCTGCGTCACTCTTCTAGCCAGATTAGAAGCAAATACGCTGATTTTACAATATTCTTACAGAAATAAGGTTATACAATTGTTAACCAAGTCCATGGCGGTAACTAAAACTAGTGTTGAATTAACTATCAACTATGTATACAGGAATGATATAATGTTCTGAAAGATACGCAGGGATTTCACAGCTTAAGTATGAAAATACATAGTAAACCTCACAGTAAAGTTCAGGACGTAAAGTTTTCATAAATTTTTCAATATCATATTGCCAAAAATTTCCCTCGACGAAACCTAGAATAAGGTACAGATTTGACTTACTAACACTAACATAGTAAAATAATCGGTATCATGAGTGGACAGTCAACTAGTAACACACCTTTGCCATTGGGTGATTTGAGTAGTATTAACGTGCCAACATTGCCAGGAGTTATGCCAGAGGCACCAAAGTCCAATGGATTCTGGTCATCGAACCCAGTCTTTTCATACTTGAATGATGCATATATCACGATCAAAGAACACCGTCAATCGTTGGGATTGAACAACCCTGGTACCATTGAGAATTTGAACAAGGAAGTGAGCCGTGACGTTTTCTTGACTCAGTATTTTTTCACCGGATTAAGAGCGGATTTGAATAAGGCTTTTTCCATGTCACCAGCATTCCAAACTTCGCACACTTTGTCCATCGGGTCGAACGTCTTGCCTCCATATGCTTTCTCCGCCTTGTACGCAACCGACGACTACTTTGTTCAAGGTAATATTGACAACGACTTGTCCTTCAGCGGTAGAATCAACTATGGTTGGGACAAGCACAACATCTCCAAGGTTACCTTGCAATTAGCCAACGGTCAACCATCGATGTGCCAATTGGAACAAGACTACCAAGCTTCCGACTTTTCCATCAACTTGAAGAGTTTGAACCCTTCCTTCTTGAACGGTGGTTTCAGTGGTGTTGCTGTCGCCTCCTTGTTGCAATCTTTGACTTCCAAGTTCGCTGTCGGTTTAGAGGCCATGTACTCTAAGCAAGCCGGATCAGTCCCTCCTGACACCGCTGTCTCTTACGTTGCTCGTTACAATGCTGGAAACTGGATCGCATCTGCCCAATTACAGGCTCAAGGTGCTTTGGTTGCTTCATTCTGGAGAAAAGTTACAGACAAGGTTGAGGCTGGTTTAGAGACACAAATTGCTGCTACAGTCAAGCCAATTACTGACTCTTTGATGGGAACTCCTATCGGTTTCGAGCCTGTTGTGGAGGGTCAGACCACCATCGGTGCTAAATACGAATACCGTCAATCTGTCTTCAGAGGTCAATTGGACTCAGCCGGTAAGGTTGGTGTCTTCATGGAAAAGAGAGTTTTGCCTACAGTTTCGATTCTTTTCTCTGGAGAAATCGACCACTTCAAGAACTCTTCGAAGTTAGGTTTGGGTTTACAGTTTGAATCTGCTGGTGATGAAAAGTTAATGATGATGCAACAAGGATTGATTGACATCAATGGTAACCCAATCCCTGGTGCCCCACAGTTATAGGTGATTAAGTGAGTCGAAAAATAGATTCATGTTCACACAACACATTATTCGAACTAAATGATGATGTTCCATTACAAAACGCTGTGTCTTGGTGAATGAAACCTCTTTTGCGTATGTAAGATATGTATATAATGCTGTAGGTACAGCTTCATTCCTTTTTTTTATTAAACTTATCATATCAATTCTAATAAAAGAATTATGTAAAAACAAGTACTCGAACTTACAGGCGATTAGAATGACAATTGAAATAAATAATTTATGAGTATAACACGACATAAGCTACCAGCCAAATAGTCTTGATGCAAAACCTCCCCCTCCTTTTCCGGTATCGTTTTGAGATCTATTAATTGTGTTTCGATTATTACTGCTATGCAGCTTTTTTTCACTGATCATTTTAAAAACTTCTGAAGAATTCAACTTTACCGCACAATTGGCATTTTTATTCTCATTCAAATCGTGTCTTAGGGAAACACTTCTAGGAAAATTGGCTTCCTTTTGACTCGAACTTCTTCCACGAAGTTCTTTATCAGTGTAGACGTTGAGGTTTTTTTTTAAGAATCTTTCTTTGGAACTGAAGTTGCTTGTTGACGCCGATATATTGACTGGGCTATAATTTTTTGAAGATGAAGGAAATATACTTGATTTTCCCTTGTATGACTCTTCAAAAATTCCGTTCCCATTCGTATACTGGTTGAGATTTTTTTGAGTTATTGAACGGTAAATTTGTTTGATATCTGTATTGATCCTCGAGCGTTGATCAATATAGTTACCAGACAAGCTATTAGCGTACCTGACACCATTTCCTCTTCCGTGTGCTAAGTCAGTGGCAAAATTTGGCTCCATCCAGTTACTTTCGGATGTGTATAGGTCACTCCTTGATGATCTTCTTGACCTGGCATAACACGAAGCGCCCTTCCGCATTTTGTTGTACTGTGATAACGATGTGGAGGGGAATGTCTGATCAAGACCTATTTCGGATGGATAATTGTGGTCACTCGAACCTTGATTTTCATTTATGAAATTATGCAAATGCAAGCTTCTTTTATATTGTATTTGAGGTTGCACAAACGAGGATGATCTTGAAATAGCTCGCGATTGTGGTCTTGATGTATTGAAGTTGATCGACTTCGTTGTTGATATGTTTTCTTCATACTCATCCAATAGCGAATCCATTGAGGAATCAGATTTGGTCTCCGCAATCTTTGAACCAGCCAATTTCGTATCTTGGAAGGGATTCGAATGTGTCAAAAGGAACTCATCTACCTTGATTGGCTTAGGCTGATGTAGTCTCGTAAAGTCATGATGGTCGGGCCCAACTAAGTCGCTCTGTTTCTTTTTCGAATGTGTAAATGCCATTGGTGCCTCTGATAAGTTCTCAATTTGTCGCAAATCTAGTTGTGCTATAGAACGACTTAAATTAGTGTTGGTGCTTTTGTTGTTAAGTCGACGTGCTCCAAATTGTTCTGCATCTTTTTTTGAGTAGGACAAACTCAAAGGTAAGATAGCCTCATTGGAATTGTTGGGTGAAAGAGGTGCAGAAGGAGGTGATTCAGGGATATCATTGGAAATTACCGAATAATGAAATTCATTTACAGCTTGATGATTTGGCTCATTTGCCTTTTTTGCGTGAAGCTTAGAAGTATGTTCTGCTTCTTCAATAGGTCTGATTTGAGCCTTCTCACGAGGGGAATGATTAATCTGGGCATAAGACTTTGTCTCTGTTTTGCACTCGCGATCTTGACTGCCGTCATTAGTGGCCTCTACTTTGTCGGATCCGAAATAAAGGTTTCTATACTTGACCACTCTTTCTAGTGACTTTACTAAGTCTGTAATTACTTGCTTATCTTCAGAGTTGATGAAAATTTTCCAATACCTTTCAGGATTCACTAGTGGGAGAATGAATTGGTTGAATCCTATCCTCAAAATCTTCAACTTTGGGAGTAATGGGTAGACAAATGAGGGCCCGCAAGAAAGGTACGACACGTCACCGTTATGTAACTGGAAAATCTCAAACTTCCCGTGTCCCAATAACCTTCCTGAAAGCGATTGTGGTTCTCCATTAGCTTGTAGTTGTTCGTCGAAAACAAGTATCTTGGAGGATGCATACTCAAATAGCGTTATCTTCCCGTCCATTTGCAAGTTATACTTGGTAAGCAGATTGTCCTCCGGCTTTGCTTCTGCTGTATCGGATAAGCAGTGATTGCTACTCTTATTCCTCAATTTTTGTTTTGCCTGGTTTATGAAGGCCTGATCGGCCGTTGTATGCCCATTATCTTGATATCTTTTCAATGCTTGTTTTCTGGGGCTCAATGCTTCCTCCTGTTTGATACCTTCATGGGGGAGTTTGAACCCAAACTCTCGTGAGATGTAACTAGTACTTGCTGTATCGTTTTTGGCTGTGTCAAGCTCCCTGTTGTCGCCGATCTCACCCCTTCTGTTGTCTGAAACTGCATTCCTTGCCTCTTTCGCACGATCCTCACTCATCTGGCCTGCTATAGCTCCTTTGTCAATTGATCCTGACGCTTCAGGTCTCTGTGTCTCCTCCTCATTTTTCTGTCTTCGATTACTCTTGTTCTTTTGTCGGTTTCGCCGTCTCTTCGATTTGTTATTTGTGGGGGGCATTGCAGGCTTGTATGTGTTTATGGATCCATTTTGCTGATTTTGTGAGCTAGAACCTTCTACAGTTGCACTAGACAAATCTTGAGTAATGTGACTTTTAGCCCTAGATCCATCTTTGTCTTTTGGTTGTTTTTCCTCCCGCGGGTCTGGCTGTCGGTTCGAGGTTGGATTGTGACTATGTTGATTAATCCCAAAGGATGGGCCTCTCGACTCATGAGTATCACTTATTCCCATATTGAGTCCTACCAACCTATAACTATCTTATATATGCAGAAGATAAGGCATAAGAGCGTTCTATCACTTCAATTAAAAACGACTTTATTTTTCTCTAGTGGTTTATGTCTTCAAGTGAGAGTACTATTGTGGGGGGGGGGGGGGGAGAATTGTACTGTATATAAATTCTTATATATAAATATGTCAAAGGCCTGCCCGAAGGATGAAGCTAGTACAAGAACATTCATAAGGTTATCATGAGGTTAGGTTCTGGAATATCCAACCGGTGCTTCGAGCTCAAACTGCAGTCGTTGTTGGGGGAAGAGCAGCCTCACTATCGGACGAGAAAATTGGATTGTAAGACACACCTCTCAGATGAATCGCATCCTCTTCTTTATAGTAGACAACGATCCCCTCGAGAAGCAGAATAGGTTTTTCCAACTTGCCTTCGATAAAAAGCAAGACTTTCAGAGGCGGATACAATACTCTGAAGTAGTCTTTGCCCAAAAGGTAACCAGACGAGATTCCAGCCAAGTGGCCCAAGAAAGACGAGCCAGGAACGAGAATTACAGTCACGAAAAGCAAGACGACCGGAGCAAACAAGGTGGGAATGGCAATATGGGTACCCCGGAACTGGAAGGTGTGAAGTATGGGCCTGTGTGTGTGTTCTTTGTAGGCAACGTAGCTCAAAAACAGAAAGACAACTCCGGACAACCCTATGACATGGGACTCTGATCCGATGAGCTTGGATACGATGCAGAATTGTAAGCCGGCGGTGGCTGCCAAAAGGTTCAAAGTGATGCCAGTGTAGACGGTGCCATGTGTTTTTTCGAAAACGACCAAAAGACTGAACAAACTCACAACGTTAAAGAGCCAATGGAGTAAACCTTTGTGAAATAGCAAGTAGAATGACAACCGGTTGAGATCGAGCTTGAAGGGGGCGTCAGCATACAACGAGAATTTCTTGCTCAAAGTTCCGCCCACAAGCGAGTCCAAAATCAATAAGATAAAGGTGAATATCGGTAGGCCAACACTTAAAGCTGGATACTTGTTCAAGTCGTTAGCATTAGGTATCGCAAAGCCACTGAGATCCGTGAACGTCGACATGTTGGCAACGCTAGTGTTCTCTAGAATGGGAGCTTTGGTGTATATTGATTGATTTTGAAACTTTTCATTTAGCTACTAAATCGCGGTATTTACTAGGCCATCCAATGTTGATGATTTTGCTACACTTCTCTCTGGTTGTAACGGGCTATGTCCCAGCCTCTCTGAGGCCCGAGCATGTTGCATTACCGGGAACTATATAGTGTACGTTTTCTCTTTGTCATCTATCTTTTCGAATGTCTTGTTATGTCTTGTCTTAGTTGGGTCCTTTTCAGAGACTACTTCTCCAAATCTTGATGTATTTCGTCCCTGAACTGCTCCATAAATGCAATCTTCTTCTTTCTAGCAACCTCGAGTTGCTGTATCTTGTTTTCCCTGTACGTTACAAGCTCGTTTATGCCGTCTATGTTTTGTAAAAGCTCCTTCATTTGCGTCACTTTGGATCGTATGCTTCCTGCGTTATTATCAAAGTCTTTGGCCAGTATATCACCGTTTTGTAAATCATGGAGAAGTAAAAATAACTCTGCAATCAAGTCGATACTTTTCAATTTTTTGAGTGAATCCATAGACTTGTTCTCGGCTGCTTCGTTATTTTGCTCCTGCCCGTCAATCTCCATTGAAGCTATCTTTGATGGTTCTGGTGAAGCAGACTTCATTTTTGGTGTCCCAAGCTCGAATTTTGAAGACGAAAGCCCTGAGCCAGAACCACTACCAGAAATCTCTCCTGCCTTGGTTGTGTTACCGTCTTGCGTGCTCATTTGAGTTGAAGATACAACAATCCTAACAGATCGTAATGATAAAATCAAGAATTGATATTTATCGCAATACTCATAGTTTGAGAAATGAATTGCACGTTCAGTTCCTGGGATCACCTATAAATAAACCCAGAAGATGGACATACTATTAGCGTTGGTAACTAAGTGCTTGCCATGTATGCCAGATTTATCAGCACCTTCGATTGTGATAAACAACAAGAAGTATAAAATTGTACGTCTTCTAGGAGAAGGAGGATTTTCATATGTGTACCTTGTTTCTTTGTCTTCCAATCCAAACTCTTCGTATGCTTTGAAGAAGATAAGGTGCCCCTTTGGGCCTAATGACGAGACCTTCAAAAATGCAATGAAAGAAATCAACAACTATCATCGATTCGCCAACTCCAAGACACCATACATAATACAATCAATAGAAGAGAGTATTGTCAACGAAAACGATGGCACAAAGACGATTTATATATTGCTACCATACTTCGAGAAGTCACTCCAGGATGTAATAAACTATAATGTCTTGAACAACGAGACCATGGAGGAAGGAGAGATTTTGAAAGTATTCATAGGAATTTGCAGAGGACTCCAGGCAATGCATAAATACAAGAAAACGGGGAATCACAATAACGTGAACGCCGAGGGCCAGGAAGAGGACGATTTGCTTCTTCAAGGCGGAAGCGAAGAAGAAGAGTTCGCAAGCGACAGTGCCACCCCTTCCCCTTCAACAGAACTACATGAATTTTCGCCTTACGCACACAGAGATATCAAGCCGGCAAACGTGATGCTTTCAGCAGAGGGGCTACCTGTCTTGGTTGACTTAGGGTCATGCTCAAGGGCAAGATTATCAATTAAAAGCAGACAACAGGCACTTACTTTGACCGACTTTGCACAGGAGCATTGTACACTTCCTTATAGAGCTCCCGAATTACTAGACGTGGCAACAAACACAGAGATCACAGAGAAGACCGATATTTGGTCATTAGGATGCCTACTTTATGCGTGCTGCTTTGGGTTTTCTCCTTTTGAGAAGATGGAGCTCGAACAAGGTGCCAATTTGAATTTAGCGATTTCCCAAGGAAACTACACTATTCCTTCAGATAGAAAAGGCTACTCTGACGAGATAATATCGCTCATTCAAGACTGTCTTGTCATAGATGAAAGCAAGAGGCCCTCGGTGGACATATTGCTAGAGAAAGCTTTAAATATAAGTAGGATTTGATACGCGTTTAATCAACTTTTTGTCTGATTTTGTAAACCACTTGATTCAGTTTCATCGTGGAGTTACTCCCGAGTGACTACAACTATGTCAAAGCATTCTACAGACACAGGTGGGTGGAATGACTGTCCTGTTGAGATACCTACTGATAATTACGGACATATTCGGACTCGCAAGAAACGAACACCTCGTTGTGGTTATGCTCTTGATGGATATTCACCTATATTGAATAATAGGCAATTCTCGAAATCAAGTCCAGAGCTTTCACTACGAAAAGAACATGATGCAAATGCTACAGAGCCAGAACACTCCAAAAGCTGTGAGGAAGCTTCTTCGACGTCCCTGGAAGGCAGGTATACTAAAGAGGAACTAACTCAAGAGGACATAAAACATGTTTTGAGTAGCAAAACCAAGTTACCTGAACGAGAACTTGATTACTACATGACAAAGTTGATCACGGCAACCCACAGCATGAACGATGACAATTTACGATTCTTACAAGAGAACGTCACATTGATAAAAGAGATTGAGAGTTCCAACGAGAGGAGCGATTTCAGTAAAGTAAAGGCTAGAATTCTCCAATATATGGTGATAAATACTGGTGTAAGCACTTGGTGTGTGCCTTTAAAGAAACTTATAGAAGGTTTAGAGACAAGATAAATCCGTTTATGTCAGTAAAATGTATTATTATACAAAGATGTAAATGAGTAAAACGTAGAGGTATACAGCAATAACTTCTCCACCGACTTAAGCCCTCTTTCTTCTTCCGATTTGGGCTTGGAAACCAGTTTTGATGGATGAAACAGATCTCGTAGACCCGCATGCATTACAACTCAAGAAGTGCAATCTGTTGGCTGATTCTCTCTTCAACACTGTGTTCATGGACTTACAAGTCTTACATGTCACGTACTCGATGATGTACCTTCTCAAGACAGACTCCATTTGCTTTGGCTGGAACTTACCTCTCAAAACCAATCTCTTTTCACCATCGATAGAACCAGAAGTACCCAACTCGGCAAACAAAAACTGTATTAAATGTTCTGGGTTTCTTTGTAACACCGAAGCAATCTCTTGAACGTTGGCAAACAAAGTCTTCTTGGATCCTTCTCTTTGACAAACTGGTGGGGGGATTCTGAATTTCGGTCCGCTTCTATCACCTGCCAACTCAGGGTTGTTCTTCTTCAAGATGGTGAAGAAACGAGACAACAACTCGTTGTATGGTAACCCTCCAACAGGAGTGGCGTCGCTAACCTGTTCGTCCTTTGAAGAACTTGAAATATCCTCAAGACCGGCTTGCTCTAACTGTTGTTCGAAACTTGTGGCATCGACGCTCTTCGCTGACTTCTTCTTTTTCTTCTTCAAAGTCAAATCTCCTAATGCTGCACTGAACTCATCATCAGTAGGGGTAGCTGATTTTTCCTTTGCATCAAAATCTTCAACTGGCTTCTTTGACTTCTTCTTTTTCTTCAATCCTGCGAACATGTCGTCAAGATCACTAGCGGGTGCTGGTGACCCTTCTTCGACTGGCGTCTCCGCTTCGTCAACCTTCTTTGACTTCTTCTTCTTCTTCAAGCTAGGATCAAAACCCAAGTCACTCATATTGCTTTACTTTGTAAAAGGCTTAATACAATGGTCTATTACTTATAAGCTTCCTAGTGTTCAGAATAAAAAAAAATTTCATTAAAATATTGACTAAAATCGCACGACTTTTCAAAGTGCTACTGATGCTGAAGCTGTCTATTAAAGGAGCCTATATATATAAGAAAAAAGCGATTAAGGAAGGTCTGTTGACGCTAGATCGAACGCCAACTGGAAGGTCTAATTGAGGGTGAGAGACTGGGTCTTTGTCTCTATTTCATCTGTTTGTGTAGACGATACATTCTTTGCTCGTTCTTCTGCCTCTTTACTTTCTTTACCCGGTTTGTAAGTGATCTTGGTCTCGTCGTTTTCTTCAGACACGTTGAAGCAGTCTTCAACAGCAAACTTTTTCAAGAGCCAGCTTTCAACATTCTCTTTGCCGTTGTTTTCTGCTTCGTACATGGCGTCGTGGCCCGACTCGTTCTTTGTGTAGACATCTACGTCGTATTTCTCGCAAAGAAGCTTTACCACATCAAGGTGCCCATTGAAGGAAGCCCAATGCAAAGGTGTGTTGCCGCTCTCGTTCTTCTGTGCTGCCAATTGTTTGGCTTCGGCCTCAGTCACCAACGACAATAAAAATTCCAAAACCTCAAGATGCCCATTTGCAGCTGCCATATGGACGGGAGTGCTCAAAGTGATATCGTCTTTGATCTCCATCAATAAGTTTCCAGGTATTTCTTCAAAAATCTCCTTGAGAGTCTCTAAGTCTCCTTCTCTGGAATCATATATGATACAGTCCATTTCTTCTTGTGTTAGCGTTATGTCTGTTTTGCTGCTTTCCGTCATGTTCCCAATTAATATATCGTGACTTAAAGTGTCTCCTTTCAGTGTAGATTAGTCTCAGTTGTGAGTAGCGCCTTAACTAGAGTCAGTTCCTTATCTATGATAACTTTTAGCCATCTGTTGATGATGGGAAGACTTCAGAAAGAAAAAAAAATTGACTACTAAAATCCTGTACATACGGGTCAGTATCAAAATCCATTATATCACCTACTACAGTTACAATCTTGTTTAAGATTGACCCAACTCTCCATCAGTATGGTCAAGATAGAGGAATCAGGAGAAAGTAGCGGTCGGAAAATCAAAGACCCTTTTTCCCAGAAAGTTAAAAAGTTAACTGTGAGACGAGATGCGAAAGATGTATACCCAGAACTTGTCGAAGGCAAAGGATTAAAGAAACCACAATACCAGGCGAATACGCCACTTGACAAGTTATTCCAGACATTGGAAGATTTGTTGCTGGGGGAGATTGAGGAATTAGACGTTGAATTTTTGTACGGGCGTTTTTTCAAGAGCTCGAGCCATGAGACAAAGAGGAGCTTAGTCGAGAGAAGAGTTGCAGTAGTGGAGAACTTGCTTGAGTATTTGGTTGAAATACAACTGCTATCTGAAAAAGAAGTCGTCAGTGACAAGAACCTCATTAAAATATCATTGCATGACATGAAAGTTTTCAGCAAGCTTTTTAACCTTATTCTACTTTTCGGGGTCTACCCTGCTCTCGATGCATTTAGAATAGGTATACCGTTTAACAAGAGAAGGCTTAAAAACTTTCATAAAAGCGGGAAGAGTATTATCATTGAAAAATTGCCGTTAGGTGAAAGTCAAGAGAAAAGATATGAACCTCACGAGCAGTTATTGGTGATGCTATACCAAAAACTTATCCATGTTTTCTCCATCGAGTCTGACGTGAAAGACCTTCTAATAAGGGGTACTGGATTTTCTGATCTAATAACGATCTCGGCTGCTTTAGTCACAGTACCTCATTTTAAAGTGGATAAAGAAAAGTACTTGAAAGAATTTAACGAGAAGTTACTTCCTATGCCAGAGACATATGAATTGTTCTCAACATTTACATTACTCGTATCTACTAATCCCCCTTTGTACTTCAAACTGTTCATTTCCAATAACTTACAAATCTTGCATTACAAAGCTCCGAAGAAAGATGGAGTTTTAACTCTTGTTGAATTCGTATTGGGGCTTCGGGAAAACGAAGAGGTTAATGTGGATAAGTTCGATCAAGTAGCAAATGTGATCTTGTTGAAACCAAAATCTGTCAACACTGTGGAGTACTTTACTTCTATTGGGGCTCAATTTTATGACTTGTTGGGAATGATAAATCGTCCAATTATCACAAGTTGTTTATGCTATGTCATGGAGAAATTGTGGAATAAGAATAGATTAGTAGTTCGTGACTTTATTTTGAAGAAAATCTGGGAGAATTTCCTGCCTTCAAAAACAGACAGAGAAGGCAGTCTTGTTACAGAAGCTCAATTGAATCATAATATAAATGTCCTACTATCTCTTTCGAAGAATGGATTGTCTGGCGACTTTTCCAGTCATATTATCAAGCCTATTTTACCATCACTCTGGGCATATTTTGCTTTTTTGAAAAAAAACAATAAGTCTGCTGGTGTAATAAGTGGAATTCTTGTTTCGTATTTCAAAATAGCAAAGGAATCCAACATGGATCCTGGCGAAGCATATGGGTTGGATGCAATCGCAAGAAACCTCTTGTACGATGGAGAAGCACATTGGGAGTATAATCTCGGACCAAATGATCTTGTAGAGATTGTTGAAAGAAAAGTTTCTTTCGATTCGTATTATAGCTCGGATGATAATCGGGTGAACAAGGCCCTAAATGAAATTGAAGGTCATTCCAGGTATTTCGTCGACTTTTTGAAAGAATTGGACGATGTGATCATCCTGAAAAGTTTCATCGTAATCTTAAGTCGTTGGCTAAAACTCAATACGAACAAGCATACGTTAGAATCACCAGATCCCCTTTTTGTTATGATAGACTTGAGGCTATTGGAGAGTATAGGTAGTAAATTCAAGGACTCGCTTGTGCAGACATCCAATGATACGCTTCATCTTGTCAAAACGTTCTTATTATATTTGAAGGATGGGACAGAGCTGTCATCTCGGCAAAACGATGGTGATGGTTCTGCTGATTCTGATGATGAGGATGAAGAGGACAGTGTCGGATTAATATCGGAGTTCTCCCCGGTGATACTCGAATTGTTATCTGCTATTGTGTCAGACTTCACCACCAACAATTTGGATGAGGAAAGTACCAAGTTATTGAACGAAATATCCGACATACTTGCCACTTTAAGTAAAAAGTTCACAATGGATGAAATGCTAAAGAGCTCATGCCTTACCCTTAGGGAGAGAATGGTGGCTTTATTACGCGGTGAGAGACCTATTGCTTCTGCAAAAGAACTAGAGACAAAGATGCTAAGTAAAGCAGTTTCGAGTCTAGAGGATCCGTTAGTACCCGTTAGAGCACACGGGCTTTACCTCTTACGTCAACTTATCGAGCTGAAGAGTGAGTCTATATCAGTTAACTTCGTGATCAACTTACATTTAACCCAACTCAAAGATCCAGAGCCTTTCATATATTTGAGCGTTATCAAGAGTCTCGAAAGCTTGATTGAACTAGACCAGGATAGAATATTGCCCAAAATTCTTGATATATATGTTGGAACCAGTACTTCGATTGCTGATTTAGACGATCGCTTGAAAGTAGGTGAAGTTCTACTAAGATACATTCAAAAAGCAAACGAGATGTTCACCGGCAAAGCCGCCGAGTCGGTAGTGAATGCGGCTTTGAAATTGGTGAGAAGAAGAGATGGCGATTCAGATGTAGATGTTCGATTAAGGATGTCTGCCATGTCTATATTGGGAGTCTGCTGCAAGACAAATCCATTGGGCATTGCTTCCAACATCAAAAACTCCTTAGATTGTGCAATAGGTATATTACAACTAGAGTCTTATGAGGAGAGCTCTATCTTACGGAGAGCTGCAGTTCATTTGATACATGACCTAATAATAGGTACATCTTATAGTACGCTGATTAGGTTTCCGCCAGATTATCAGGAGAAAACACTTACTATTTTGAACTACATTACAAACACAGACAACGACATATTAGTAAGAGACCAGGCTAAGTCAGTACTCAAGACTATAGATGATTTAGTAAAGGAATCTTACACCTCAACTGAGATCTAAAGTTATTCATATAGACTACTATATTATTTCAATAATTAGTTTCATGGCACAGATAATACAAATTTAATTATGAAATATATTAAATTATAAACAAGCTAGAACAAAATTTCATACATTCAAAATGACTTCATTTAAACGCGTGAATTAATCAACCTCTTCCATAGCAGACTCAGCAGCAGCCTCAGTAGAGGTGGTTGAGGTGCCACCAATTTCAGCTTCAACTTCCTCCTTTTCGTCCTCATCAATGTTTAATCCCAAAGAAATCAATCTGTTGATTCTGTTGGCGAAAGAACTTGGTTCCTCCAAAGAGAATCCAGAAGTCAACAATGCTGTTTCGTACAACAAAGTGGTCAAGTCCTTGACTGTCTTGTCCTCGGCGCCGTCAGCATCAACCTTCTTCTTTAATTCCTTGATGATAGCAGACTTTGGAGAAATTTCGAAAGTCTTCTTCGAAGACATGTAAGAAGACATGGTAGTGTCTCTCAAGGCTTGTGCTTTCATGATTCTTTCCATGTTTGCAGACCAGCCAAATTGACCAGTTCTGATGGCAGCTGGAGCATCAACCAACTTGTGAGAGACGACAACTTTTTCGACTTGGTCACCCAAGATGTCCTTCAAAGCCTTAGTCAATGGCTCAAATTCCTTGACTTCTTCTTCCCTTTGCTTCTTTTCCTCTTCGGTCTCTTCCAATTCGAAGTCCTTGGTGATATCAACCAACTTCTTGTCCTCGAATTCCTTCAATTGAGTCATTGCGTATTCATCAATTGGGTCAACCAAGAACAAAACTTCAAAGTTCTTTGCTTTCAAAGCGTCCAAGAATGGTGTCTTTTCAACTGACTTGATAGATTCACCGGTGATGAAGTAGATGTTCTTTTGATGTTCTGGCATACGAGTGACATAGTCTGTTAATGAAGTGTATTCCTCGGTTGACTTGGTAGAGTAGAATCTCAACAATTTAGATAATGCAGCTCTGTTTTGTTGATCTTCGTGGATACCCAACTTGATGTTCTTGGAGAAAGCGTTGTAGAACTTTTCAAATTGCTCTTGGTCTTCAGCGATTTCATTGAAAGTCTCGATCAACTTCTTGACAATGTTCTTCTTGATGACCTTCAAGATCTTGTTTTGTTGCAACATTTCTCTGGACAAGTTCAATGGCAAGTCTTCAGAGTCAACAACACCCTTGATGAAACCTAACCATTCTGGGATCAACTCCTCAGCCTCATCAGTAATGAAAACACGACGGACGTACAACTTGATGTTGTTCTTCTTCTTCTTGCTCTCGAAAGCATCGAATGGAGCTCTCTTTGGAACAAACAAGATGGACTTGAATTCCAATTGACCTTCAACAGAGAAGTGCTTGACGGCCAATGGGTCTTCCCAGTCGTTGGAGATAGACTTATAGAATGCATTATATTCATCTTGAGTGACATCAGATGGATTTCTGGTCCACAATGGCTTGGTCTTGTTCAATTCTTCGGTCTCGGTGACTTGTTCTTTAACCTTTTTGGTTTCCTTCTTCTTCTCTTCGCCTTCTTCCTCGACCTCCTCGAGCTTAGGCTTCTTGTCTTCTTCGGATTCTTCCTTCTTCTCCTCCTCCTTCTTTTCTTCTTCAGATGGAACTTCCTTTTCGACTTCCTTGGTTACGACCAATTGAATTGGGTAGGAGACGAACTCGGAGTGCTTCTTGACAACCTCCTTAATTCTCTTCTCTTCCAAGTATTCCAATTGGTCTTCCTTCAAGAACAATCTCAAGATGGTACCACGACCAAGTCTCTCGTTAGTTTCGTCCAAGGCGACAGTGAATTTACCGCCAGCGTTAGATTCCCAGATGTATTGCTCGTCGTCGTTGTGCTTGGTGATAACCTGAACGTGGTCAGCAACCAAGAAAAGAGAGTAGAAACCAACACCAAATTGACCAATCATGGAAACATCAGCACCAGCTGACAAGGCTTCCATGAAAGCTTTAGTACCCGACTTGGCGATGGTACCCAAGTTGTTGATCAAGTCTGCCTTAGTCAAACCAATACCAGTATCTCTGATTTCCAAAACCTTTTGTTCTGGTCTTGGAGTCAATCTGATGTACAATTCTGGTTCACTCTCCAACTTCTTTGGGTCGGACAAAGCTTCGTATCTGATTTTGTCCAAAGCATCAGAAGCGTTAGAGATCAACTCTCTCAAGAAAATCTCCTTATTAGAGTAAACGGTGTTAATGATCAATGACATTAACTGAGTAATCTCAGCCGTGAACTCATGTGTTTCAACCTTAGCGTCAGTCATCTTTTTCCTGGTAATACTAAATTTGTTTTGGGTAAAAAAAGCGTTCTAACTTGATCTGTCTATAATTAAATAACTTCTGTAAATTGGATTTTTCTTCTTTTAAATACTTCTCACTGAACTGTCTTTGCTGCAAATTGGTCGACGATGGAATAAAATTGGAACCTTCTATCGCCTTCCATGATGTTTGATCCGCGCACGCCGAGATTTTTCACAACCATGATACACCCAATTTGTATGAAGTTGTAGTGCTACACTATTCGAGAACCTTCATTATAGTTTACAATATGTACAGGATAATCGGCTTGTTGGTATCATAGAATGGCTTGTTCGATCTCGAGGCCGCAGTCTATGCATCGTCTTTTGACTAGGTTTGTCTCACCTTTTATACTCAATGGAGCAGACCATTCGTGAACATGACGCTCACCTAGCGCCATTCCATTACGAAGCTTCTTGATATATTGTTCTGCTCTGGTTTTCTTTCTCATCTCTAAGAGTTTTTCGTTATATTTTTTGTCTCTGCGTTGTAATCGCTGAGCTTCTCTTCGTTCCCATTCCTCGTCAAGACCATCCGCCGAACCCCATTTTTTCCAGGCGAACTCTTCCACTTGAAATCGAAGGAAGAGCTGCATCCTAGAAAATCCGTGCGGGTTGGGTTTCTCTATGCGAGGTAAGAGAGAGACGTCTTTGAGCTCGGGGTCCGTAAGGAGATAGTCCTCTCGACATTCTGTCTTTGTGAGTAGAGAGTACTTTTCTGGCTTGTCTTTTTTGCAATGTCGACACACGCGGACCTTGTTGAAGTTGTCGTAAAGGTTTCGATCGATTTCCAAAGAGCCACATTCGTAGCACTTGGGGGCGGCGGAAATGTCTAACGGCGGGGCTGGCTCTCTGAGGATCTGGAGCTGGTCTTGCTTGGCCCTCCACTCTTCTAGCGACAATTCGCCAGCGCTCTTTTCTCGTCCTTCAGTTTCTTCAGAGTTTATGAATCCACCATGAGTGTCTTTCATGGTGGCGAAATCATATTCGATGTAATCGTGTTTTCGTATCGACGGAGGTTGGCCCCTTCTAGACGTGGCCGTTGTACTGGCTTCAGCCGGCTTGTTTGCTGGTGTTTTCTCTATATTCATAGTTCTTGTTGTGGGAACTACGTCTGAAGTTTTAGAAGCATCACGGTTATTTTGCTGCTTATTTGTTCTAATTTCAAGTGCTCTCTTCCTGTTTGCTTCGATTCGCCTTTTCTGCTCCTCAGTGAGTTCTATCCTCGGTTTTTTCGATACATTGGTGCCTTGGGCAGGTGCACTTTGGTCAGCGGGAGTATCTGATCGCCTCTGCCTGAGTCGTTGCTCTGCTTTAAGCCGATTAGCTTTCTAAAAAAATTAGTATTGATGACTTAGCGACAAAACATTTTTCCAGAATACATGTGTCTGGACCTCAATTAAATGACATACTATTCTTTCTTTCTGCTCCTCTGTGAGAGTATTACGTACAAAAGACATGCTATTGACATAGATTATCCATCATATAATTTGATAAATTAAATGAAAGTTAAGATACTCTTATATACACGCCTCAAGAACAGTTCTCGAATGGTTGCAAAATATTCTCAAATATATGAAGCGGTTTGCCGCCAAAGGACGTTGTTTTGCTTTTTTCTCATACAAAAGTATAGCAATCAAACAAAAACTTGAGTACTGAAAATAACTTAGGTATATTGAATGGGTCATGTATGACATTCCATTCTACTGGTAAACACTGTGTACCTCGCGCTTAGTCTAGTGTCATTCTATCATCGTGAGAGTCGTCGACCCAAAGTTGTTATGGACGAATTCGCATTCAAGCGTTTAATTTAATGTACTTCAGCATGTCTAGAAACACATCACAGCATTTGCAAGGTACTAGAAAGGTACTTGAAGTAGTGATACGGTGAGTGTGAGGGTAACTAACTTGGAAATTCTAAGGTAACGATTTTATTTTTCTCCTCAGCTCATCTTTGTTTTTTCCGAACGGATTGGTTCAGTGATTACGTGGATTTATCCATAGGGTAGCTATGGTAGCTATGGTTTTGATGATAAGGAAATTTCGCCGCTGGCTGAGCCTAGTCACTCACTTACATTGGAATCAACGTTGGGATGAAAGCCATACACCTCTTCTAGATCACGTGAATTCACCATGAGTAGCATCAATATGCCACTCCATTCCGTTGCTAGGAATATAGTTTTTCAGTACTATTATCTTTGTTCAAGACTTTCATTGGTTTGACTCAAATTAGTGTGAAGGTTTCGCTTCTCCAAACTAGACAAACCTTTACTATCCAACCAGGGAGGCGCCACAAATGGAGAACAATCCTTTTACTCTGTTCTCAGTCACGGAACCTCGATTTAACTGAAACTTAGATCGGTATTACCATTATCCAACTCAAGGCTACGTTTGCTGTGATGTTTAAAAGGTATGGCTCCTGGTTACGGAGTGTATAAAATGGATATTTCAGGATCCAAGGGTAAGGGATATGGTAATATAAATTAGAACTGATATAAACAACGCTTGATCCAGATCGCTATGTAGAGGCTTTTCTTCAGCATTTAGTTGACATTTGATCTACTAGCTACATTCAAGGCCCTTGATGAAATAGCGAGAACTGTTAAAGTCAGAGTAAAGGGAGGAAAAGTTAACAAATAGAAGATGGACGGTAGCAAGTACAAGAGCATTGAATATACTGGCCTCGTAAGCTCTATACACCTGGTTGATAGCTCTTTGGATGAAACGGAACCTCTCAACAAGAAAAACCCATTTGAAGACCCTGATATAGCTCAATTTTACCAGGATCTATATGAGAGCACTCAATATGAATGCAGATATGCATTCGACCCGAAATTCGAATGGAGTGCTTCAGAGGAAAGGGCCTTAGTACGAAAGCTCGATTTGAGGGTTGCTTTTGCAGCCTGTTTGATGTTTGTTGGGCTAGAAATTGACAGAAGCAACATATCACAAGCTATTTCTGATAACATGCTAGATGACTTGGGGTTGACTACCAATGACTATAATATGGGGAACACGATATTTGTTCTTTCGTTTTTGTTGGCTGAATTGCCATCTCAATTATTGTCCAAAGCCTTGGGCCCCGATATCTTCATACCATTCCAAATGGTTTCATGGAGCTTAGTTGCTCTATTACAAAGCTTCTTGGTAGGTAGAACTTCTTTTTATATCACTCGTGGTATTATAGGAGCTCTAGAAGGAGGATTCATAGCAGACATTATACTCTGGTTGAGTTATTTTTATAAATCTAATGAACTTCCCATCCGTTTATCTTGGTTCTGGGCTACTCTGTCTCTCGTTAGTATAATAACTTCCTTATTGGCATTTTGCATATTACGATTGCGTGGAGTAATGGGGTTGGCTGGTTGGAGATGGCTATTTCTATTGGAGGGTTCGGTAACTCTAGTGATTGGGATAATGTCTTTCCAATTAATGGTGCCTTCTGCAGTGCAGACGAAAAATTGGCTATATCCCAAAGGCTGGTTCAATACTAGGGAGACTAAAATCGTTGTCAATCGTATATTGCGTGACGACCCATCAAAGGGCGATATGAACAATAGACAGGGCTTGAGCTTGAGTGCGGTGTGGGCTGCTTTAAGCGATTACGATTTATGGCCACTATATTTAATTGGCCTTTTTGCATTCATTCCTATGCAAACGGTTGGGCGTTATATGATTCTTAATTTGAGAAACATGGGCATTTCCACTTTCAATGTTAACTTGCTTGTTATCCCTAGTAGCATGTTACACATAGTATCCTTGTTGGCTGTGACATGGGCTGCAGAGTACTGGAATCTGATAGTTTATGCTTGTTTTATGCAGCCATTGTGGGTTATACCCTTGATGGGGGCCTTGACGTGGTGGAATGGGAGCATGATTGAGGCAGAGGGTACTTGGTTACTCACGACCTTGATAATAGGTACGCCTTACATTCATGCAACTGTTGTTTCATGGACTTCAAGAAATTCAAACTCAATAAGAACTAGATCTGTATCAGCGGCCATATACAATATAGCAGTACAACTTGGAAGTGTGATTGGGAACAACATTTATCGAGAGTCTGATGCTCCTTTGTATCGCAAGGGTAATAAAATTCTTTTCGTGCTTGCTGTCATAATGGTGCCAATTTTATTGATAGTGAAATTGTATTATGTATTGAGGAACAAGCATAAGGAATTTTTGTGGAATCAATTAAACACATTCGAGCAAAGTGAATATATAAGATACTCAACTGATCAAGGCAACAAAAGGCTTGATTTTAGATTTGCTCATTAGAGATAAACTTACACGATTAACAAAAGTAAATGAGGAAAAGACACTTTTATTGCAATGAAAGCAATCAGGCCAAACTCAAGAGACATCCAGAAGAATGTGCTTGTATCAAAGCTGCAACAAATTACTGGTTCAAGATTTTGTCAGCAAATGTTGGTAAAACGAAACTAGCTTCGTGAATTTGCTTGTTGTAATACTTTAAATTTTCTCTAATAAAATCATCACTCCACTCAAATCTAACAGGTTTCTTGACATTTGCATTTGGATCCTTTGAGCACACCATAAAGCCGATTGACCCTGAAGGATAAGTTGGAATCATCGTATAACCATATTCTGCCACAGGAAAGATTTCTTTACAGTCCTTTTTCAATTTGGAAATAATATTCATGTGTAACCATATGTTCTCAGCTTGAGTTGTTATAACACCCTTTTCAGTCAAAGCATTCTTCAAAAGCTCAAAATAAGGTTTCTGGAACAAGGACTCAGCAGGTCCCTCTGGATCTGACGAGTCAGTAATAATAACATCAAAGGTGTTCTTATACTTTTCCAAGAATTTGAAGCCGTCGCCAATATGAACCTTGGTTCTAGGATCTTTGTAAGACTTTGACATCTCGGGTAAATAAGTTTTAGATACCTCTATGACGGTCTTGTCTATGTCACAAAGCCATGCTTCTTCAATTGACAGGTGCTTCAAAATCTCTCTCAAAACACCACCGTCCCCTCCCCCGATAACCAAAGCTTTCTTTGGGTTTGGATGAGAGTTGAGAGCCAAATGAGTAATCATCTCCTGGTATGAGAACTCGTCTCTTTCCGTACATTGTATACATCCGTCCAAAACCAAAACATTTCCGTAGTCTGTGGACTTGAATACTAAAACATCCTGATATTCAGACTTTTCAACGTGTAAGACCTTTTCGACTTTTAAAGACATGGCTTGACCGGGCCACATAGTATCAGAAATCTCTGCAAACCATCCATCTTTGATAGTTGGGTGTGTTAATTCGTTCGCCATTGATGATTCTACTTGAACTGGTGATTGAGTTGATGAAAGACTTTTATTACACTGAAAAATTTCACTTTGATAATATTAAAATGTTCGAAAATTGTGGTCGACTTAATCTTGCACGAAGATTCTAGATTCGATGATGTGGCCAAACAGATTATACTTTACAACAAATTTAGGAAAATAAGCTGTGGTTCGAACCTCCATGTGTACTAGTTTTTTTCAATTTAGTACTCGCGATGGTATTGATTTCCTTCAAAATTGAGTTACCAATACTGATCTCAAAAGTAACCCAATTGTTGATTTGCTTTTTGCTATGCCTGAGTTTATAAAATACCGGGGCTTTGATCATGTCTGGAGATACACCGGTCCCTGGCTCTGGTGGCTAATTGGTGTGTATGTCAGCATTCCAATAATAGCGTACATTATTTTACCATTCTTCTTCTCCAAAGGAAAGATATCAAGAAACAAAAAGACAATCTGCATATTTGTTCTTGGAGATCTTGGGCACTCCCCTAGAATTTGCTACCATGCGAAGTCTTTTGCTAATCTTGACTACAGTGTGAATCTTTGTGGTTATTTGGAGTCGCATCCCCCAACTGACATCACGGATGATATTAATATTGAGCTATACCCAATTGAAGTGACAAGGAACAAGTATCAACTTCCGTTTACATTTTTTGCTTTACTCAAGGTTTCTTTACAATGCTTTCAGATCTTAAAAGTTCTTTTTGAATTTCGTGGTACTGAATACATAATGCTTCAGAACCCGCCATCTATTCCAATTCTTTTCATTGCAATCTCATTTATCAAGATCTTTAGCAGACAAACAAAGTTGATCATTGATTGGCATAATTTGAATTACACTATACTAAATCTCAGATTCAATAACCTCAATCATCCGGCTGTGAAATTCTTGAGAGAGTACGAGCGTGTCTTAGGAGGAATGGCCGACCTTCATTTCACTGTCACAGATCATATGAAGCAATTTTTGGTCGCTAACTTCAAAATCAGAGAAAGTAGAATCATCACGCTTCATGATAGACCAAATTATTCATTCAAGCCTTTGGAAGAGTTGGATCGCAGCAAAAGTGATATTTTAAAACGGTACCCCATATTCCTGAGTATCGAAAACTTGGAAAGGTATAAGATACTTGTCAGTGCTACATCATTCACTCCTGACGAAGACTTCAATTTACTTTTAGATGCTTTAAAAACTTATGACGAAAACTTTGGTCAAACCGTGTTACCACCACTATTAGTTATTGTTACTGGAAAAGGGCCAAAAAGACAAGAATTTTTGGCTAGAATTGAAAGGTTGAACTTTTCCAAAAATGTCATTGTGAGGAACGCATGGCTTCCAGCTGAGGACTACCCAATTGTTTTATCAACTGCAGATCTCAGTATTTCACTTCACACGTCATCAAGTGGAATAGATTTGCCTATGAAAGTGGTAGACTTCTTTGGCTGTGGGATACCTGTTATATCATTGGATTTTCCTGCAAGATGCGAATTAATCAAAGATGGTGTAAATGGACTTGTAGTCAAGCATGACGAAAACCTTAAATCATCTACTTCGCTACAGATTTACAAATTCCTTGACAAGGCCCTTACAGACTCTGAGTTGTTGAAGAGCCTCAAATCAGGAGCAATGCTGGAAAGCAAATTTCGTTGGGATCAGAATTGGAATTCAAAGCTCAGAAAAAGGTTTGAGTACCAACAGTAGGTACTTCACGTACATTTACTGAAGATGAAGGATCTCATGTCCTCAATATACGCATCATCATTTTCATCCAGCATGCGACTCTGCTTTGAATTTGCTTGAGTCCAAAATTGGAAACCGTCATCTGCGTATTCATCCAAAAATTGATGCTCAGGCATAATATCCCACGCATTGGAAAGATCTGCTGTCAAAATTACCTTCGTAATAAACGTCCAGCATTTAGCCACTTCTTTATGATTGTATCCTCCACCACCTAGTACCATCACAGGCAAAGGTGCAGCTGAATCGATTAGAAGGTTCACGACTTCAGCTAGACCGTTTATGGTCAAATTCCACTCTTTATGGGTATCAAGCGAAAGTCCATCACATCCCGCTTGAATTACTATGCAATCGTAATCTTCACTATGAATTATAGGAACAATTATCGTATCAACAATTTTCCTCAAACTTCGATCGCACAACCCTTTTTTCGTAGGAATATTTATTCTACCTTTTGTAGATGATAGCAACGACCCGGTCCCCGGGTAAAATCCAACGTCATACCTATGGACTGAGATAGTTGTAACTCGTTCTGAGAAAGAAAATGCAGACTCTACTGCATCCCCATGATGTAAATCAAGGTCAATATAAATAACCTTCCGGAACTTTTGTCTTAATGTATTTATTGCCAAAACAACATCATTTATGTAGCAGAATCCTGCTGCAACTCTCTTTCCACAATGATGTCTGCCACCGTACCAATTCACTACTATACTTTGATTTCCATCTCCTCTTCCGACTGAAAGTAATTTTTTAGCACTTGCAATACTTGATCCTGCTGTCAATCTCACATACTCTGCCATGAAAGGAAAAATGTAGCAATCATGCAGCAACCCGTATTCTTCCAATAGCTCAAGTTTTTCCTCCTTCTCATAAGAACTGGTGTTACATTTTTTCTGGATTGAATTGACATTATCTTCTGAATCGCTTGTGAGCAGGCTGTCATCGCTTAAGTCTGTACTCGCAACATCAGAGAGAGCTGTAGCATCACAGTAGCTTTTAATTCCACCAGTCGATTTCTTTTTGGGATCATATCTCCATTCTTTCTTCGAGATCTTTGGGGAATCCTTGAACTCAATAACTTCCAAAATTCTCCTTAGTTCATTAGCATTCAGAAGCGAAGCATCTAGCTGATCTCTTTCTTTAAGCACCACGTCGAGATAATCTCTGCTGTGAAAACTTTCCAATTCCTCTCTCTTCGCTCTTTTTACACTGATCGTATCTTCACATAATGTATCTAAGTCATACGCTTTTATTAATGAAGAAACAAGGGATTGCCTTCCTCGATTCGCCGGAAGAAGATCAATAATCTTAGACAACTTCTCAGATGAAGCAATCCAGACTTTTCTACTCGTGTTAGACAGTTTAATTTTGGTTTTTTTGGTTTAGGATAGAATAAGTAAATAATATATTGTATGTGTGCGCTTAGTCTATTTTCAATTCTACTTTATGGTCTTCGTGATATTTTGTAAGAACTGGTAAGATCTTATTGTTGATAGCATCAGACCACTCCTTCAAAGCTATTCTTGGATCGGATTCAGGTGGCGAAGACTCAATCTTCATATTCAAGATTCCCTGCAAAAACTCTAAGTTAGAGAGTAAGAATTTCACGTACATAACACATTGATAAGCGAACCCTTTATCTAACAACTTTTTTAAATAAGAGGCGAATACTTCAACATCATCAAGATGAGGACCAGCTTGTTCTAAAGACATTTTTATCCATGCTTCGATCTCTTTGTATATTTGTGATGAAGAAAGATCCTGGTTTAAGAAAGGAATCCTGGCTTTTTTATTACGAGTTACCCAATCTAACGTTATCTTGTCTTCATATCCCATCAGCTTCGTGGCTGTTTTATACTTGAACTTTTCTTGCAAGCTCTTTGTATCGAACTTTTTGATTTTATTCTTATACTCGATGTCCTTTTGAATCTCCATTTGAATGGATGATGGTAATTGCTCTATAACAGAGCTATCGTAAGATCCACTTGTATCATAAACAAACTCCTTCTTAACTCTTTTAGTGGGTGAAGGAGTTTTCAGTGCCGCCCTTGTTTTCTTATTGGGTGATTTTTTTGTTTCTTCGATTATTCTTACGTATTTTGGAGAATCGCCCAAATCTTTAGGGAGAAGTTGTTGTAAGAAAGCTTTGGGCCTAGGGGAGCTAGCCCGGTTATTCTCCATCAGCCGCAGAGGCGGTCTCTTGTTGTCATAAATCCCTCTTCGCTTTAATTCTACAATCAACTCCACTTTCAAAGTATCTGGTAGCTCCTCGAAAACATCCCAATCAATTTGACTTGCTATCGACACATCGAGCGGATGTTGACTTCTAGGAATTCTTGGTGGTGATTTATCAAACTCCTTGGCAAATATGTTATGTGACAGGACGTGATTTCCTGATGATTCTTGAAAGGGTAGTCTCATTTGTCTTTTCAATTGATTCGAATTTGAATCAGAAAGTCTGCTTAGCGTAATGGCTACTCCTCTCAAGTCTTCAACAGGTATGTTGACCATTCTGAACAAGGCTTTAAGCTCGGATCCAATCACTCCCCAGTCATTTGTCGCTACACCCAAATTAGAAGACTTGCTGATGAAATCACATATTCCCATTCCCATATATTTTGAAGGTTCCACAGGAGCCCCTTTGGCCCTTTTTGCTAGCCTAAGAGTTGTTTGAGAGCCGCAGAATCCCAATCTTGCAAGTCTTGAATGTAACTCCTTTGCCAAATCCATAAGAAAAATATCCACTTGACTTACGCTATCGAACCTGATGCCATAATTCACATCCACAGACACTGATTTCCTGCTCAAGATGTTTTCGCTATTCTTCGCATTTAGCGCAATACTCGTATTGTCTATTCCCCTGCAATAAGAATACAACTTGCTGCCTGTTTTTTTCCCGAAAAGATTTAGTAATCTTCCCTCCAGGAAGGTCTTCATATGTGAAACCAATGGAGTTTGATCGGCCTCTAATTGGAGTTCTTCCGCTACTTTACTCTCAATACTACGACCGACACCTGGTAAATCAATAATCGGTATCGTATCCAAAAATTTGGATATATTGCTGTGAAGATAAAAAAATCCGTCAGGCTTGGCTTTTCGAAGAGCTAGTTTTGCTAATAAAACATTACGAGATATCCCTATACTGATAGAACACCCTGTTCTCTCAAAAATCTCTGCTCTTATCAAAGCAGAAAACTTGTGTATGGCTTCCACACGATCGCTATTATCTTTGAGAATATAACTGGTAGCATCCACTAGGACTTCGTCTATCAGAACGGGAAAGATGTGGTCAAAAATCAGAAGCTCTAAAAGATAATCATAGAGTTTGTTTGAACATTCTTCGTAAGTTTCAAACTCATAGCCCAACTCTATAAGGTTAGGACATAGCTCTTTCGCTTTTGCGCCCCACATGCCATTTCTCACCCCATATTTCCTGGCAATATAGTTGCAACTAGCTATATCAGAAGTGCGACCACCGTGAGTAACTGCGATTGGGTGCTTATTGATGTCAAGTTTAGGGTGTTTCAAACATGAAGCAGAAGCAAAGAAGCAATCAAAATCAATGTGCATTATAACTCTACTTTGGTCATTTGCATTCGAAAATTTGCTGGATGTTTTGTTGGTTGAGTCGTCAGATTGCATAATTCGTCGCAAGAATTTGAGTCTCATCTCCGCCTTCCAGGTGCTTAGATGATGTAGTCTCGATTTTTCAAAGAAGTGTTTGAGAAAGTCTGGATGTTTAGCATCTAGATGTCTTTCCTTCAGCTCAACGGATAGCTCCTCTTCCAAAGTTTCACCACTTGCCTTCCCTTGATTTGGATTTTCGTCTTCACTGCCATTCACAAAATCGAAAAACAGTTCGGGGTCGGTTACTTTTTCATTCTCTTCCTTTTTCTTGACAGGGCTTAGACGCTGTGGCCACTTGTCTAACCTCTTTTGGTCAGGTGGTAGTTCTTCTATCAACCGGTACTCCTTCCAGTCGAGTAATCGGTTTTGCTTCAAGGAATCGGTAATCCACTCGGCCCTTACTACCCTGCAATTCTTGAATTCTACTTTCTTTCTTGGAGTTAGTCTGTTGCAGACGATGTGCGTTACCGATCCTTTATTTTCCAAATAAGACATGAACGTCCCACCATGCAAGATAACTATCCGGTGGATCTCCTCTATCGACGGCGTTGTGTGGCCATTGACATGGATAACACAACCTTGGAAAATTGGAGTCCTTTCATAGCCGTCGCCAAACTGCTTCCTTCTCCTTTCATTATCCCACTTGACATATTCTTCGTCTGCCTTTTGCTGCTTCAAATGCTTGTTGTGGAAATAAGTCCCGTAGTCTCCAAAATCATGCCTTGGTAACTCATTGGCATAAGAATCGAGCGCACTGTCGCTTTGCTCGTCTGTACTGTCCGCCGCTAACGCTTGCTCGGCAACTGCAACACCTTCATCACCCGGTCCTGCGTTCTTATCGTCCAAAAAAACCTCGTCCTGGCCATCCTTTGCATTAGTCTCGATTGCCGCCAATACACTATCTAGCCCATCGTCAAATGGATCAAAGCTTCTTGTGTGGGTGCTAGCGAAGCTAGCGTTGGCGTTGGGCACGTCTTCTAAACCAATACGAGTAGACTCATCGTTAACTTTCTCAGCTGGAAGTACCCTATCCTCTGAATGTTGGCTCAAAGAGTGGATGTGCTCTAAAAGTTGACTATTATTTAAAGACCTTAAAAAGAGACTGTACTGGCTCTGATCTGGCTGAGTATCATCATTCATTATCGAAACGTTATTCAGCTTTTCAACCTATTTGGCAAGACTGGTGGTCTCATATTCTAGTAGCTTTACAAGACAATAATACACTAAACAGTTGTAGAATTGATCTATTACTATAAATTTGATCTAAGTTATTTCGGTTTTGTGTCACTTGACTAAATTTTCGGATCTTTATTTGAAACTCGAACACCGCAAAGTTATCGAAAGAAAAACAAGGTTTAGTATCAAGGTTTTAAGCAAACGACAGAACTTAATCACAATGGTAAGTAGTGTTTAGCTTTATATTATGTTGCTTTGATTTGGCTTTTATTGAGAGTAATGGGTTTCAAAAGGGGAAAGCTGAAAGAATCTTCAAAAATAGCAAACGCCAAATCGAAGAGTACACGTTATGGTTTACGAACAAGCCTACTAACTAGACTAGGCGGAAAAGTTATCAGAACAACAAATTGCTGAATTCAAAGAAGCATTCTCCTTGTTCGACAAAGACAGTGATGGAAAGATCACAACCAAGGAGTTGGGGACAGTGATGAGATCTTTGGGACAAAACCCATCAGAAAGTGAGTTGACCGATATGATCAACGAAGTGGATGTTAACAGCGATGGATCCATCGATTTCCCAGAGTTTTTGACCATGATGGCGAGAAAGATGAAGGATACGGATTCCGAAGCTGAGATCGCTGAGGCCTTCAAAGTTTTCGACAGGAACGGAGACGGTAAGATCAGCGCCGCTGAATTGAGACATGTATTGACCTCGATTGGGGAAAAATTATCTGATGCTGATGTGGACCAAATGATCAGAGAAGCCGATGTGAACAATGATGGAGAGATTGACATCCAGGAATTCACCCAGTTGTTGGCAGCAAAATAATCTTATCTATAGCGAGTCTGCTCGAGGAGTTAAAGTTTTCGTTAAAGGCTTACAGTCTTTAAGATATCAGTGCACAACCAGTGCTTACGTGGTAAGCTCTTTTGTTATTGTCTGTTGTATACCCCCTAGTTATACGAGTAGTTTTATATACTTTAATGTTCAATAAAATCTATTTCTTCTCTTAGTTTCTCGTGGAACGAAGTCTGCTAAGTCTTCCCAATGAGTTTTTGTTCAAACTGGTAGAGGAGACACGCGTTCTGGGGAGGGCATGTCTCTCACCAACGTCTCGCAACTCTTCTTGGTTCTTCTTATCTTGTTCATCTGTACCTTGATTTTCTTGTTGGTCAGCGTCAAAGCTCAAGTCTTCGTAATTTCGACTAATCATGTAGCGTAAGGCATTATACCAGATATTGTGACGTTTCCTTGTAGGACATGTAATCTTGACGGATCTATTTTGTGAATGAACAATGATACTCTTATAGTATAATCCTGTTGGAAGAGGATTATTATCAAGTACACTTTCGACACTAATAATAGCGGCAGCTTTAGTCCTCACATCAGAAGGATTGCTCAAGACCGGATTCGACGTAGACCAATATAAGGTCAATGAATATGGGTGCACCCAGAAGTACCTTTCGTGTCTGCTTTCCGTAATGGAGCTGAATGGGCCTAAACGACGGTAGTATTTGAAAAGATACTCGCCAATGACGACTTGCGTAATGGCAGGGATCATTGACTTGTCCGTTAAGGAAGCATTCGTAGCAATTGATAAGTAGCCCGTTGTGTGAAGTGAATCAACTATGCTACTCACCTTTGAATGGTTTGACAAATTCGAACGAATAGAGTCTGATGCTGTCAACCCCGCATTTGGCCTCTGGTAGCTGTTGAGTGTTCCATGCTGCTGAACTTGTTTCAGTTTTCCTGAAGTTGCTGGTGGAGTGAGTGCTGTGCCAGTGAATTTCTCTGGTCCATCTTTGAATAAGCTTTGTTTATCCAAATCTGTAGCGACCTTTTCCCGCTCATCTTCAAGTTCACTGAAACGTCTGTAGCCCCTCTTGCTGGCGTACTTCTCAAAAACATCTTCTGGTACTTTTTCTATACTCAAGGACTCGTGCTTGGAAAGCTTTTTGTAATAACTGGTTGGTATGACAGTAACATTATTAGAATCTGGTTCTTTACATACTGTTGTTGCAACAAATGCTTTCTTGGGTGCAACTAGCAAACCTGCTTTATCTGCTAGCGCCGTTAATGTGCTCATATCCACTATACTATCCTCTTCTTTTGACGCTAAGCTTGCAGGGCTAATATTCTTTACTTCCGGCTCATTTTCGTTTATGTTGATTTCTTTCTTGTTCCCATAACTGACAATTCCTGATTTATGAGGTGCTTGTCTAGATTGCGTTAACTCGTTTTCTAAATCTTTGATCTTTGACTTCAAACCTGAAATGATATCACTGCGTGAGTTGTCTTCTTTATCGTCTGTGACAACAGGCTTCATCGTCTTATTTGTAGATACAGCGTCCTTTTCGACATCGAATGAATCACTAGCATCCACAAACAGCTCAAGTTCTTGGCTATTGGCTCTAGATAAAGCCGCTCCTTTATGTTTGTACACTTTAGCCTCTTCCGCAAATGCTATGTCTGATACCAACACAAAACCTTTAGATTTTGCTAATCTTTCGATGTCATCAAAACTGATATCTTCAGGTGCATTCACAGCATATGAAACATCCTTTGATTTCGAGTTTGGTCCATTATCAACGTCGGATAAACCTAGAGCTGTATCATCCGTTCCAACACATTTATGATCGACATTTCGTGTCTTTTTCTCGTTATACTCAAGAAATTCCTCTTTACTCACCATTTGCAAACCTGCAGCAGATGATTTTTCCATCAAGAAATTGAGGCTAGGATTTTCAAGATGGCTCACCAAGTCAAGATATTCTCCTTCTTCGATAGCCACCAACCCTTCTTTATTCGCTTTGTTATGTACAGATTCCTTGGCCATGCTCTCAAGATTATCATAATCCTCCTTAGAAACCAACCTATGTTCCAAATCATTAGCAGCCTTCTCTATCACCTCTCTACTAGGGTTCAGGAAAGCAGTAATCAAGTTTTCATAATCGTTTACCAGTAAAACTTTCATTCCCTTCTCTTCAGCGATACTATGCAAAGGAGTATCCATATATGTGCTGATTTCATTATATCTTTCCTTAGGCATCAATACATGAGCATGATTAATGGCCTTTTGACTTAAGAATTCTAGTGAAGGCTGGTTGAAATTGTTTTCAAGGATTTCCAAATCACTACATGCAACTACCTTCATGCCTGCCTTCGATGCTCTTGACTCGAGAGTCTCACTCGATTCATCTTGCAAACTAAGTAATTTTTTGGCTTCTACCAATTCGAATCCAAGTGCACTTGCTTTTTGCGTAAGAAATTCAAGAGTAGGGGTTTCAATTCCTCTCTTCAACCTGTCCAATTCAGAAGGCTCAATCAACATTACATTATTTTCAATAGCCCTTTCAGAAAGAGATTTCAGTGACTCTTTCTGTAATTTATCGAATTCTTCGAATTTGACCAACCTGAAACCACTATTCAAAGCCTTATCTTCCATCGACTCCTCGTAAGACTGCTTTAATTTATCATACTCGTCGGAGTTTATGAGTTTAAGACCTTGTTTTTCCGCTTTAGAGAAGAGAGGTTCGTTCACACTATGCTCTAAGGCTTTCAAGTGCTCTATTGGTATCATTTTGTGTCCATACACTTCAGCATTCAGCTTCAAAAAACTGATGGTAGGTGATGAAGCAATCAACTCCAACTTAGTAAGCTCATGATCGTGAATTATAGATTGTCCTTTTTCTGATAGCTTTTTCTCGATCAACAAATGAGATGGGTTTTGTGCTTGTTGACTTAACTCAGCGTATTCCGACTGGGCAAGTAAGACTTTATTTTCTTTTCTGGCTTTTTCACATAATGGTTCTTCAAAGCTGCTTCTGAGATTCAGTAATTCCTCATTGGATATTAAGGCGTGGCTAAGCTTTGAAGCATGCTTTGATACTTGCTCTAATGAAGGGCTTTCAGTTCTAGCAAGAATGGCGTCAAAGACTACAGAAGGGAGCACAACCATACCCACCTTCTTTGCTTGTTCCTCCAAGGGCTCTTCAGAGCAATGAAGTAAGTGCTCATACTCTTCTTGTGGAATAACTTTATAGTTTTGCTGCTGGGCAACTCTTTTTATTAGGTGCAAATCCGGATTTTCTGCTTCATGCTTCAAGTCCTCGAATTCTTTTGTTGGAATAATGCTGTAGTTGATTTTTGAAGCAGTATCCTTTATGACATTTATATCTGGGTTCTTGCTCTTTTCTTGCAATGAATGGAACGACTCTATATCTAATATTAGCATATTGTGCTCTTCGGCTAGTTTTTTAAGCCTTTCTTTGGTCACTGATGATAACTCATCATGTGTTGCCTTATCAACAACAACATAGCCCAAAGCCTGACAGTGCTTTTCAAGGTAAGGAAAGCCTGGATTTGTAATTGAGTCTTTTAGCTTTTCAAGTTCAAGACTATCCATTACAGAAAGACCTTTAGCTGATGCGATTTCATGAATCGAGCGATTCGCCTCGTTCGTGAGTTTATTTAAGTATTCTGACTGAATTAATTCAAGCCCCAATTCAGCGGCACTCAGCTTCAAGTCGTCCACATGAGGATGTTTAGCCTTCTGTTCTAAAACTTCGTACACGTTCTTGTCAAGTAAAATCTTACCTTCCGAAATTGCCATTTCAGAGAGACTTCTTTTGGACTTCATTTTTAAGTCATCATATTCTTTTCGCTCAACTAAAGAGTGGCCATGGAAAGCTGCACACGCAGAAACATGTTCCATACTTGGAGACAATGCTTTGGTCTTCAATTCGGTATGAACACCTTTTCCAAGGACCACGAGTCCAAGTGACGCAGCCGATTTCTCTATGAAGTCCCGGCCAGGATTGACGCTCAAGCTTTTTAATTCATTATACTCTTTTTCAGGAAGAACTATCAGTCCAAAGCTCTTTGCATGAGATTTTATATAAGCTTCCAGAGGAGATTTCAATTTTCTTTCCATATCTTCAAACTTTTTCTTGGTTAATAAGACAGAAGAGTGTAAAGCGGCTTTTTCCCTCAAGAATTCAACCGGTGGAAATTCTACCGTGTCCTGCAATACCTTCAACTTAGGTTTTTCCATTACTGATAAGCCTTTGTTGGAAGCTAAATTGGAAAGCTCATCTAACGATGGATCAATTAAAGCGTTATAATCCAAACTTGAAAGCAAGATCAAGTCTTTCCTCAGAGCCATCTCTTTTATGAAACTGACTGGCGGATTTTCAACCATCTGAACTAATTTTCGGTGCTCATCCTCATGTACTGCTTTGTAACCTTGTTTCGAAAGCGCCGATGACAAATAGTCAATAGATGGATTTTTCATATGATTTATAATGTAATTCCATTCCTGGTTGGGTATTATTCTTGCATCTATTTTGCTAGACGTTTCTCTCAATTGCTCCAATGTTGGATGATCTATGAAGTCTCTTAGTTTCTCGAGTTCATTTTGTTCTATGATGACATAACCAAACTGCTTGGCCTTAGTGGAAAGAGCGTCTACGTTTGGATTGATCAACAGATCATACTGTTGTGTTGGAAGAACAATCATATCATGAGACCTTGCGGCATCAATAATAAAGTCCTTGCTAGGGCTTTTCAACTTCTCCATGATTCTCGCATGATCTTCTTTGGGTAATAGAACCAAACCTTTACCTTCGGCTTTTTCCTTGATATGCTCTTGAGAAGGAGATGAGACTAACGATGTCAAATTTTGGTGCGCCTTACTAGAGAGAAGTACCTGATCATATTTCGAGGCGTGTTCCTTGATGAAATCTAGTGATGGAGTTTCAAGTTGCTTAACTTGTCTCTCGTAGTCGGCATTATCAATCATCATAAAACCAAGTGATGCTGCCTTAGCTGAGACGTACTCCAAAGTAGGTGACTCGTAAGATTTTTTCAATTCTGAGTACTCATCTTTTTTCACTAATATGAATCCGATTGCTTCGGCTTTTTCTTCGATGTACTTCTTTGGAGGATTATTGTGGGAATTTATCAAGTCAAAATAGGCCTTTTTCTCAATGACCCTGTATCCTAGTTTATTGGCCTTTTCTTCTAGAAGATCAAAAGAAGGATGCTCTGCTTTCTTTTGAAGGGATTCAAAGTCAGAAACTTTCTGAAGTGTATAATCGTTTTTATTAGCACAAGCTTTCAAAAAGTCAATGGAGGGATTCTCAACCTTAGAAATAAGACGATCGTGCTCAAGCTTTGTAAGAGTCACGATACCAACTGATTTCGCTTTGCTAACTATGTGCTCCCTACTGGGTTCATTAGCATTTGTAGAAAGTGTCTCGTACTCGGATAAAGTCAAAAGTACATAGCCATTGGATTTTGCTTTTTCCTTAAGGTAATCTTCAGAAGGACTTTCGTATGAAGACTTTAATGCATCAAGCTCATTTTCAGCAACAATAGTATAGCCCTTAGCCGAAACGTGCTTTCCTAATTCTGAAATATCAGGGTTCAAAAGTTTTTGATGCTCTTCCTTTGATAACGCCACATGTCCGAATTTTTGCACGAATGAGCTCATATCGCTGATCGTAGGGTTATTGATTCTTTCAATCAAACACTCGTATTCCTTAGTATCAACAATAGACTTACCTACACTTTTTCCGATCGTTTCGAGGTGAGAAACAGGAGGATCATAAGAAAGCTTTTTCAACGTTTCATATTCCTTGATAGCAATGATTGTCAGACCCAAGATCTTAGCCTTTTTTTTCAAAAGCTCAATCAGTGGTTTCTCCACTTGATCTTTCAAGTTTTGATAAGCTAGAGGCTCGATTAACATAAATCCCATCGATTCCGCTTTCTCCTTCAAGAATTCCAACTTGGGGCTATTAATCATCTGCTCCATGTTCAAAAGCTTATTGTTATCGATGAGTTGCAAGTCAAATTTGGAAGCAGCATCAGCAATGTCTTTCTTTGAAGGATTAGTTACGCGATTCTTGAGTGACATATACTCAGAGATTGGTACAGCTGTGAGACCAACTAATTTAGCCCCTCTCTTTATAGCATCTGCCGGAGGATTCTGAGACAGTTCTTTTAACCCTTCAAATTCGACTTTTGATATGCTAGTGAGATTGTGTTCGTCAAGCTTCGATTGAAGATATTCTAAAGAAGGAGAAGATGTTATTTGTTGCATCAGCTTATAATCATTCAAAGGAATGATACAACAGTCTATTTTCTCTGCCTTTTCCAGTAAGAATGAAAGGGGTGGGCTATTGATCAACTCCAGCATCGAGTCATACTCGGAAACTTCAATCGCTTTCAAACCCAAGCTTTCACATGCTGAGGCTAAATTTGATCGACTAGGCTTGTGGGCTAACTCATCTAATGAGTTAATCTTCTCTTCCGAAACGACAACTGCACTGAACTTTTTGGCATTTTTCTCCAAATATGCTAGAGATGGGTTTTCGATAGAGTCCTTTAATTTTTCAATGTTCTCAATCTCGATCAACTGATAGCCTAAGTCTTTTGCTTTGTGCTTAAGGTGTTCAAGTTTAGGCAGCTCAATTTGCTGATTTAGTTCGTCGTATTTGCTTTTTTCAAGAACCTTTACGGACAACCTTTCCTCATGCTTCTTGAGATTTTCAACGCTAGGATTTTCTGCCAAGCTTCGCAAGTTATCTACTGTGGATGAGGGAATAAGCTCGTGGTTGTGCTTCAGTGCATGACTTGAAATATCAGCAAGAGTAGGTCTAGAAGCTAGACTCTCTACGGTATTGAAATAATTTTCTTCAAGTACCACCATGGAATATCTCTTCGCATGATTCTTCAATTGTTCAATAGAAGGATTTTCAGACTTTTGTACGATTGCTTGATATTCTGTCTCTGGCAATAAACGATGATTAATGTTGAGACATTTTTGAGAAAGGAAATCGTGGCTAGGCTCATTGGCCGTTTTCCTCAAGTATTCCAACTCGCCAGAATCTATTACATCGAATCCAATCTGATTCAATCTTTTGGTTAAGTACTCTTTAGTTGGTGAGTATATCATTCTTCTAATAATGTCACCTTCCTTTTGCGACACTAAAGTCAAATTGTAAGATGACGCCATCTTCTGCAAATGGTCAGTCTCTGGCTTAGTCGCCCTTTTAACGAGACTCTGATACAGTGGAACATCTATCACTTTGTGACCCAATGTTGATGCTTTTGATGTGATGTGATTAAGTGGTGGGCTGTTTGCTAGATCATTCAACCTTTTCAATTCTTCTTTTCTCAATAAGGCATAACCTTTCCTCTCTGCGTCTGACTTCACATTTTCTAACGTTGGCGACTCAACTCTCCTTGTTAAGGTTTCAAAGTCCTTCTTTCCCACAAGTCTACAATCAATTGATTTTGCTTTCTTTGCTAATGTTTCAAAAGAAGAATCTGATGCTGCCGCAAGCAACGCACTATGATCTGGTGAGTCTAGAAGAACTAAACCTTTTTCAGACAGTTTTTTTCTCAAGAAGTCTACTGTGGGCTCCTTTATAGTCTTGGTGAGATAACTGTATTTTTCTTCGTCAACAGTAACAAGTCCGTGCTCTTTGGCGTCCTTACGGACTTTTTCCAAACTGGGTTTCAGTACTACTTGTTTCAAATTCTTGAGCTCATCCTTACTCAAAATTGCGAATCCTAAAGATCCTGCTTTAGTTTGTAAGTGGCTTAATGGAGGAGAATATGCTAGTTTATTCACTTTTTCGCTGTCTGCTTTTGTCAATAAAATACAACCAACGGATGATGCTAATGTAGATAAGCGCTCGACTGAAGGGCTTGATAACAGTTCATACTCACCTTTGCTGACTGCCACATAGTCGTGATTTCCTGCTTGCTTTTTCACTGACTCAAGCGAGGGTTTGTGGGCTAAAGTGGATAACTCTTCGAGCTCCGAAGTTTTAACCAAGCTCAAGCCCAATTTGTCTGCCTTATCGCTCAAGTATTGCCTGCTAGGATTGTTGTACTCTTTCATGATGCCTTCGAAATTTTGATGCTCTTCGATTGGTAAGACAACCAACCCTTTCAGTTCTAAACGTGACCTCATGTTTTCTTCATTCAATAAGCTTGAATAATCTTTTTCTTTGAGAACACGATATCCCTTATCTTCAGTTAAGCTCACAAGCTTACTCTCCGACATACTCTCTGAATTTTTATTGAGTTGCTCGAACCTTTCTTCCGTTAAAACCACCAACTTATTATCCTTGATATATTTATCAAATGCAGCTCTATCATCGTTTACGTCCTTAAGCTGAGTTGAAAGAGAAGCAAAGTTATCGCCCATCTTTTCGTCGTCCAGTTCCGAAGAGTCTGTGAGATACGGTACTTCATCAGATATTGTAGATTTGTTATTTCTTGTAGTAGACCTTGGAGCCGCTTTCATAGACTTATCAGTCTTATAAGAAGCGTTTTCTGTATTCTCGTCACTCCCAACGACAGCAGGTTTGTTAAAGTCAATGCCTAACACCTGATCCCAACTATCTATTTCACTCTCGTCAACATCCTTGCCATTATGTATGTGTGAATTAAAGCCTGATCCTTGATTCGATTCGGCGATGGAGAATTCGCTGTCTTCTTGGGGCATTAATTTGTTAGTCTTGGATTTGAATTCTTTTTTGCCCATGCCATCTTTCCCAAACTTACTTTTCAAAATATACGACCTTAATCTGGAAATAATTTGGTTAGCATGATGCAAGGAAGCACGAACTGTCTCAATCTCTAAATCTGGGTTTCTGGTGTCTATTACAGGCAGTGAAATGTCAGATGACTCTTTCAAAATGTCATTAATATCAAACGATTCTTCAGTTTGCATAGGCTCTATGCCTTTTGTCTCGTTGAAGGCTTGCTCCGCTTTAGATTTTTCGGGAATAAGACCTTCCTGGTTAGATTTTTCCCCCATTTCACGTACGTTGAAGGTCAACTTGTCATTTTCATCGTTTAGATCCTCAATTCGCTTATTAAGCTCCGAAATATCCTTCCTTCTCTCTGACTTCTCTTTTTCCAAATTTTCCTGCAACGTAGTATTCTTATTCTGTAAGTTATTACATTCCTCTAGAAGCAGGTTGTACTTATTCTTGTAGTCCTCTATCAGAAGAGCATTTCTCTCTCTGTATGTGGTCAATCCAGTTAAATTTTCATTTAACGATGCAATGGTAGACTCTAGTTCCCAGTTCTTCTCCTTGAGCTCATTCTCCTTCTGGAGTATAACGTCTCTTGATACATGGAGAGAGGCATTCTCTTCTTTACAAACTTGCATTTCATTACTCAATGCTTTTAGTTTGGTCTTTATTTTCTTATTTTCAGCTGTCAATCTCCGGCACTCTCCCAAAAGGTTTTCACTCAAACTCACAACAAAGTTCATGTCATTACCTTTTGATTCAGGGCCTAAACTAGGCGTTGGTTGTGGCATCTGTGGAACGACTGGCAAAGATGACTGTGTCTCCCTTGTCAGAGACTTGTTTGTTTGCAACTTGCTTTGGAAAACATTCTCCTGATCCTTGAGCGCTTGTCCTTTCTTAGAGCTGCCCCCAATTTGTTTATCATTACTCTTATTTACGTCGAACTTATTGAACAACCGTCTCTGAATATCGGTAAGCTGACCCCGTATATCATCCTTGGATGATGCTTTATGACCCAGTGACATGGTTTCCAAATATTACGATTTTAGGATTTGTATGTTCTATTGCTTCAAAAAAAGTTGAAATAAAAAGTGTTGTGATTTTAGATTTAAAAAAGGTAAACATAATGTGCGTGTATCAATAAATATGTATTGGATGTTAGCAGTATACAACTTAAATATGGTGAGGGTTTATGAATGAAAGTGTATTGATGAATTACTCATTAGTTTTTGCTGATGCTGCTTGGGCTGCTGCTTGGGCTCTTTTCATCATAGTTTTTTCAAACTTATCAATGACGAATGGAAGAATGATAGTTGTAGGAACGATCCAAGCAAACATGATGCCGATATTTCTACCAAATTGTTGTTTAGAAATGTCAAAAAACACCACTTTTGTAGCTTCGAATGAATTGTGGATAGGCATGGCATAGCCGTATCTGAAAAGTTTGGCACAAAGAGCAAGTGGTGAAAATGTAGGAGTGATATTGAGAATAACCCAGAAAAGCATCCAGAATCCAACAAGTGGGGGGTGGACCATGATGCAAACCATGAATGCAATCTCATTAGCGATACCGACAGCCCACATAGTAACGAAGGCTATCATCCAGTATACCAAAAATCCGGCCTTCCCGAATGTGACCGTAAAATCTACTTGCATAGCTAGCGTCACCAAGCCGAAGAACAAGCTCAATACGAAAAAGGACAAGATAGCCGACAAAACACGGTACGTCAAGTAATGAGGACGTCTTAATCTGTATTGACTCACTTCCTTGTGCACATCGCCAAAGAAATTAACCTGGAAGAAAGTGATAATGATCATGTAAATCAAACCGACTTGACAAGGCGCGATCAACACCGCATCATTAAATGGCACACGGTCCAACATTAAGATTGACAATGGGGTAGTCAAGAGTGAAATGGATGTTGTGTTTGTCATAACATCATTTTTCTTGGATGACGGCAACTTCTTAGTCAAGTTTGCTGCAATTTCGGGCTGTCTTTCTAAAAACATTGACAGGATCACGTTTATACCCGGCGTAACGTACTGGTTCATACTCATGAAATCTCTCCCAGTCTCGTAGTGGGACACTAATGTATTTTTGGTGACATTGTACGATTCGTCGCCATTCACAATGGCCTTGTACCAGTTGTAAGTAGCGTTGGGCTTCACGTAAATAGAGGACCAGTATTCTTGATGATGAATTTGTCTAAGGATTTCGTCCTCCATGCTATTGCCGTGCTTCTCTGCTTGCTTTGCCCACTCACTTGAGTTGAATATGTGCCATTGTCCCTGGTACTTTGCAGTAGGGGTGCCCAACACCTGTTCGAAAGTCCTGCCAATCAAAGGCTCTATGCCATCAACTGTCTGATCGTCCGCAATGACTACAAGCATCCTTAAATTCTTGAGTCGGTCGAAACGCTGGTAGTATGAACCCCAGTATATGGAGAAGATCCCTAACACAAGAGTTCCCATTAATGCATATATTAACACAAACTTTAACAGTAATATCTTTCTTTCTTTTGCTAAGGCATCGTTGAAAAAGGAAACCTTTGACTGTATTCTTTCCAAGAAAGTAGGTTGTCGTTCCAATTTCCCTGCTCCTTCGTTCGCAGATATGCTTCTCTCATCTTCTAAAGCTTCATAAGGAAGCACCCTGTGTTGGTCCTCTTCTCCTGCCGATCCTTGGTTTGCTTCTAAGTCATCATTCTTTCCTGAGCTAAAGTTGTCCAGCGAGTTTTCAAATTCTTTCATTTGGTTCAGAGTCTCTTGCTGAGCCAGGTCCGTAGAATGATCCTCTTGTGTCATGCTGTCAATCGTCAGATTATCTTAACTATAGGACTAGAATATTGCTCTCTTATCACTATTGCAAGACATCGCTTAGTTATTATAAGCTTTTTATAGTCTACAGTGTCCGGCTGAAATTTCCTAATCGGGACATTGGTTTTCGCCGCCTAATTACCGAGTACGTCAACCCGAAGTCTTTCGTCGACGCTTATGACAACTCCATTTCTAAAATAGAACTACACCACTTGAATCTCCATCTTCGAGGCAAAGTTGGAACTTGCTGTCTATCTTCGGATATGAGCCTGTTCCTGCTAAAAGAAGCCGTGATTGTAAATAATCAATTGAGAGACTCCCCCTTATTGCTAATTAATCATCTATTCATATTGGCCCTCGATTGATACATACATACTTCAAATTAGAACCTGTGAGTTCCATCTAGTTAATCAACATCGTTGCCTCGATAGTAGAAGTGCTTGCCTTTGGTGTTGGTATGCTCAAGGCCTATCTAGCTAGCATAGTTAATAAAGTAAATACGATTTTAGCTCTGCGCTTGAACGAGCTCGCGAGAATAGGAAGTGTCTGAAAATCAAAAACGTTCTTCCACGTAAACCTAGAGAAGTTGATAAAACACTTAATGATGGACCACAAGAATGCCGACTATGTTAGCGGTATGTCCAGGGCCAGCGAAGGGTCAATTCTCGTTAACAGAAGAGTCCCAGGTCAAGAGGAAGAGAGAGGACGAACGGCGGTAGGAGACGATGTTAGCGTCGGCGGCATCAGGCGGCAAGAAGAAAGCAGAGGAAGCTTTGACGAAACTGACATTGAGGATATTACGAAGAAGACATCAAACTTGAAGTTGGAACTGAACAACAGAGAGAAAACTGTACGAAAATTTGTGAAGGTGATTAATCCGATCGTGCTCACCGCTTTGTCAGCGTTCGTTAGGCTCTACGGGATCAACAAGTCAGACTCGGTTGTGTGGGACGAGGCCCATTTCGGTAAGTTTGGCTCGCACTACTTGAAGAGAGAGTTCTACTTTGATGTGCATCCGCCGCTAGGCAAGCTTCTTGTGGGGTTTCTGGGGTATTTAGCTGGATACGACGGCAGTTTTGACTTCGAGAGCGGCAACCAGTTTCCTGAAGACTGCAATTACGTGTTGATGCGATGCTTCAATTGCATGTTTGGTATCTTGGTGACGCCGCTAGCCTATAAGACGGCGTTGTTCATGGGATTCAGCCAGCCCACGGTGTGGTTGATCACCTTACTGGTGATATTTGAGATGATCTCTTTGACCCTTTCGAAATTCATATTGTTGGACTCAATGCTCTTGTTTTTCACTGTCTTGTGTTTTTATGGCTTGGTTCATTTGCACTTGTTGCGAGTTAAAGACCGCTTGTTGACGAGCGATGGTTTGAAATGGCTCACAATTACTGGTATTTCTATTGGCTGTGTCTGTTCCGTGAAGTGGGTTGGTTTGTTTGTTACCGCTCTTATTGGACTCTACATAATATATGACTTGGTCATCAAGACATATCAGCTACTGAGCACCAGGTATCCGTTATCCTTCAAAAAGTATATCTATCATTGGATTTCCAGAATAGTGACCTTGATTGTTATTCCCTTTCTCATATATTTGGCATGCTTCAAGGTCCATTTTCTTGTCCTCAAAAATTCTGGCCCAGGCGATGGGTCCATATCTACTCTCTTGCAAGCTTCTTTAAACGGTACATCCATAAACTACGGACCAAGATCAGTTGCTTACGGCTCGTTGATAACACTAAGATCCCAGGGCTTATCCCCCAATCTTCTTCACTCTCACCCCCATATGTATCCAGAGGGCTCCCATCAACAACAGGTAACGACCTATGGGTTCAAGGATGAGAACAATGAGTTCTTGATAGAATTTGACTTGGCTGCTGGTTTGCGAGGTGAGTTTGCGACATACGAGAAAGAGGAAAATGACACTTATGATTTGAGCAAATTAGTCAAGGATGGGGATACACTCCGACTTGTTCACAAAGAGAGCGAGTGCTTGCTTCATTCCCACCCTATACCAGCTGCTGTGCTGAAAAATCACTACGAAGTTTCCTGTTATGCTAGTTTGAATGATAGTGATTTGAAAGATGAATGGGTCGTTGAGGTACAAGCCAATGAAAAATCCCCTTCGCCAGATTTCCAAAATGAAGACCCTGAAGAGGTTCATCCTGTCTCCACCAGCTTCCGTTTGAGACACAAAGTTTTGGGCTGCTATTTGGCTACTACTGGATATGCTTATCCTTCGTGGGGCTACCAGCAAGGAGAAGTTGTCTGCAAAAACACCTTCCTTTCCAAAGACAAAAACACCTGGTGGAATGTGGAAGACCACATTAACGATCAGTTACCACAACCCACCAAGGAATATGTTCCACCACGCCCTAAATTCTGGAAAGAATTTATACTTCTTAACTATGGAATGATGGCATCCAATAACGCGCTTTTACCTGACGTCGACAAGTTTGATAAGCTAGCTTCTGAGTGGTGGCAATGGCCAATTTTGAAAACAGGTTTAAGAATGTGCGGATGGTCTTCAGAGGAGGTAAAGTTCTTTTTGATCGGTAATCCAGCAGTTACGTGGACATCTACCTTCGCTTTAGCAGTGTTTGTGATCTATTTGTTGGTACAGGCTTGGAGATGGCAAAGACAAAAGCTCAACTATTTTGGTGGCATATTTGACAGCAACTGGAACAGTTTGGTGTTACGCGGTATAATACCATTTTTAGGCTGGTTGTTGCATTACGTTCCATTTATCTTGATGGGAAGAGTCACATATCTTCACCACTACGTGCCAGCTCAATACTTTGCCATGTTTGTCTTGGGGTTCATCGCAGAGTCTTTGATCTACAGACATTCCAATAAGTATGTGAAGTTTTTCGTGTATGGTTCTTTCTACTTCCTCATCATTTATTCTTTTTGGTACTTGAAGCCACTTTGCTTTGGCATGACGGGCTCATCCAAACAATATAGACATCTCAAACTTTTGAGCTCGTGGATGGTCTAAGTAACACCGGGCGAAGATAGATCAATATCGACTCACTCAATGACACATTCAAAAGACTTTCCCAAATTTTCAAACCTTTCCCAACCTTTTCGAATAAACATGTCTATAAGAGACCTAGTGCAAGCTGTCTCTTGGTGTTTCACGTCTTAAACTGTGTTCTGGGGCTGACAATCTGCCAATGTCTCTTTACAAGATTTCCAACCTTGAGATTCTCGTCCAGAGCTTCTCTGGCCAACCGCTCTCTAATTAATTGCCCTCCACTCTTGATAGGCTAGAGCTCATAATCTTTCCAGAACCCTCGCACCTAGACATTATTGGCATGAGTGGGGCCTCTTCTAGCCAAGGTTTATCAGAGCACATCAATTAGATGGAACTAAGCACCGGTACGAGGCTACCTTTCCATTGTAAAAAATCAAACAAATCACTCTACAAAGCTCTTTCTCGACACATAAAGTCCGTCATCTTCAAAAATGGCAACAGCCTAGAGACCTTATGTCAATCTCAAGCATTAAGAAGATAAAAAATTGTGAACTGTAGAGCTGAAAAATGCAGAAATTTAAGATTGACTCAATACTAATTTACAGAAAAAGATACAAATCACTAGACATCTCAGGTGTAGGTGGGCTCACTGCCATCCTGGACGGCGCCCACATTCATTCATACTCTTCCTCAGATAGCTCAACTCTTCACTATATAAAAGCAGTTTAAGACCGGTTTCGCACTTTTGGTGTCGCTGGTCAAAATTTTTTTCAAAAATAGATATCAATGAATAAACCTCCCAAGTTTATAAAAGATTATTCAGAAGTTCGAAGAGAATAAAAAGACGACATAAATCGAGAGATCAAGTAGCCGGTTCCTAGTCAAGATAAAAACACGTATATTGCTCGGCGATAAAAATCATAAGCAGAATAGGCTTGAAATAAAACTAATAAACAAGATTAAAAAGTAGTAACATTGAGCAGAGATAATAACCGAGTTAGGTCTAAATTAATGATGAATGGATACGAAAGTAATTATCTTGATGGCTCAGGATTGTCGTTGCAAGGCGGCCAGCAAGACAGGAGAGGCCAAGAACAAGAAATGCAAGAGCATCAGGTAGGAGGACAAACGATTGTTGATGAGGAGGAATTGATGGCGGCTCAGGCTGCTGCCGAGGAGGCAGCGCTCCAGCAGCAGCAGCAGCCTGGTGGAGCGTTCAATAATGTTGGTCAGGGATTAACGGGTGTATATAGAGATATGATGATGCAGTATTGGCAAGAGACGATCAACTCAATTGAACACGACGAGCATGACTTCAAGAACCACCAGCTTCCGTTGGCGAGAATCAAGAAAGTGATGAAAACGGACGAGGACGTCAGGATGATCAGTGCCGAGGCGCCCATCTTGTTTGCCAAGGGGTGTGATGTCTTCATCACGGAGCTTACGATGAGAGCGTGGATACACGCGGAGGAAAACAAGAGAAGAACGTTGCAAAAGTCTGATATAGCAGCAGCCCTCACAAAGAGCGACATGTTTGACTTTCTCATAGACGTGGTGCCTCGAGAAGAAGAAAAACCGAAAAAGGCCTACTCGAACCTGTCCCGGTCCAGCAGCTACACCAATACCCCTTCCAATATGACCAACATAACGCACTTGCGCATGCCGCAGCAGCAGCAGCAGCCCAACCAACATAGCATCCCAGGAATCGAGGAGGAACTGGAGTTGAAGCAAGGCAACGAGGTGCTCCACCAGCAGATGCTCCAACGTCAGCTCCTTCACCAGCAGCCCCAGCAATTACCCCACAATCCAAACCACCCGCTGCAGAATCAGGTCAAGATGGAAGAGCCCTACCAGCGAGTGGACCAGCAGATGGCTGATCGCGCTCTGCATCCATCTCTTCCTCCGATAAATAATCAGGGTGCTTTCCAGAATTTCAATTTTCCTGTTTATGAGTAGAAACTTATATCACCTACGAGTCACATCGGCTGCTTCACCAGTGCCAATATTAGGTTCCTTTAATTCTAAGTGATCTTGCACGATTACACGGTTTGCTTGCTTATATATAAAAATTTCTCTATGTACTATATATACTAAATTTTACCAGATTCTTTCCTCCTTTCAAAGCTCCTCCTCTTCGTAGCCTTGAATGTTCCCCTGAGCACCACCAGTTCTTGTGTTTAAAACCTACAGTAGAGCAATTCAGCCGTTGGGTCAAGCAGTAATAAAAAAAAAAATTCCCCCAGTATTAAGTCGGACATGGTCGGATCACTACCTAAAAGAATAAGGGGATTATTCAAGACATATTTGCTTTGCTGAATAACTATTTCCGAATTTATATATCTACTCCTAGCAAACTATAAAAGGACGGTAATTCTTTTATTTAACAGTTCTTTTAGAATGTTAAATATTTGCAGAGCTGCTTTTCAATTACCAATCAAAAGAACTGCCAGAACTAGTGCTCCGTTGATCAGAAGGTTACCAACATTTAAAGTGCAAGCAAGAATGAATTTAATGACAATTTCCCAATCTTTGGATGAAGCGTACAATAAGCATAAGGTGATCCCCGATGTTGTTGACAAGTTTGACACACAAGGGTTATTAACAATTGAGTACGACAAGGATCACCAAGTTGCGTTGGGGAACACTTTGAAGGTGGAAGAGACGCAGAAACAGCCTACTATTCAATTTACGCTCAGTTCGTCTGGACAGGAGAAGGAATTGGAAATCACTGAGCAAGACAAGTTTATCTTGGTGTTGACGGACCCGGACGCACCTTCCAACAAGGACCACAAGTGGTCTGAGTATGCCCACTGGGTGGTGACGGACTTGCCATTGAACCCCAACAAGAATACGGAGTCGCCTGAGGACTTGAGCACGATCTTGGACATCTCCAAGGGAAAGGAGCTTTTGTCGTACGTCGGCCCAGCACCTCCACCGAAGACAGGCAAGCACCGTTACGTCTTCTTGTTGTTCAAGCAAGACCCATCCGGAAAGTTTGAGGCACCAAAAGACAGAGTCAACTGGGGAACAGGTATTCCAAGTTCAGGTGTTAGGGACTGGATCAAGAAACATGGACCAGCGCTGAAATTACTCAGTGTGAACTTCTTCTACGCCCAGAACAACGTTCAAGAATAATATTTTGTACATTTACATAGTTTTCAAGAAAATCCTTTAAGGCCTCCTTCTCGAGCTGTAGTCCTTGGGACTCACAACCAAACCTTTGCCCTTGCGGGCTCCTCTATATATCGTCTCTATAATGTCTATGAGCTCTTGCTTATCTGTTACTAGGAAGTTTAGCTTATTGTTGTTTCCGGTGCCGAAATCACACATCATATGCTTGTTTCTATAGAAAAACATCACCGTACACGGGTCATATAGCTCGTACATGCTGTTGAAGTCGGGTACCTCATCGATATCACACAAGTATATCGTAGCAAAATTTTTAACCTTCTCTGCTATACCAAATAAGAGCTCATCTGTTATCATACAATCTTTTTCATAGTCTCTTCCAAACCTAATCACCACTAATCTTTCATCTTCGGACAAAATGGCTTGATCCACATGCCATCCCGTGTGCAAATGTGGTAAAAAAACTGATCCCATATCAAATGGTAGTCTTTTGTTAGATATAAAGATTTTAGCTGGATAATTTTACGCATTTTGTGTAGTTTACTCAATTTATGAACATTTTAAACAAAATTTGCACCCAACCACAAACTTGGCCTGGAAGGATTGATAAAGACAACTGAGAGCCAACAGTCAAGTGAATATGGCAAATAGCGCACCTCTCAAGAGACAGAGAAGCTGGTTTTCAAGAAAAGGGAAAACCAATGATGTCGAGGTCGTTTCGTACAGTGTTCTGGAGCAAAATAATGAGAAACAATCAAGTGAAGAAACACCTTTAGACCAAAGTAGCCTTTTGAAAAGCGACGTTCCAGGAGGGGGTTTTTTCGATGACGCCAAAATTTGTCAGGAGATAAGCAACATAGTCTTGAACAAGGAAAATAAAGGGAGCATAAAAAAGAAAACAAGCTTGTTGGGATTACTAAAGACCAAAAAAGAGACCAGTAAAGAAACAGGAGACACGGAAACAGAACGACCTATCGAGAATCCAGAGACCGCTAACTTGGATGTAGAGTTTGAAAATGTAAATCAGGAAGCACCACTGAAGGGAGCACAAAAAAAGGAGAGTAGTCGTCCAAAATCACTGAGCTCCCTCGGGACCTCTGTAACACCGTTAAGAATTAGAGATAACATCAATTCAATTTTGAGTCTTCAGCCGAAAAGTGACAACACAGATGACCAAAAGCAAAAGCAAAAGCAAAAGCAAGAGCAGGAACAAGAGCAAGAGCCTCGTGACGAAAGCGACAACCAGCTTATATTTGATAAAATCAAGAGAATCAAGGAGCAAGAGGGCACCCTTAAGGATCCAAACACACAAGGTATACCTTGCACCAGACGCGTATTGTCCTCCCACAGCCAAAAATCGGCCTTTCTTTTCCAACTCAGTAATTTCAAAGCTAACTCAAAGGACTATTCGTATTATTACGACTGGATAGTGTGGTTGGAAACTCAAAGCGGAGACAAACCGACCAAAAGACTCCACATGGAAAGAGCTATAGAAACTTGCTTAGACTTGAAAGTCTCTTTGCGTATTATAAAATCAATGATGAATGACAAGCCCAGTAAAGTACATATAGCGAAAGCTGGTATCGTCCCCAGACGACTGAGTTCGAAGCTAGTGGAAAGTGGCACTTTGGACTTCCAAGTGCCCATCGTCTACGAATATGACATGTTCAAAGAGCTTTCAAAAATCGTTTTGGATGATTTCTTGTACAGGCCTCATGATTTCCAATGTAAGTTATCCTTTTTTTTAGAATGAGTACCAAGCTGCAATACTAACCTTTCCCAGTACCAGTTTGTGGCGTTTCCTACAAAAGAGCCTCAACTTATTCAATTGTTACTCTTTGGTTGCATCCACCCGTTAAGAGGGTGAGTGAAGAGATTGTATTCGAGTCCAGTGATCTCATTAGCTTGACAGAATGTATTGGTGACTTGCTTCCAGACTATCTCAGAGAAGTAATAGAAACGGCCGTTTTTATCAACAACAGGACTCTTGTATCGAGGAATTTATATAGCAGAAATGTCACTCAGTAGCCTCTAGCCCTATATACATTAACATTATAGTAGCTTTATCTCATATATCGTTGTAGAAGGGTTAAATCATCAATATTTCCTTGGGTTTAGGCCTGTTCTGATAAAAGTCGATATGTGTACTGTATATACGTTGGGAATAGAGATATGAAAAATTGAAAAATTCAAGCATTGGGGCCCTCTATTGATTCTACTAAGAACGATAAAGAGAAAGAAAAGATGTCAGAAGAACTCGATTTAGGTATTACTGCTGACATGCATGTCCATTTGCGTGATGGGGGCATGATGGAGTTGATAGCACCTACTGTCAGAGAAGGAGGTGTATCGATAGCATACGTAATGCCCAACTTGGTTCCCCCAATCACGACTATAGACCGAGTGATTGACTACAAGAACAAGTTGGAGAAATTAGCGCCCAAGACTACCTTTTTAATGAGTTTTTACTTGTCGAAGGAGCTCACGCCTGAGCTCATCGACGAAGCTGCCAAGTTGAACGCTATTCATGGGGTCAAGTGCTACCCAGCAGGTGTCACCACTAACTCGTCTGCTGGTGTTGATCCGAACGATTTCACGCCGTTCTATCCTATATTCAAAGCATTAGAGAGGAACAACCTCGTTTTGAACTTGCATGGTGAAAAGCCTCCTTCCAAAAGCGACGAGGAAGATATTCATGTCTTGAACGCTGAGCCTAAGTTCTTGCCCGCATTAGAAAAGCTCCACCACGACTTCCCCAACTTGAAGATTATCCTCGAGCACTGTACTACGAAAAACGCTGTCGATTTGATTGAGAAAATCAACTCTGGCTACAAAGACGGCGATGAAATCAAAGTGGCTGCAACCATCACCGCCCACCACCTCTCTCTCACCATCGACAACTGGGCTGGAAACCCAATAAATTTCTGCAAGCCTGTTGCGAAGCTTCCTGTTGATAAGAGAGCATTGGTCGAGGCTGCTACGTCTGGAAAACCATACTTTTTCTTTGGCTCTGACTCAGCTCCTCACCCCATTACGGGCAAAACCAGACACGTAGGTGTCTGTGCTGGTGTTTACACCCAGAGTCACGCTCTTGGCTACTTGGCTGAAGTTTTCGAGTCACAAGGACGCTTGCAAAATTTGAAGAAGTTTGTTACGAGCGGAAAGGCTTTCTACGGCATAAAAGACGACTCAGTGAAAAACACAGACAGATGTGTCCTCGTAAAAAACGCCGTCAAGGTGCCCGAGATGTTTGGTTCGAGTGACATCACCGTGGTTCCATTCAAAGCTGGCGAGGAGTTGTCTTGGTCTGTGGAATGGCGCTAGCCCGGTTGTTGCGCCATACGATATGTCTGTCTTTATGTCTACGTTTATGCGACATAAATGTCGTTATAATGTCGTATATATAATGTCGTATTTCTGTGTTACATTATGCTTGTGTTTGTGTTTGTGTCTTTTGTCCTTTGTCTATAGTGTACCGACCAAACATAGGCTAATTTTTTTTTTGTTCTACTTTTTCTGGTTTTTCTTAGACAACGGTAAACAGCTGTAAGAAAGTGAAAAGTGTGATTATATAAACGATTACGTAAGTTTACTTTCACGTAGACTCCGGTAACAGTGTTTGTAAGGGCATTGCTCCAACAACAGTGCGAATATAAGAAATGCATGTGCAATTACCAAACTTCCTTGTTTGGGTAATTTGGTATCGACACGCTAATCTGTCCACTCGCCACCCACCCTGCCAATCATTGGCCAGGAACTTGCCCCCTATGTATGTTTCGAATGCAGAAAGTGCAGGCTGGTTATGTTACTAGCCACGAATGTCTCACTTTTTTCTTACTTGTGAATGTGCTACGACGCCCTGTAGTGGCTGATTGAGGCTCGGCAAATTGGTGTAAAAATGTTCGGCGAAAGTGGCTAGTGTTACGCTACTGCTCGTTCTTTACATATTGGCGAGAAATAATGACCCAGCGTACGATGCTATTCGTATGATGCTATTCGTATGATGCTATTCGTTGTTTGAATGATGTCCGATTGCACCACGGCGATTCGCATTAGCCACTTTTTTTTCCTGACGTCCTTGAATTCTTGTTCTAAGGAAAAAGATCTGGCGTAGGAGCAGACGCAACCAGTACGAACACCATTTCCTTCAGCAGGAGACTCTGTTTTTCTTGCATTTTCTTCTTTACATTTTTTTTTTTCGTACTTAATTTTTTTCGCAGCAATGAAAAAGGCTGCTACGCTGCTTCTGTGTCTCAGCTCTACCACCGCTAGCATACTGCTAGCGGTGGTATCTCTCTAGCGACAGCTGCATTGGCAGCCTAGAATGCTCCTGTCACTTTCTGCCCATATATCGGACCAGATCTGGCCTGTTTCTTCAGCTGTAGCGAAATAAGAACTGACGTGGCCAGTCTCCCGCATACAGGGCCAGGAAGCTCCATCAACGTAGAGTCCTGGCAAGATAACGCTGTTTTCCTTCTTTTGTTGGCCGGCGTCAAAACACCACGATGCCAAACGTAGGCATTTGTTTCTGTCGCTTGTGACACTTGTGGCATACCTGTCGTTTTTGTCCCTTACAACATCTGCTTGCACCCCCTTTAGTTCCCCCTGTCGTTGGTAGGTTCCTCAACGGCCGTGTTGTTATTCTCAAATCGCCCCCGGCGCAGGCAGCACTCGCCATGCTCGATATGCTCGCTACGCACGCCGCCCGTCGCTGCCCTCCAGCCAGCGGCTTCTCCGGTCTAGCCCGCCCCATAGCGCAGTCTACGGTACCGCGTTGGCGGTGGTCATGAAAACTAACACGTGCGCCCGGCTAGGTGCCCCGCTAACTTTTTATCGTAGTCCTCACTACAACCCTGGCGTAGTACGGGGTATAACTGGCACTTGTGGTTTGCTTGCTAGCTAGTTTTCTAGCTTGCTAGCTCGCTTCGCTTGTACAACGTGGTTTGTCTATTTGAAAACGTCTACACTACACACTACACACTACACTGCAATACAATACACTGTTGCGAGGATCATTATACGAGCCTAGCAATGACAGATAGACCTCAATCCAACCACCCTGCTTCACGCCAAGTTGTCAAGGGGCGCTTCTTTACGCTCTGTCATAACTCCCTATCCGATTGAGTTCTGCCCCAATCGGTCTAGCTAGCGGGTGTTTGCCAGAAAAGTGCCGTCTCGTGGAAACTCGTGGGTTCGGCTCCCGCACCCAATCTTTTCCATATACGCTCAAACTCAAATTTTTCACTTGCTCGCTCACCAATCCATTCACTATCATTTACTACTACACACGGCTTTGACCCTTATTTTTTACTCCCATTTATGTCTTGATTCACTCGTCTGAATGATATCTATTCTATTTACAACCTGGGTTGTTCCCTGCTGATCGCTTGTTCCCTCACGTATCTTGTTGCTCTAGGTGATCCAGTCACTAATGACTAGTTTTCTTTGTCTGAGACTTTCGGTAATTGTGACACCGATTCCTACAATTTCTAACGAATTCCATACATACGTCTACATTTTTCAATCATCACTCAGGATCTTGTAGGTGCATTCAGAAGATGGTTTCGGCTCAACAGTCCAATAGGATGTCTTACCTTGCTCCCAGAATCACGAGTTTTATAATAACCTTATATAGAATACTACTTTAGCACACGCATTATGGAAAATGCATTAAAAAAAAAAATCATGGGGCATAGATAAGGCCGAAGAATAAGGTAACCCCCCGTGTCCCTCCAGAAAACGTTGTCTTCCCAGCTTTAAAGGTGCCATTATAAAAAGGGTTATTAATTCAAAAAAATTTTCATATATATATAAAAGAGTTTTTTCCGTATTATATATATTGATCTCTGTTGTATTGTATTATAGGTGACTAATACGTATTTGACAGGATTTGGCTTTTTTCAAGTGTCCACCACTACAAAGCCTTTAGTGAATTCAAGTAAAAAGAGGTGTTTAACTAAAATCTACTTTAACATTAGGCATATCTTGATATAATTTGGCATTTTTTGTCTTGGTGTTCGGGTGGTAATCTATTTTGGAACTCGATTCAATACTACTTATCTACTACTACTTATCTACTACTACTACTAGCACTACTACTAGCACCAACATAACTGCTGCTGATCGACTAGTGCTATAGATTCAACATAGTGAGACTAGCAAATACTCAGTTTAATTTTTCCACCGCTACGACTACAGCGTATTCTCACACACTCTGATTAGGTGGATATATTCGATTGTAACTAGAGCAATTGAAGTCATTAAAGTAGGTGTCTATTAGGTTTACCAGTTAATCTCAGCTCCCCGGTGCTAAAAAGGGAGTAAATACGGAAACAGGTAGTCCCGCAGACAATCTGAAAAAGCGAAAGCGAAATCACAGCATAGAATTGTATTGCAAAGCTTGCTGACTCGGGGATTAAACACGAGCAGCAGGAAACATTAAAGTCACGGAAGCTTGTTTTCAGGTACGTGATACTCTAGCCCGCAGAGAGTAGGTTTTTTAGGTGTAACAGTTTTTGAACACTCGCCTCAAAACCGGTAAACATTCATAAACGGCGGAAGCAAGTCTCACCACGATAAAAAAATTACCGGCAGCAAAAGAAGCACCGGAGTTTGTTGATTGGCATAATCTTCGAGGAATAGACAGTGCAGAAGTCACTTTGATAATAGTCGGCATTAATAACTAATAATTCCCCTTACTGCATTTTAAATATTGATTGACACCACACTATTTCCCCCTACATTTGATTTTTCCCCAAGATGGCTACCAGAGATTTACCGAAATCATTCAATGACCTTACTGTAGGCGTTTACCGCAGTATCAAGAGTGAAATTAGCTTGAGTGGCACCGCAAACAGTGCTGGCGACGAGGAAAACAAGAAGGACCCAGGCACAAAAAAGGTAAGTGCCAAAATATTATGGCCAGCATTCTGTTCGGGGGCAGGTATGTTCTCTGATGGGTACGTGAACAACTCGATGAGTACGGTTACTTCGTGCTTGGCCAAGTTGTATCCAAAGGAGTACGTCAATTCCAATGCCATGTCAAACGTTTCTTCCATCGTGTTTGCTGGTACAGTGGTCGGACAACTCGTGTTTGGGTTTATTTCGGATAGAATTGACAGAAAAGCAGGTATGCTTTCTGCCAACGTCATGTTGATTTTATTCACCATTCTTAGTTGTGCAGCATCGTGGGGTGCTCACGGAAGCCCATATGGACTTTTCGCAGCCCTCACTACATTTAGATTCTTTTTGGGTATCGCCATTGGTGCTGAATACCCTACCTCTTCCGTCATTGCTGCTGAATTTGCTAGCCAGTTGCCAAGCGGTAAAAGAAACAGGTATTTCTGCTGGTTTACTAATTTCATGATCGATACTGGTTTCGTTGTTAGTGCTTTTGCAGCAATGGTGTGTTTATGGATATTCTCCCCAGACCACTTAACCGCTGTTTGGAGATTGACCTTGGGGCTCGGTGCTATTCCACCCATCTCGCTTTTCTTCTTGAGATTGAAAATGAAGACAACAGAGTCGTTCGAAAAAATGCACATGAAGAATGTGAAGAGGTTCCCATACATGTTGATCTTAAAATACTATTGGTTTAGGTTGTTGATTGTGTCCCTTGTGTGGTTTGTCTACGACTTTTCAGCATACTCCTTTTCTCTTTACTCCAACTACATTTTCCTGCAAATCATACCTGACGGTGACTTGTACAAGAGTTTTGGTTGGACGGTTGTGTTCAATTTATTTTACATTCCTGGTGCATTTTTGGGTGCTCTCGTGTCCGATTACTTGGGTCCAAGATTGACGATATCTCTTGGTACTATGCTTCAAGGTGTGATTGGTTTCTTAATGGCTGGTATATATCCTCAATTGAAGCACCACATTGGTGGTTTCGTCGTGGTGTACGGTATCTTTTCTGCTCTTGGTGAGCTCGGTGCTGGTGATAACATTGGTCTTTTGGCTAGTAAGACGTCCGCCTCAAGTGTCAGAGGAGTATACTACGGTATTGCCGCTGCAATGGGTAAAATTGGTGCATTTGTTGGAACTTGGGTCTTCCCTGTTATTCAGAAAAACGCTGCTAAGCATTCCAAAGATTTCAAAATGCAAGCCCCTTTCTATGTCTCGGCTTCTTTATGTTTCTTATCGTGTTTCTTGACATTGTTCTTCTGTCCTCATGTTGGTCAAGATGCCATCCACAAGGAAGACGCAGATTTCATTAATTACTTGCACGCTAATGGCTTTGATATTTCTCAACTCGGTGATGGTACAGTATCTCTCGATTTGGATAGAGAAAGTACTGAAGAAGAAATCGAAAAACAAGACAAGCAAAACGCAAATATTAATATCGATACACAATCAAAAGGTTCTCTTTAGGTGTTATTCCATTCTTTTTCAAATGAGCATACGTTAAAGTGTCTCTTAATAATTTAGACATTTCATTTTGTTAGTTAATTTTATATCTATCTAACTATGGGTAAGGTTTTGGTGAAGCGTATTATGTGTTACTGTATCAATTACATATGCGTTCGTAGCTGAAACTCCCTTGATCAATAGTTTTAGAGTGTTATAGATTACAAATAAAGGTTTTTTCAAAATCAAGTTTACTCTAATAACTCTACATCATTTTAGTCTCATTACAACCACTTTAATTTACATATAAATCTAAATACCTTGCGAAGCAACACTAACCTTTTTTTTTATTTGTATTAATATTCAAACTCTTCTGTCGAGCTCTCATCTTCCTCAATATCAATTGGAATCAATCCATCTTTTCCGTCATTTGGTATAATTAACTCTAACTCATCATCTCCTATAAACCTAGCCTTTATCTTGTTTGGTTTGATAAGCTTATCAAATTGGAAGTGCTTCTCAAATCTGAGCTCATTGTTGGAGTAATCTTTTATCAATGATTGAGTGTCCTCCTTGATTTCAGGCTCCTCGTCAGATTCCTCAGAAGAACTAGAGTCAGATTCTGACTCGCTGTCTGACTCACTGTCTGAGGAACTTTCTGAGTCGCTTTCTGAGTCGCTTTCTGAGTCGCTTTCTGAGCCGCTTTCTGAATCGCTTTCTGACTCCAAGTCTTCATCAGACAATTCGTCAGCTTCACTGTCAACATCAGAAAAGTTGAGCTTTCCGGTGATAATTAATTCGTTTTTGTTCTTGGCAAAATCGATTTTGATCTCGTCTTTGACCATAGATGGTATTCTCAAGTTCAACTTGTATGTTTTATTGTCTAACTCAACTAATTCACAGTCCTTGCTGTTTTGTAAGTCTTCAGTCATGTCAATAACCTCTACCTCGTCATCTGAATCATTGGCAAGTAACAACTTGTTGTCTTCTGGCTCAGACTCGTCAATGTCAAAGTCAGAGTGATTTTCGTAATCACTGCCATAACTTTCTGGCAAGTCAAATTTATGTCTGTAAATGGTTATTCCGTTATCCTCATCTGAAGAGTCAGACTCTGAGTCGCTGTCATCGCTTTCTGAGCTGGAGCTTGAAGAGCTGGAGTCATAGTCGATCTCAGAATCGAGTTCTATGTATTCGACTTCTGAATCCGACGAGTCGGAAGACGACGACTCGCTAGAGTCGCTTTCGCTTTCGTCATTTAACTCATCGTCAAAAGTTTGCCTAACATTCTCTAAATGCAATTGTCTGGCAAGCTCCTCTTCGTCGGAAGAGTATTCTATGTCGGATTCGCCACTGTACTCTTCTTCGACTAATTGTCTTAATGCATCGTTTTCCAATTGATCGTTCATGTCAATAATGTCCAAAATTTCTTCTGGTTCACTTTCGCTTTCACTTTCACTGTCGTAATATCTTAAAGCATCATCATTCATGTCAACATAGCCCTCAACATCACTGTCGTCGCTATCTTCAGAGTTTTCATGCAAGTCAACTTCGTATACTTCTGATTCTTCGTCACTAGATTCCTCACTAGTGGCTGTCTCTTCTTCACTCTCTGGTTCTTCAACGTACACCACGCTAGATGGTTGCTGTTGATAATAATTTCTATATTGTCTTCTCTTGAGATTAGATGGCTTCGTCACGTAGTAGTTCTTTCTACCGTACTTTTGTCTTGGTTTAAAACTACCCATTATGTCTATGTTTAGTCTATCTGTTCTTTATCTGTTCTTTAAAATGTAAAATTAACAACAAAAAAATGATGAACTAAAATTGTTATAGATAAAAGCTGAAATGTCTACTTCTTATAGCTTTAACCATCTGTAGGCTGTTTAAAATTTTTCAGTCCCCGTTTAATCTCTTACGATGAGATGAGCGGCTCATCCACCCAATTTCCGCATTGGGACGTGCCATCCAGCCCGATAAAAATTCTGTCATTTTCGTTCGGGAAAGGAGAAAGTTCTGACAAGTTCTATGGAATTCTAGAAAATTCTTAGGGGGTATAAAATCCCATTTTGAAAGGTTTAAAAAACCCTGTCAGTTTAAATTTATCTTTCCAAAGAGGGGGGCCAAATTTTGAAAATTTTCATGTAGTGCGCGGTACAAAACTAAAAAAGAAAAAAAACGATGTTGTTACCCGCAGTATATCCTACTATATATACTAGGGCTCCCCCTATGCTCCCTTTTTTGCTCACCAAATCTCTTTGCCATTTGGCTTAGATCAAGTGTAGTATCTGTTCTTTTCAGTGTAACAGCTGAAACGTCATCATGTATGACTTTTGAATGTTACCCTTATTTTTGGATATATCGCTGGGGATGATGATGGGCTTGCTCACACTCTCCAGCACAGTGTCGTTGCCATTGCACACTTGGCTCCTGACGCAAATTTTTAGGCTATACTTGTGAGAGCACAAGATTAGCCTAAAAGGATGTTGTTATGGAGTGTTGTAGTCTACGAGCTTAGACTTAAGGTTCCGATGCCATCGAGATAGAACTTTTAAGGGCTGATTCTACCAAAAGAATGTCGTGTATGTACCATTTTTATATAGATATACGCTAAGCTTACGTCTAGTTGTACCACCTTTCTGCTAACTTATAGGATAAACAGTGAAAATAGACCGTAAACTAACATCATGACCCAGGGTGGGTCTGACGAGGGTTCTCACGTGTATAATAATGGAAGAGGGCTCTTCCCGCCGTTGGAATATACGATGAGACTTAATCACCAGCATAATGAACAAGAGAGCTTAGACATTACCGACGCCAGCAGTTCGGTAGAGAATTTCAAAAAGGTGTTCAACGGACGCTATGAACATGATGGGCTGAATGAAGATCTGAGTGAACCCCGTGTTTTTGAGCTGAGCTTGCCGTCCAGCTCAGACACAGAGTCCAAGCATTCAGACATTGATGGCCTCTCGTTAGATTCATCAATTATAGAACTCATTTCCTCTCGAAATGGACACGCAGATGATAGATTCAAATACTTGAGTGCGTACTTGCGGCTACAAAACGAAAAGGTTCACGACAGCCAGAGCTCTAAAAGTTTGCCAAAAATCGATTTTGCAGGCATGGACGATTACAGCAGTTACTTGAAGCTGACAGAACTAGATAATATCATACGAGGTAAAGTACTCAGCAAGAAGAAAAATACTAATTTGTTGACCACCGTACCAGAGAAAGAGTTAACAGAGAAGTTTTATAATGACAGTATCAGCGACTTACAGTGGGACATGCACCTGCAACATAAGAATACAAAACACAGGTGGGGGTTTCTTGGGAAAAAGAAGGGCCCAGTAATGCTCTCGGATAAGAATAAGGATAAAGAGAATGTCAGCATGGACGAAAGGCCAAAGTATTTACAACGTAAACTCAAAATACGACATTTGCAAATGATCTCTTTCGGTGGAACCCTCGGTGTGGGGCTCTTTTTGAATAGCGGTAAGGCACTTACTATAGCTGGACCTTTTGGGACCTTATTAGCCTTTGTCCTTTGTGGTTTGGTCGTCTTGTCGACGATAGTTTCATTTTCTGAGATGGCTACCTTCGTTTCCGTAATAGATGGAGTCTCTGGTTTAAGCTCCAGGTTTGTTAATGATTCATTCGGCTTTGCGGCTGGCTGGTTGTACTTCTCTAGCTTTGCGTTAGGGATATCTGGTGAGATAGTTGCAAGCATAATCATGCTTTCGTACTATCCTGATATCAAGATCCTGGATAACAAAGGTTCCTCGGCTGGTTTCGTGACTTTGTTTTTAGTAATTATCATTCTTTGCAACCTAATTGATGTTCGAGTTTTTGGTGAACTCGAGTATGTTTCAAGCTTCATCAAACTTATAGGCGTTCTTGTTATCATGATAATAATGATTGTGTTAAATAGAGGTGGTTTTGGGAACAAGACGATTGGCTTCAGGTTTTGGCAACATCTGCAGTCGGACTTTGATCACAACTTGATTTTTGGTCTTTTCAGACCTAGTTTTAATCTACATGATACTGGTGCTGATGCGAGCGATGTGGGCATAAAAGGAGATGGGGGGAGATTATTGTCGTTATTAACGGCAATCATGGTTACGGCATACGCATACAGTGGAACTGAGATAGTTTGTATTGCAGCATGCGAGGCTAAAAATCCTCGTAAAGCCTTGCCCTCTGCTCTGAAGAGGGTATTCTGGAGGATTTTGTTTTTTTACTGTTTGTCGGCTTTCCTAGTCTCTTTGAATGTTTATTCTGGCGACCCTCGTTTATTAAGATACTATCTGGGTAGTACTGGTGTCAGTCCGAGTGATTTTAAGTCCAACTTTGTGATCAAATACGTAGGAGGAGATAACTGTGCTCTGAATAACTCTATTTACGCGGGCTTTGCGACAGGCGCACAAAGTCCCTGGGTGATTGCATTGCTGAGTGCTGGACTCTGTAAGCTGAGCTCGGTAGTTAATGGTTTTTTGGTCTTTTTTGCAGTAAGTTGCGGTAATGCGCAGTTATACGTTTGCTCAAGAACAATCTATTCACTTGCACTCCAGAAAAAGGCTCCCAGTTTCTTGACCAGATGCAACCGAAATGGTATACCTTACTTTGCGGTGCTATTTTCTGCGTCCTTCGGTCTTTTATCTTACATTTGTGTATCGGAAAGCGCATTGGTTGTTTTTCAAGATTTGACTAGCGTCATCTCTTCGACCGGTATCATCGTTTGGTTTTCCATGTGTTTATCCTACATCAGATTCTACTACGGTTTAAAACGAAGACCCGATATAATAAGCCGAGATGATAAGGCGTACCCTTACAAGTCTCCATTTCAGCCTTACAGTGCTATGTTTGGTCTCTTTGGTTCGACTGTAATACTACTCGGAATGGGATTTGTAGTATTTTTAAAGGGAGAATGGAACACCATGTTTTTCTTTTCTAGTTATGGAGCTTTGATCGTCTTCATCATACTTTACGCTGGTTATCGAATGGTGAAAGGTACCAAGACGCCAAGTTTAGACACGATTGATTTTGACTCAGGGAGAAGTGAGACAGACAGGTTCGTTTGGGATGGTGGTAAAGAGTATAACACTAGAGACTTCAAAGATGTCTTCAAGAGATGGATCTCTTTCTTGGGTTAGTATAACGTTTTATAGTTTTGTATAGTTAATTCCAATTTCTTCAGTTCGGTAGAGTGTTGCACATTATTCCAAAGAGGGTAATGATATATCTCAAGATTTGAAAAAACCTTAAAAAAAATGTTATTTCAACAATAAGGCTAGTTTAATAGGTTAGAGGATAGCGATTGAGTAGTCAGAGCTTAGCACTATGGAATGGAAAACGACGAACTCATTCCTACGTGGGAAAGTCATCAAATCCTTCTTGCCGTTCGATAAACATCCTAATCTTGTTAATGAAAATTTCGAAAATTTATACCCTGGTGACGAGGTTTACATCTTTGAAACAAAGGGGGATAAGTGGGCAAGAGGGTATGTGATCAAGAAACCATCGCCTTTGGATTTCACAATAACATCTGTGAATTTGGATGAGATTCCCACCCAAATTGAGAAAGTCTGTGTGTTCCCCTTGAAATACGTACAAGTTTTAGAGGAGGTATCCTTTTCTGAGAAGATACACAGCGGTTCCAATGGCTCGGCCGATCAACAATCCCTTCCAAGTCTTCAACAGTCCGAAATTGCCAAAAGAGAGGCTGCCAATGATATTTTAGAAGATTCTGCCGACAGATTCGGGAAACTTAGAATTCCTCCGTTGCCCATAATTTCATTTAACTCTAACAAGGACATTGTACATGAGATCAAATATACATTGGATTTACTCAACTCACATATTTTTGCATTATATTCAGTTGGAGAGTATAGATTGTTTGATAAGTTGTCAATGATCTATAGAAATTTGGATGATCTTCGAATCAAAATATCGAGTGATATTTTAACAATTAATGAGCTTCAAGTTGCCAAAGAAACTGCCATTTTTTTGCTCAATAGGATTCCAAAGAAGTTGGCATCTAGCGCTGACAGGTTGGCTTTGTTTTCTTGGGGTCAAGAAGATCAGACTACAGATACATCAGGGTACAAAGCCATTCTAGCCAGAGATGCTTTTCTGGGAGACTTACTTACGAATGGTAACTCATTGCCTTCTATGATCTCTGTGTACCAGTCAATGTGTGCTCTTGCTCCAAATTTTCCAATAAATGCACACCTTCATAAAAACGATATTTCTTTGGTTCCCCCAGATAACAAGGTGTTCTCGTTTGAGGCTCCTTCCCATATGTTGGTCGAATTGAAGACAATTTCATTCTCATCATCATATGAGCCTTCGGGATTTAAAAATGTTGTTGCCCATATGTATCTTCGTAATAACCAAAGAATTTTGACAGAAGTGTACTCCATCACTGCAAATTCAGTTCAGAATTTGGTTCAATTGGAAAAGGTAAGTGCTGCACTCTTCAAAAATCTTCCTTCCAGCGAGATTGATAATCGAAAAGTATACTTGACAGTAGAGCTATATGAAGAAATTGAAGTTAAATTAAAAGAACCTTCGAAGACGGGTCAGGTAGAAAAGATAAGGAAGGGTATAGCGGCTGGTGTAAGTGACGTTACTAGAGTAGCTTCCAAGAATAGTGAAGCCATAGCTTCAAATGAAGCTCAGGAGTTTACTGTGAAACTATATGGCTCATATTTGAGCCAAAACCATGGTCTGGGAAAATCTAATTCACATGATGATTCCAATACTGGTTGGGGAGAGCTTGTTGATAGAATCATCGATGGTTCTACCCACGGGGTTGCAGTCAATCCAAGGGCAGAGAAAATGACCGTCGTTATCAAAAAGTTAAAGCAAAGTGCTTTAAGTGAAAAGAATGTTGGAAAGTCGACCACGATTTCGAGAATTGGCCCTATGATATTCGATCCTTTAGCAGAAAGCTATGAAAGGATTTATTTGAAAGTTAAGAAGATCGTAATGCTCAATGTAGCAAACAGAGACGATCAGTTTACTGTCGAAATCAGTTCACCCAATAATAATTCTATTACATTCAGCAAGGGACCGAGTGAAGCAGAACGGCATAAATGGCAATTTCCTACTGTTTCTGCCAATGAAACAGTTGGAGAAATTGTCAAAATAAATGGAATCAAATCTAGTAGTGCTACTAAGGATGGACCAGTGAATGACCATTTGACTTTCTATTTGTATACCAATGGTATATTGTTGGGAGAAGGGAAACTTTTATACAAATCTGGGGATAGGCTAATTGATCTTAACAAACAAGGTAGTCACGAAATACAAGTATTATCAGTTTTAACTAAAACATCTATTGCTAAGATTGAAATCAAAACGGACTACATAGGAAAGACTCTTTCCTCGGATACTTCAATACAAAACATAATTAGATTCGAAAAGCTTCTCAAAAATGGTGGTAAAGATTCTATTGAACTTTCGAAGTGCCTTGTCTCATTCACCAAGTTGGAGCTTCACCAATTGGTCAAGTACTTTAAAGAGCTACTCAAATCATTATTTTCCTTGATATACTATACAACAGAGCAGCCCCAAAGCTCGAGTGTCATTGAATTGCAAAATGAAGCTTTCAAGGCATTGATTTCCTTATTAGATACGGTATTTGGAAAAAAAAACCAATATTCTTACTTGATGGAATTCTTCACAGATATACAAAATTTGGCCCCAGTTGGTGATCTAATTTTGAGCAAAGTTGCAAATGCATTCTCTAATGCGGAGGTATCCTGGACTTCAACGTCACGAGCATTGTGCAGAGTTTTATACATGCTTGTTAAGCTATCAGCGAATTCGGTACAAAGCTCTGATGTTATTGACTCTTATTTGGAAGCATTGCAGAAAATCACGAATGCTTTATCCTATTTTCTTGGAATCCTGTCTACATCCCTCATCACGGATCAGATTTTGATATTGGATACAGTTGACCATATCTTCAAACTCAATCTCCACATAGATGAGGTCGAGTCCTTGAAATACATCTCCGATTTCATTGATGCAGTTAAAACAAGAGGACTCGGGATCAACGACACTTCGATAAATAAGAAAGCTAATTTTAAGGATCATGAGATAGTTATGAGCAAGTTGTTATTGATCAATCGTTTATTCAATACCAACTTCATACATAACTTTTCCTCTAAGATTTTGTTGATATCAAATGCAGTGAAATGGATAATGGAGGTATACACCGGGCCCACTGACGTTGATGCTGTGAGATTAGCTTCGACCATTTTGAATTCAGTTTGTACCCTTCTTTGGAATTCTTTGTCTACCAATTGTAGTGACAAGGATATATTCATGTGTCAATCTTTAGCCCGTTTTTTACCGGTGATTGCTAGAGTTTTCGTGAATTATAATAAATTTACAAGGGAAAAAGGATTTTTCAAGCCAAAGAGAGTCTTTACGCGTATATTCTCTTCTGAATATCCATTCAAGGAGTTCTCTGTTGACCCTGATGTCAATGAAGAAGTGTTCGTTGAGGTACTTGCGGAGCTTGCTGCAGTATTCTGTTTTGTTGCACAACTTGGAAAAGAAGTGGATATGAATGATAGCTTGAGTACTCTTCTCGATCCACAAAGTGATTTATTCTCCTCTTCTTCTTATCTTGTGGATAGCTGTCAATCTAAAGACTTACTCACATTGATAACCGGTATTAACTACATCAGAAGAGGCAAGTATATTCCAGAAGAGAAATGGTTGTCTTTATATGCCGTTTATGTTGAAGGTTGTTTGAAAGCATTAGAGTTGTTTTCCAAGTCACTCCTTCAGAGATATATTCCTTCGAGTGACACGCCAGAACTATTCAGTCGCTCCCTTTGGGGAAGTTATTTGAAAGCCTTGTTAAAATTAGCTTGTTCGGTACCAGTGGCATTCGAACATCTTTCAGATGTTCCTAAGAATGCCTGTATCAAAATTACAGGTGATATGAGGGATAGGATCTCTTTTTTATTAGACGAAGCATGGTATGCGCTAGCTTGGGAAGCACCGAAGGACGAAGCGTTGAGGTTCGGACTCGACAGATATGGAGGATATCAAGTAGAATTTTTGAATAGTGACTACGGTATTATACAAGATTTGATGCTCTTTGCTTTACAAAAAAATACAGCTTCTCAAGAAGTTGCCGCAAAAATTTTGTGGTCTATTATGGTCTCAGAATTTATAATGACCGAATCGATAGAAGACATAGAAACCGAATGTTTGACTGGGTTGTACAATATTTATTGCCGTGAGAAATATAAGCCAAGCCCAGCTGAACAACGTTCGTTCATGGACAAGTTGAAACAAACAATTCGTTTAGATAGAGAAGATGTTGCATTTGTTGCAGTTTATGAATTCATTGAAAGCTTGGAAGGGTTCTTAGTTACCTTGAATGAGTTGAACAGCGTTCCTGTAGGTCGTGAGTTTGATGATGATAGGACTTTCCAAAAATTGAATATCAATGCTTATTTGAAGAAAGCCAATAAGCCTGAACTTTTCAATACATTTATCCATAATATGTTCGAGGATAATGTAAAGAAAGGAGACTATGTGCAAGCAGCGTTAAGTTTGGAGCTATTAGCTGCTACGTATTCTTGGGATCCTCAGATCGAGCTACCTGCAAGTTTCAGACCAAAGTTTCCTCAACAAACATCTTTTGAGAGAAAAGAGTTATTGTTTAATATGATTGCTGAGAATTATATCAAAGGAAAGAGCTTGGAACGGGCACTTGATACCTATAACGAGTTGTTAGTCTCCTATAATGAGAATACTTATGACTTGAAGAGTTTGGCCAGCGTACATAACAAATTGGCCAAATTATACTTGGAGCTTGAGGTCTCTGATAAATTGACCCCTACGTATTTCAAGGTCTCTTTTATTGGTGCTGGTTTTCCTGTCAATGTGAGAGGAAAAGAGCAAATTTATGAAGGATTCCCCTTTGAGCACATCACCTCAATCCACGAGAGACTTTTAAAAGTCTATCCAGGTGCAAGAGTAATATCTGATGAGCAAGAAGCACATAAGATATCTGATAAAATACAAACTGGTCGTTATTTATATATCACCACAGTCGAACCTGTGAATGAGATATCTGACAAGCTTTTCAACACTACAATTGGAGTGAGACAATACGCAAGGAACAAAGATCTCAGATACTTCACGTCGATGAAGAAGCTTCCCGGTGCTACAAGCATATATGATTTGTGGACTGAGGAAACTACTTACGAAACGTATCAATCATTCCCCACATTAATGAACCGAAGCGAAATTAAAAGTCTTAAGGTGTTGAGACTATCACCTTTGGACAATGCCATCAGAGCCATTATCAACAAGAACAACGATTTGGTCCAATTGGAAAGTATGATTAATGTTTCGTTGAAAGAGAAATCTGATCATACTCTCCTATTAAATGACTTGTCTCGACAACTCGTGGGTACAGTAGACTCGCCCGTCAATGGTGGTGTGGGACAATACCGTCACTTCTTCGTCGATGAAGCATATATGACTGAAGAACACGAAGGAACGGTAAGACTCTTAAAAGACGCTTTCAACGACTTGGCGCTCATTTTGTATAGATGTCTCTACCTCCATGGTCTGTTGGTGTCAAGCTCAATGAGGGCCTCTCACGATACTTTGGTAGAGCTCTACAGGATGAATTTCAAAGATGAAATCATCGCTTTGAAAATCCCTACCACCTATGACGCAAATGCGGTTCGCTATTCGCATTCAATGCTATCCCTGCACTCCGACAGGCGTTCCTCCATTGCCTCCTCCTCTTTACTTCATGGAAACTACGGCTCAACTGTTCCTAAACTTACAAGGACTACAAGCAGAAATTCCTCGACTAATTCCAGTTTGTCCGGTTTATCGGGCATTTCTTCCGGAAGAACTTCAACAACCAACGGTTCTACCACTGGTGGCTCCATGAGAACTACAAAACGCTCTGCCCTCAGCTGGAAGTCCACCGTAAATGGCTATAAAAGCTAAGAGTTGGTTCTTATATAGCTAAAGAATTTTATTGTGTAATAGTTTATGTAATCAATGTTAAAAAGTCGAGAAAACATCCTTGAAGAATTTCTAGTAATCATTATTTAGAGTAGACAAGAATAAAGACATAATGTTCAGATCAGCTATTCGCTCCATCCGTGCTCCAGTGGCCAGAACGGCCTTGGCATCAAGCTTTGTCAGACCAGTTCGTTTTTACGCAGTTGCTCCAATTTCCAAGGAAGAAATCACCACCCGTGCATTTGAGGCTTTGAAGACGGTTGCTGCTTTACAAGAATCCAAGCTTTCCTTGGATGCTTCATTCACAAAAGACTTGGGATTGGATTCCTTAGATACCGTTGAGGCATTGGTTGCTTTAGAAGAAGAATTCGACTTGGAGATTCCAGACAAAATTTCTGACGAAATCAAGACTGTTGGCGAAGCTGTCAACTATATTTATGAAGAAGAGCAAAAGTTGTGAAGGTAGCTTCATGATACTACGAGAGTCTTCTTGAATTTACCTATGTATATACTTTTTTGTGGATTCATTATATGAATAGTATGTGATTTCGATACTAAACTATTTTTCAAGCTTCAGAAAAAACTGTAGTGTCGGGAGATAACATGTAGTTCCCAAATGGCTCCGAGTATCTAATGTTGCTCTACGGTACTGGTCCTTATCGGACGTTGATGTAGTTTTTTAGGTTTTATTTTACTGAGCCATCACTATTTGGCACATTTAGTATTATATTGAGAAATGAAATCTAAAAATCATAGAATAGAGTATGGGTCATTGCAAAGATTGATAATGACAAAAGAAACACCAGGTAATACAGATGATCTTGCGGGTCTCAAGATGCCGCAAGAATGTGAATTGGCTTTTGATGAAAATATCGACTCCCACACGGAGGAGGAACTAGAGGGTGAGGATGAAACTCAGGAGAAGGATGAACCAAATCCTGTGGAGTATCCTGGTACCGTTATACCTGATGAGCACCCACCTCAAATTGATGCTGACAGGGACTTGACTAAAGGCTACGAGTCGGACACAACATACTTGGATTTGATACATTTGAAGATAAGCTCCTTAGAAGATTTGGGTCTCCAAAGGTTTCAAAACCTCGAATCTATATGCTTGAGACAGAACCTATTGACTTCAATGCTGGGGATCAAGGAGCTCCCCGAGGACAAGATCGAGGAACTTGATTTCTACGATAACCGTATTAATCATATCAGCAGCAACATTAGTAAATTTAAGAATTTGAAAAACTTGGATTTATCATTCAACAAGATCAAGAATATCAAGAACCTTCTGAACCTCACCAAGCTTGAAAACCTTTACTTTGTACAAAATAAGATCAGGGAGATCAAGAGCTTGGAAAGCCTACAAAATTTAAAGAATTTGGAATTGGGTGGCAACAAGATCGAAGAGATAAGTGAAACTCTCAACTCTCTCGTGAGTCTTGAACAGCTCTGGCTAGGTAAGAACAAGATAAGTAGACTACAGAACCTCTCGTGTTTGTCTAACTTACGTGTGTTATCCATACAGTCAAACAGGATAACCAAAATTGAGGGCTTAGACAATTTGGTTAATCTTGAAGAGCTCTATCTTTCACATAACGGTATTAGCAAGATCGAAAATTTGGACAATAATAAAAAGTTGACTGTCCTTGATGTCACCTCAAATAGACTCACTAGCATCGAGAACCTCAGTCATTTGACTGAGCTTACGGATTTCTGGTGTTCCTACAACCAAATTTCGAGCTTCGAAGAAATAGGTAAAGAGTTGGGAAAGCTTCCACAATTGGAAACGGTATACTTTGAGGGCAACCCTATCCAGAGTCAGAATCCAACTGCCTATAGAAGAAAATTGAAGTTGTATTTGGGTGACAATTTGACCAAGATCGATGCTACCTATGTGCGAAATTAGTAATTTGCTACCCCTTTGATGAATCTCACGCTACAGCGTGATCCTAACTAGTTTAACTTATGTTCTAGTAATTTCTACTTTTATTCGTTGTAGATCCTTGTAGATCCTTGCTGAGCGTCGCTATGACCACTATAACTACGTAGAAATTCTGTTGAACCTCAAAAGCAAACTACATAAAAATCTCGAAATTTCGAGAACAGTCGAGACTTTGACGGAACACATTTTGCAGCTATTTGCAAGTGACCATGAGAGCAAAGTTCAGACTATTTAAGGAGTAGGTGAAAGCTTCTAGAGAGCATTTCATTCACCAGGAATCAAGAACAAGAACGATTACAACAACAGCGAAGATTAACGAACACAAGATGCTTTCATTGTACAACAATTTGCTCGACACAGTTGACATGTTTGACGACTTCTTCTACAGGGAACTGAACCCTAATGCAAGAAGACAAAGCCAAAACGGAGACAGAAACAAGGTTGCCAAGAGATTAAGCTCAAGGAATCGCCCATACCGTGATCCTTTCTTTGGCAACTTAGCTTTATCGAGGTTCTACGATGAAGACGAAGATAATGACGAGTCTCAAGTTGGATTTTTCAATACCAACAATCTCTGGGGTGGATTCAACAACCCAGACTTGAAAGAAGAAAGTGACAGGTACATTGTCACTTACAAAGACCCAGAGTTGAAGAACAAAGATTTGAAGATTGACTTCTTGAAAAAAGAGAAGCAGTTGGTCTTAGCAACTTCCGTGAAGAGATCCGAGAAAGGCAACTCTTTCTCAAGTAGCTCTGAAAGCAAGATTTACTTGGACAAGCCAGTAAAGTACAAGGAAATCAAAGCTGAAATCAATGATGACGGTGTTGCCATCGTCGTTCCAAAGGTTGAGACTGATGATGAAAATGTTTACAAGGTTCGAATTGAGAACGGATCTGGCAAGCAGGCATTACCTGAATCATCTGAAAACGATAATGCTGAAAAGAATAAGGAAGCTTCAGAGTGAATGGGTGTTTTAAATATATGAGGAGTCTTTGATACAGGTGTTGAAAACTCTTATGGTTTTTAGTTCTATACGATTAATAAAGTTGTTTGTTTTTTTGTAAAAAGTTGCAAAATGTAGATACTTGACCACAAACATCATTATAACCTCAACTTTTTTAAAGCTAGTTAGGATAGGAGATAGCCTAAGCAACGAAGAACAGTATCGTACTGACTGAATATCATAAAAGGCAAAGTTTAATGCAGAGGAGCTGGTTTTTTGCATCTCAAAATATAAGACATAGTCTTTGGAATGGTACTGGAAAGCTTTTTTCTAAACTTAGAAGTGTTCTGCTTCTCAAGGAAGAAGATAAAAGCATAAATACAGAGGAAGACTCTTCAACTTCATCTTCGGGTGAAGCATTAATTACATGCACCGACAGTCTACTTCAAAAGAATGAGAATCCACAGTCACTAAACGAAGAGAACAAGCGTAAACCCAAAATTGGAGTTCAAGAAGACAAGCCTTTATTTGAGGAAGCTACCTACCAAACAGAAAACTCAGACATCGGTACAACTCTAGACAAATATTCAGTAGAAGAGGCAAACTCAAGAGATAACGAGGACTCAAATAGCGTTAGTTTGCGAAACTCTATGAGACGCAAACCCGTCAAATATGTGCCATTATTCGGTAACGAAACCAGAAGGCTCATTGAAGACATGTTGGAGGAGTTGGAAAAGCCATCGAATGGGTTCTTCGAGGCGCTGAAACTAGACGAGCGAGAAGGACTGTCATCTATTAGCTATAGTTTACCAACATACTCAAAGGAAATAAAGAGAACACCCAAAAAAGAGCCATACTTCCCAGCTATAAGGGAGGCATCAGGCTCTATGACAAGCTTCAGTGGCTCTGAGTTCGAAAGATGCGTTTCGGCTAAAGTTAGTTCAACGAGAGAGGAAAACGCTTATTTTACGGAGCTCTATGCCATCACGCCTCCTACAAGCACGTTCTTGAGTCTTGACAAGCAAGGAAGAACTAGCGAATCATACACAAGTCAAGTAGCCCTAGATGAACCAAATGATAGTAATTACTTCAACCTCATAGCTAACGTGTATAAGTCTGATGAGAAGTTCAATGCCGATGATAGAAAACATAAAAAGTACATTGTCAGAAGATGCACGAAGGGTCCATCATATATTCAAAATGCTGTGATGACAAGATGAATAATATTGAATTCATTGGTCATCTAACTTGTTATCCTCAGATTTGTAATTATCCAACACGATTCTATAAATGAAAGAAGGAGCGAAACCGCCAATATTTGTGATATAAATATCGATGTGTTCTGGGGGCACATAGTCATTCAATGGATTTGTAACTACTTCCACATTGTCCATCAATTTGAAGTCTTCGTAATTCAAAACCTGTCCCGAGTTACCAACTTCGATGAGATCATCTCTATTGAAAGGGTACAATGGACTCAACTTATACAACCCAGCCACAACAAAAACCGGAGTCTTGTGTTGTTTAGCACATTCAACAGCATTCGCTACACCCGAATTGGACATGCATCCACCATTGGCGAAAACTGCGTTCGATCCCACTATCACTTTACCGACTCTTGACATAACAGCGAATACTGTGGTATCAGGTATCAAAATAGTCTCTATATTGTGCTCTGCCAACGTCTTGACAAATTTGTGGGCATGCTTAGTATCGTTAGGATAATTTTCCGTCACGAGCACCGTGAACTTTCTCTTAGCCCTCGCCTTTATCAAGAAATGCAAAACAGTTTCCGAGGTAGGTGTAGGTGTCAATAATATCTCATTATCGTGGATCAAGTCGGCGGACATGGTTTCAAGACCTTCATTCACATTGGATATCTCATCCACCAAATCCCTTATTCCTTGAATAATTATGGACCTTAAGTCGCTGCTTTGTTTCTTCAGCTGAATCTTGTCTTTGTAATTGGTGTTGTTATTACTGGTGCTCAACAAACTAAACATTGAGCTCATCATGGGTGTGTTGGTGGAGTTTTCGTTATGCTCACTTTCAATCTCATCTCTTATCAATGCTAAAACCCTTCTTACAATATTGCCTGCTATAAGCTCTCTTGGCTGTGCATTATTAAGAATGACCCCGACTTTTCTAATCAACGCTATCAAGTCATAAGGGTTTGTCCATCTAGCAGCCGAGATTACTCTCATCAATAGATGCGAGATGGCTAAAGCAAGATCTTTAGCCCCTTTAAAGTGGTGACGTTTCAATTGTGAGACAACGGGATCCGTTAACGACAAGATCTCCGGGTTTATATCGCTATACATCTTTTGATAATCGATAATTGTGCTGAAAATGGGTAAAGAACAGATAAATTTTTACAAGGTAGAAAAACTATCAAATGTTCAAGTCATGTGATACCACTATATAAACTGAAAAGTTCAACTTTACCTTAGTTAGACAAGATACCTTGTAAAGCTAGCCATGTCAGTCTTCAATGAGAGCCTCAATGAAGGGATGTCTATGATATACGATTATTCTAAAAATTTTAGGATCAGTATTGAGTTGATTCAAAAACTAGCAAGACATTTGAAACTAGATACATTTATTGATAAAGATGCTTACACCCATACACTAGATCCAAAGTTGAAGGCCAATTACAAATATAGTGGCAAGTTTCAAAGGTTGTCGATTGCAGGGTCATCGATTTTGATTGATATAGATTTCACAGAGAGTAATGATATTTTAAAAGTATGGCTTTCGCTTGCGAACCAAGACATCAACAAGGACGAGGCTCAGAAGCCCCAAGAGTCCGAAATAGAAGCCAAGACCCAAGTGGGGCCGGATAATAAGATAAAGTTGGATTTCAATGAGAATACAGTTTCATTCTTGAGCAAGGAACCAAACCAAGAGACGTCAGTTGCAGAGGAGATATTGTTGTCCAATTTGAAAGGTGAAAAATTAACTAGTTTCCCCCAGAATTTGAAGAACTTAACTATTCTCGATAAGGTTTCTGCCAATGGACTAGATGCATTTATATACATTGATAGAATTCTGTCTTTTTTAAACCAGATTCACCTCTTGGAGACGAAATACAATCCCGAATGGCTCTTTACAGAAGGTTTCCAATCTACAGTCGGTCAAGTCATATTCAATAGGCCTGACGAAGGCAGGATTGGAGTTTATATTCAATTTTGGAGAGACTCAAGACACGTCGCCAGACTAATTGAAACTGGAGGAGGTGATATATCAAAAATCCATACTTACCAAGCTCTTTTAAACGTTACCCCTTCCGAGACTCCAGTTAATGATTACCTATCGGAGATCCCGGTGCAAAAATGGGAGCTTGTAGGAAAAGACGAGAAGCTATCTGAGTTTGAGTTTTCTTTGAATTCCGATCTGCAATCAGATCTGTCTCGACCTTCTAATGACAAGTACGCTACTAATGATTTTTTGAACTGGTACTTCACTCTCGAGTTCAATCATCCAATTTCGTTACCTTTACAAGTAATAGAGCTTTTTGGAATACGGGACTACAAGACTGCTCAAGATCATGACACTGATGGCCAATCCCTCTTCACGTCTTTGAGTAAGGGCGAAATAATGGAGAAAGAATTTTATTTGAATTCAGATAAAGCTACTTCAATAAGTGTTCGGGAAGAATTAAATCAGGAGTATGTTTTAGTCACGTCCATCTCGCCGGATAGCTTGAAGAGCATGGTAGGACTTTTCCCCATACTCAGGAATTATCTTGTCCTAGCTAACCTCATCAGATCATTAAATGGAATTTGGTTTAGTCAAAAAGATGATGGGAAAGGCAAGTTTGCAAGAAAACATGAACTAACAACAGAGTTGAAAAATAAGCTCAAAGAAACCCTTAATTTATCACACGACGTTACAGATGAGGAGTTATTGGCCTTGAACGCTACATCGGAAAATACAGCGTTTGCTTCCACATATCAATCGAAGCTGAATAGTATTAACGTTGACGAATTTATAAATAACGGCATAGATGAGATACAAGATACTATGGAAGAGGATCAAAGTGATGAGACCCAGCACGTCGCAATAAATATAAACGGCATAGACTTTTCTTCCAAGTCATTTGATTTGGTCGTTTCGATCGAGGGTAGAATAATAGATGCACGGAAGAAAATAGTAACATTCGGATTCAGTTTCCAAATATCTAATGGTGTTGTAAAACAGTGTGATTCACCTGGATACACAAAAAACGCTAAAGAGCCACTGATAGAGGCTTCCAACAAAAGTGAGTTATTCGTAAAGAAGCTAGGGCTCACTGAAGACTTATGTGAAACAATTAAACATATTTACATTGAGTAAATTATAATAGCGTTCTTATTTACAACTATTTAATGATAACAGGCACGTATTAATGCTCAAAGCTTTATGCCAACATGAATAGCAGCAACCCCGAAGGTTAAATTCTCGTAACCGTTTTCTGGAACGTAGAAGCCTGCTTTTTCGATCATACCTTTGAATTCTTCTTGCTTTGGAAATCTTCTAATACTTTCGACAAGATATTGATACGAGTCTCTATCATCCGCAATCAATTGACCCATGAGAGGAAGCAAAGAGAACGAATAAGCTTGGTAAATATAGTCAAGAGCAGGGTTTTCAACTTGTGAAAATTCAAGACATGCAAAAACACCACCTGGTCTCAAAACTCTGTAAGCCTGATTGAGTCCGGCCTGAATGTCAGTAAAATTCCTGATCCCGAACGCTATGGTGTAGACATCTTTCGAATTGTCAGGAATAGACTCCATTTTCTCTCCATTCTGGACCAAAAACTTGACCCTGTCGGTGCCATCATTCCATCTTGATTTTTTGTATCTCAATTCTCCCTCGGCCAACATATCAGGATTGATGTCAGCAACAGTCATAGTGGAAACTCTATCCTTGTAGTTCTTTTCGGCGTGCTCAAGCAATCCAAATGCAATATCTCCGGTGCCTCCAGCTACATCAAGGAAATCCAACGGGCGATCTGCTCCTGGTCTCATGCCAGCATCAAGTCTGTTGATGAAATGGTTCTTCCATAGCCTATGGATTCCCAAAGACATTGCATCATTCATAACATCGTACTTGGAGGCCACTGACGAGAAAACTCCCTTGACTAACTTTTCCTTCTCGTCCTTGTTAACAGTTTTGAATCCGAAATGCGTTGTTTCTTCAGTCTTTCCAGAATAATGTCTAGCTAATGCTGATCCCACATTGAAGACATTTGGAATAGGCCTGACAAACCGCAAGGGCCCTCCACCAAACTTCAAACTCATTGTTTTAATTTGCTGTTTCTTGATACTTTTCATATCAATTTATTCTGAAAAAATCTCTACACACGAAATAGCATAGTGAAAAATTGCGCTTGAATTAAGTATATAGATAAAAAAAAGTAAAAGACTTAAGCTTGGACGACTCTGACGGTGTTGGAGTGACCAGAACCTCTAGTCCAGCCTTGAATGGTTACGATAGAATCACCCTTTTTGATGATACCCAAGTCAATGGCTTCAGAAACAGCCCATCTCAATCTGTTTTCAACATCTTCTTGCCAGTTTTCAATCTTGTCCTTTGGATAGATGAAAGGATAAACACCTCTGTACAAGTGACAATACCTAGCGGCTCTTTGGTTTCTGGTGACCATCATAATTGGGACATTAGGCTTGTACTTAGAAACCAATCTTGGGGTAGAACCCGAGGTGGAAAGAGCAACGATAGCCTTACAGTCCTGTTCGTAGGTGGCAGAGACAGCAGCCATGGCACAAGTTTCGGTAGTAGGAGTTGGTCTCTTGGCCAAGGATCTGATCTCGTTGTGCAATTCTTGGTAAGCAATGGCTTTTTCAGCGATGATGGCAGTGTTGTGCATCATGGAGACAGCTTCGAAAGGATAGTTACCCTTGGCAGTCTCACCAGACAACATGATACAGTCAGCACCGTCCAAGATAGCGTTACCAACGTCAGAGACTTCGGCTCTGGTTGGTCTTGGGTTGTAAGTCATGGACTCCAACATTTGTGTAGCACAAATGACTGGCTTGGCAGCCAAGTTACATTTGGCAATCAATTGCTTTTGGACAACAAACACTTGTGGTGCTGGGATCTCGATACCCAAGTCACCTCTGGCAACCATAACACCATCGGTCTCAGCTAAGATGTCGTCAAAGTTGTTCACACCTTGTTGATTTTCAATCTTAGCAATGATCTGGATGTCCTTTCCTTCTTCACCCAAGACCTTACGGATCTGCTTGATGTCGTCACCGCTTCTGATGAAAGAAGCGAAAATCATATGGACACCGTTCTTGACACCAAAAGTGATATCCTTGACATCCTTTTCCGAAAGAGCTGGCAAATCAACATCAGTACCAGGCAAGTTGACACCCTTGTGGGAGCAAATCTTACCGGCATTGACAGATTTGACTTTCAAAGTTTTGTCGTCAACGACTTCGATGACTTCGAAAGAAAGAACACCATCGTCAACGTATATGATTCTGCCAACGTCTATGACCTTGGTGATGTTCTTGTAGTCGATGTACATGATCTTGTCATCAGACTTCTCCAAATAAGCTTCGTCGGTGGTGAAGATCATTTCGTGGTTTGGTCCGATAGGGTAGTCCTGGTTGTTCAACGTGGTACCAGTTCTGATCTCCGGTCCCTTGGTGTCCAAAGCAATGGCCAAAGGACGTCCTTTGTAAATCTCCTCTGACTTTCTAGCATTGTCAATGACAGACTGGTGGTACTCGTAAGACCCGTGGGAGAAGTTCATACGGACAATGTTCAACCCTGCCTTCCTTAACTTGACCAATGTGTCGACATTGTTGGTCTTTGGTCCAATAGTACCAATGATGGAAGAGCGACGTAAAACCTTGTCTGGGGTCTCGGAAGTGTTTAATTTGGTTAACCAACCTAAAGCTGAGTGTGACATCTTTACAAGTATACACTGTTTGGAATAAGCAACTATTAATTTGTAGTGATGGAGGTAAATTAGGAATAAAAATTGTCTAAAATTTTCACTTTTATGTTAACTTTTCTCACCCGGTTGATAGTGGGCCGGTTCAATCACCAAACTCTTAAACGTGAAGGTTTTTAAGGACTACACTCTCACGGAGCACTCTGGGAGTATCATTATCGGCTCACTAAGGGCTACGTAACATGAAAAATCGCCACGTTCAAATCGCCTTGGCTCAGTTCACTTACTAAAAAGACTAATCGATGGACTAACTTTTCACATTTGACAGAAGTTTTTATACGGCAAGGCAATACGTAGAGAAAATCTGGGCCCAGTTACCTATGCACGTACTTACAGTGACCCGTGCCGGCCGATTAAGTCCTTGCACAAGGGGTCGAAGGTGCTCAAGGCCTTACGGAAAGGACTTAGGGTGTCGGTCTCGGAGTTGATAAAGAGCAAGACTTTAGATGAGATAACATGCAAAAGTCTAAACTGTAAAATGGTTAAACTGTAAAATATTTAAACTGTAAAATGGTTCTAACCTGTAATATAGATGGCACCTTCTTCTGGAGCTATAGTGCTAGAGTGTATGCTACTTGTCTTTGCAGTATGGTTTTGCCCATAGTATTAGGTGTGGGAGTTACCGTTGGAGCCTTAGTAGCCAAGTCCGGGATAACGGCTTACAGCAAGTTCACGCGCTTGACCCCCCATGCAATAGCGGCATTGAACAATATACGTCTTGACTATGGAGTAGGGCAACGAGACGAAGACGAATTTCACAGATTTCTCAGAGAGAAATATCCACCGGGTGGTTTCGGGGCTAAGATGACGGAGCAGGAGGCGCTATTGGTGCTAGGAATTGAAGGTGACGATATCATGAAGCTAGATAAGAAATTATTAAAAGAAAGGTACAGGAAACTCATGGTGATGAACCACCCAGATAGAAGGGGCAGTCAGTACTTGAGCCAGAAGATCAACCAAGCGAAAGATGTTTTGGACAAGAGCTATTTATTTAAGAAATAACTTATGATATAGAGATGTTTTTATGACCATTAGATACTTGCAGTTTATCGCTAAAGTTGTTGTAACTTGCATCAACAATGTCCTCATCGACAAGATGCTTAACCTTATTCATGATTTCTGAAGGCACCTCTGGCCTTTTATCCAGTTTCTTAGCATCGTCGCTCATCGCTTTTCCTTCGAAATTCTCCCTTACCCTAAGATAATGTTGCAATTCTTCGGCACTAACAGATGGAACCAACTCACTTTGTGCCTTGGCAAAGTCTTCCATCTTCACTACAACGTTGACATCTTCTGTTGTGGCGACGTTGTCGAACCACCACCTTGTGGAAACCTGCGACTTACCAGAGTTAGCAAGATCATGGTTATACTTCTTGATTTTAGCATCCACTTGGTTGGCGATTCTCGTCATAGCATTTAACATCGAGTCAGAGCACAACGCATAGAAGTCTGCACCGGTAAAAGTGAATGAGCAGCTTTCTGCGATTTTATTCAAATCAACATCATCGCTCAACTTGAATTTTCTTGTAAGAGCCTCTAAAATCTTTGCTTGTTTCTCATTGGTATCTGAGATACCTAAATAAACCATCTTGTCGAATCTTCCTGGCCTCAATAAGGCTTCATCCAAAAGGTCAGGCCTATTAGTAGCACCCACAACGAAAACACCACCCGTGCTGTTTCCTCCTCCGCTCATACCATCTAACTCTGCTAATAATTGTGATACTATTCTATCCATGACACCACCAGAATCTCCTTGGTTGCCCCTCTTGGGTGCAACAGAATCTAACTCATCAAAAAAGATAACGCATGGTTTGGCATCTCTGGCCTTCTGAAAAACTCTCCTTACGTTGGCTTCTGATTCACCAATGTACATATTGAGCAATTCAGGCCCCTTCACACTGAAGAAATTCAAAGAGAAATTTGTAGCTATAGCTTTAGCTAACAATGTTTTACCGGTACCAGGTGGACCATAAAATAATATACCACTTCGCTTCTTCAAACCGTTACTGAATAACTCCGGATGTTTCAAAGGCATATCGATTGTATCTAGGATTTGATCTTTAACCAAGTCCAAGCCTCCGACGTCCTCCCATCTGACGTCTGGGATCCTGGGAGCACCTATGGAGTCACTGAACTGGTTTCTAGCTTCGTTAATGGCCTTATTAAAATCATCAGGGATCCAAGTCACCACTCCTCCATTGCCTATTTTAATCACTTCCTCTAACGTACAGTTGAGTTCATCACTAACAGCCTTCAATCTATTGATTGCCAAGTTTTTTGCTTCTTTGACTATGGACATTAAGTCCCTCGGAGTTAGACCAGCGGACTGGAGAGCTAATGATTGATACGTTACATCAGCTCTTTTGCCAAATTGGACAGCTAAGACATCAAAGCGTTCCTTGAACTCCTCTTTATCTTCGAAATAAGTAGGAGTATCGATATATGGCTTTTTGTCGACTTCATTTTTGATTAAAAATCTGAATATTTCCAATCTCTCATTTTCTTCAGGAACATTCAAGTCAATTTGGAACTTTATTGTCAGTCTAAAGTTTTCATTCAATTTGTCTATATCGTTGCAACTGGCAATTATTATCAAGTTTGAGTATTCTTCAAGATATTCATTCAAAGCTTGAATCACCTTGAGAGACAAAGAAGTTGTGATGTTGGCACCTTGTTCGTTTTGATTACTTTGAGCACACAAGGATTCAATGTGTCTCAAGAAAATCACATGAAATGGAGGCCGTTCTGATTTGACACTAGTTGTCTCTGAAGAGCTGATCAATTTATCAATTTTACCTTTCAAGGTACCGATAGTCTTGAGTTCAGCACCTGGGTTGATTAGATCAAAGCAGTCTAATTCAATCAAGTTCAAACCCAATTCTATTGACAAGCTTCTCACTAAATTACTTTTTCCAAGCCCTCTACTCATCGAATTTAGTAAAACAGTGGTCTTCAAATTGCTTTTGACTTTCGAATTCAAACATGTAGTTATAACTTTCTTGAGCTGAGTCGCATACGTAAAAGTTGATGAATTTGTCTTGATTGCATGTCCATAATCGAAGATTGGGGGAAGATGCAAATATTCATACCATCTGGAAAAATCGTTCTCCGGGAGTCTCATAGATTCAACACCTGAAGAAATCAACCTCGTCTTCAATGGATCTATGATGAATTGTTGAGTTCCGTTATCATCCTTATCATCTGAACTTATTTCTGTTATTTTGAACCACGCAACACTATCTGGATCTCCAGATGGTATCACGTTAATTTCGTTAGTGGGATCATCTTCTGGTTGAAGTGAACCTTGTTGCTGAAGCGAAGTGGTTATGTCGAAAATGGTTTTCGCCAAGACAGTATCAATAACGACTGGAATCAACTCTCCCTTTCTGACACACTTAAATTGATTATTAAATGTAGTTTTTAACTCGGAGAAGAAATGCTGCTGATATGTTCTATCCATGGTAATGGGGGATGCCACTCTGGCGATTGTTACAGCTTTTGCTGTAGGGATTAAAGAAGTGAAGGGTTTATTCTCCTTCGCTGGTTCAAATCCGATTTCAGACTCCCGCGTGAATTCCAAGTTGAGGATTAAGTTAGGTGAAATGTAAACGTATTCAGGCTCGTACGTATGGTTGGGCTCCAAGAAAGTGAATATTTTCACCAATATTTTGCCAGTGCCATAATTCAATGTCACGGTATCTCCACTGAAAACAGGAAATCCAAGCTTGATCAAGTCACTCACATTGATGAATACAAATAACTCTGAGTCTTCCTTCAGCAAGCTTGGGGGAAGAGTTTTAGGCGCAACTCTCTCATGCAAAGGCAAAATCTTGAATTTATGCGCCTGATTCTGCTCACCTTTTATCTGTAATGATGAGGATAAATATGCAGATAAGTCCAAGTCCTTTTCTTCTTCCAGATCGTACTCGTCGTCCTCCGACTTCTCAACTTTATATTCGTATGTCGATTCCTCGGCGTTATTTATAAGAATGATGTTGGTGTTGTGGTCAACAATGCCCTGAGTTGTCGGTTCACATAGCTTTACCTTGCCATTGATCACTCTCACCAAGCTCTCGCTACTTGCAACTCCACCGTTATGCTCCAAGTACTTCTCGACAAAAGACTCTCTGACGGAGCTTGCAGGTTTCAAATGTAACACCTGGTATACACTGGGAGGTACAGAGACATATAGCTTCTCAAGTTTTGGAATCCTCAGCCTATCGATGCACTGAACGACTGCGCTATTCAAAGTGATATGTCCATTGTATTTGGAGAAGTCTGAATGATTCACAAATGTCAATGAGTTGTCCTGAGCATCATGGTCAATAGCGGAAATTTTGTAGATCTTGTATTCCTTGAATTCATCCGGTGACCCCAATAGTTTTACGAGCACAAATTTCCCTTCGATGATGTTATTAGGGTTACTGTTAGTTGATGGGAATAGGCGTATGAATAACTCAAACGACAATCGGACATTATCGTTTTGGTCAATGATAGTAGGATCATTAAAAAAATGTACATCAGCGATTGTGCTAATTGATTTATCTCCTCTAACTTCTGAAATTGAAGCAGCTGAAGGCATATCGGAGATCCTCTCTTTATGATCCTTGTCAAAACAAGTGTCTGCTGTTTCTGCTTTATAACGCCACGAAAAAAAGACCAAAAAATGACCTTCACTTTACTTCAGTTTATATGTCCTCGGGCAAATTGTGGAGGTGAGCGAGTATGGAGACCATATGAAGAAACATTTTTCAGCGGAATATTAGTATGTAGAGCTGTTAAGTTGTAGGCATACTGGCTACAGAGAATACAGGAAGAATATGGAGTCATTTGACTGGACAGAAACTAGGTTCAAACGACTACTGATGGACATCCATATATAACGATGAGATGAAAAAATCAGGGAATACGAAGGAGCATAAAAGACCGTTCGTTTTATCACTGTTGAAGTCTTTAATTTAGAGAAACACAAGCGTAGGGCTGTATGTAGCTGTTGTCGATGTCTGTTTGGTGCTAAGGTTGATGCTGGTGGTGGTGGCCGTGGTGGTGGGCCTTCTATATGATTTTAGGTAAAGGTTACCCGTTTTCCGCTCAGTATAAAGATTTTTCTACTCTTCCTACAGTTTTTTCAATTTTTTATACCACAACAAGTATCGTTGGCAAATTCACTGCCAAAAGTAAGTATACTAAGCTTCCTAGTGAGCTTGTACTTCGAGAATTGGGCCTCCACTTATCGAGAGATCATTTTTTTTGAATGATGAAGTGTTTTTTTTAAATCATACCTTCAAAGAGCTTTTTTGGAGATCGTTACCGTTTTGGTAGCCCATGGTTTCTATTGCAATGACGTGGTATGTAATTGTCATAGTTACACTGACATATGGCTCTCGATAAGGGTTCCCTTGCAGCTGGATTTATAACCATAGACTAACAATTAGATGGTAGTATGTAATGTTAATAAAAGTGATCTTGTCAAACTCCTTTCCTGTAAGCATTTCTCTTGAGCTTTTGTTGCTAGCATCTTTCTCGCTAGCGGCTTTCAGCAGTATGAGCGGCTCTACAGTTATGTTCAATTCGAGTGAGATTAAATTCCTTATTTTACATCAAGTATAAAACTATTAGACAAATTTATTTTTATGTAGAATGATCAAAGAATTTAAGCTTCATCTTCATCAACAACAACAGTGTGCAAACCCTTGGCGGAAGCAACATTCACTGGTTCAACGAAAGCGAACAACTTTTCCTTGGCGTCTTCTTCATCGTTTCTCTTTCTGGAGATCCTCAATCTCATTCTATGTTCAACACCTTGGATACCTCTCTTCCACAATTGCACGTTCAACTTTGGGTCTAATCTGACATCAGTAGTACCCATGTGCAAAGTAGCGAACTTCTTGATTTCCTTGATAGCCTTTGGAGCTCTCTTCTTGAAGTTAACGCCATGCAACTAAAATTTGTTAGTATTTCGTTCTACACTACTAGTGCTTGCCCTAGGATGAGGGTACGAATCTCACTCCAAACCCCATCTCATGATGGTAGCCCTCATACCCATATACTATCTTATACATTTCTCTCTTTCCTGGAACTAGAATGAATCGCCTTTATGGAAAGGGAGGCACGAAACTTGAGTTATTTCATCTCAGATACCTGGAATTGATAATGATGATTCTTTTCGATAGTTCCATCCTCTAGGGCAACAACTATATCTCCTCGTTTCGATTAACATACTCTCTTGTGCAAGTTGATGGTGTATTCACGGGTAACAACGTCTTGTAAAGCCATCTTTGATATTGATATTAGACTAAGTGGTGAATTACAGTTCAGTCTAGAAATTTTCAATAAATTTTCGCTACAGGCCAATTCTCAAACTGAAAGAAGTGACACAAAAATCCAACTTCATTACGAAAAAACAGTCACAAGATTTTCGACTAGGGCTACAGCCCTAACAGTATGAGCTTTATCCCTAGAAGCCAGACCATCGATGGTTTATTTGCAGCTTTAATCTGATAGTTGATGGAAACATCGACTACGAGTGTACTATTTACAGTTCTACCTGCAGCTGTAACGAAAAAGTGGAATCACTCTGTATATATGTTCTATGCTAACCCATGTACCTTATCTAAATTCTTGCCCCATAACTTGGTCACCTTGTAATAGAAAGCATCAACAATGCCGTTTGTTTGCACCCTTGTCTCATCGTGTTCGAGGAGTTTGTGCTCTTTGGTGACTTTGAAATCGAAGGCGTTCATTATGTCCCATGCACCCAACAACACAGTCATCACCTGTGTGGTATTGTCACAGGTTCGAAAAAACAGCAAGATTTGTTCGAATGACGACGGCAAGACGGCTTCAGGAGCACACTTGCTGATGGCGCACTGCAAGGTATCAATTGTATCTGGTGAGACTTCTTCAAAGGTTGTGCCGAATTTCAGCAGCAAGATCAGCACTGCCAGACTTTCATCGAGATGTGTCTTCAGTCTGAAAAACTCGGTAACATGGATAAGTACCCATAGAAGCGTAATGTTGGATAGGTAGTTTTTGTAGGTCTCGTCAAGAGAGTGTTGGCGGTGTAAAACTAGGAGCTCGTGCCTGACAGATTGCAAAAAGTTCAACAACGTGAAGGTGTGGCCCAAAACCATCAAATTCCAAGCTATATCGTAACTTAAGTTCTCAAGTTTGATCTTCAATTGGCCACTGCTGTTACCGGAAGACTTCAATCTAAGCTGGTAGCACAACTTGTACAATTCGTTGACGAGAATTAGGTTTGGCACCGACTTTAGCCTTAATATTAGTATGAGTAGACTGTGGTCAATGAGGCCATTGTTATTCTTCGGGAGAGGATAAACCTGGGCATTAGATGTGCCACCAGGTGCCAGTTTTACGACCCCCATGCCTTGTATGCCCGAGTTTGGGGGTGTATTGTTGTTTTCATTTAAGTATAAAGCATTATTCAAATTAACAGCTTCTCTTCTAGCCAGCCTCAAGTCATCATTGAATAGATGTAGCACCAAACGTATCTCCCATATCTTCAACTTCTGCTTAAAATCATACTCATTGCTTTTTAACAAGACATAAGATAGATCTTTGAGTTTTGAGAAATCGGCGTCACTATCGACACTTTTTATTGTATCTGCTGCTAATTCAATGTCAGGAATCACACTTGGCCTTCCTGCGAAGAGTGTATCGCTAGACAAGAAGTCAGCAGTAGTAGAATCCATCCAATTTTACTAACTATTAGCTGCTTTGATCAGAATTAAAGATAAAGGATATAGGAAAGCGAATTAATTTATTACTCCACAAGTATTCTTTACCCTACAAAAATGTCAAACTCAGACGATAGAGGGAGTCAACACAATTCACTCGAGGTACGAGACGATAACGGATCTGCCTCCCAACAGAATCTGCATGCTCAAATATTATTGGAAGCTAAACAGAATCAGGTAAAATCTTTGAAAAGGTCCGAAACCTTATCTAGACAGTTATTTACTTCGGTATCGACTTTGATCAAAAGCAATTCGACCAATAATGATAGGATGTGTCTGTCGGTGCTAGACAAGATGACCACAATTCATCAATTAGATCATGAGATCGATAGACAGCTCAAGGAAGATATTGCAAATAACTTTGATGCATACTGCGAGACCACCCATAAGTTGAGCTTACTTGTCAATAAGTCCTACAAAAGATTAAGCACACCAGGTGGCGAGAGATTCTCAAAGGTCAGCGAGCTTCAACAGCGAGCTGAGATGATTGACCAAGAATTGAGGATTCTTGAAAATACATTGAACAAAGTAAAACTGTTTGACACTGAGTATACGAATTAAAAATATTATTAACGTGGTATCACTGAACTATATCAAAATATTAAGGTAAACCTTTAGCTGCCCTATCCCACTTTTCTTCAGCAAGCCATCCTTCATTAATAACCTTAACTAGATCGCTCAAATTGAGTCTTTTGTCATCTTTGAGAACCTTTTCTCTATCAACCAAATTAGTATATATACGAATGTACGACTCCTTTGATATATGACTTATTGACAGTTGTTCCCGTCTCCTTTTGAGCTTTTCAGCACTGTTCTTGTCCTTTGCTAACCATTTAGCTCTGCGTAGCTCCCACAACTTTTCACCGGTCTCCGCAGTATCGAGGCTTTCTGTTTCGGTAATGGTATTAACGGACGGTAAATTCTTACCTATGCTATTGGTTTGCAGCTTCTGTGACTCAAGAGTTTCCCTGAGCTTGCAAACATCAAGTTCTTGGAAGCATATCTGGGAGATCTCCTGGTTTTCTTTTGCTCTTTCCTCAGAACATGCTTCGTCCCTATGTTCCTCAGAGCCCTTTCCATTATGCTCTGCTGGTGAACCTGCACTTTCTGGTTGTTGCCAGGCCTTTCCAAGCAGCGATGTCTGGGCCTGGGTTTCCGACAAAGCCGTGGCGGACGATTTCGTATCATCTTGGAGTGTCTGTGATTGCAAGTAGCTCTCATGCATTTTGTCTAAGCTTTGATACTTCTGGAACTCTTTGAGGAAAAGCTCTTCAGTCGAAGTATAGCCTTTGCCCAGTTTTGTAAGTCTGTCTAATGTTTCGTCAGAGTCTATGTCCAAAAATAAATCATCAACTAGGTCGTCGGAAGAAAAGAGCTCTTCAGACAACGCCCTGAACCTAATTTTGAGCAAATTCCAGCGTATCAGGACGTTCTTAAGAAACCCAGGTATTGACTTTTTGCTCGATTTACCCTTCTTTACTAAAATTTCTTGATTTCCAACTGTTTCATGGGACCCCATCAAAGAAACGGTTTTCGTTTTCTGTCTTCTTAATTTCTCTTGTCTGACACGGGACATCAGAGAGCATGTAGCTAACAAACAGAAGGGTCACACTATGCTGGTGAAAAGGTTTCCAACGAACCACTGAAGAAAAAAAAAGAAAAAAAGACAAGTTTAAGCCAACGAAATCTAATTTAGTAAATGAAGTCGACCAAATCTAACCTCTAGGATATGACTATAGAGAAATTTCTGAACACATTCAAGGTAACACCAAATCTGTTAGGCTATTAACTGTCTTTTGAGTGCTTTCATATTCGCAAGTATGCTATTTATTGCTCCTGAATATAAAGCTTCTAGCCTAATCCCTTAACATAAATATAGATTACACATTAATACAGAAGGATGAAGTATAGATAGCCAAAGGCTACTTATGTACATTCACGATGGTGTTCTTTGACTCTGAATCGTTTTTCAAGTTTTCGATATTTTTTTTGATCTGGTTGTAGTAGGACTTATTGAATCGCCAACCTCTACTTGTCTCATCATCTCTAGTCTGAGCCCTTTCGTGCACCAACTCTCGTTGATAGCTTTTGAAGAAAGACCTGTCACGAAGGTAGCTTCCATATGACTCCCATTTCACGTTGTAGACGGCGAAGGAAAGTCCATTGTGTTTATTGTTGCCGGTCCAGGATTTTGAGTTTATGCCATTAGCGTAGAAACCATAATACTCGGATATTGGGGGCAAAAAAAGAACTGTTACTGAAAGGTCTCCGTATATTCCATGGTGGTCTTGAATGTGGTTGAGGGGCTTGATGATGTCACTAGGTTTCCAATTTGGGTTCCACTCACGGAGGTCTAACTTGTTTTCGAAAAACCCGAGATGAGCAAGAACGAGTAAGATGTCAGAGTCATCGGTGTATATGCCACTAGCGCCTCCCCAAATATTATCGGACACTGAGGCGTCTTCTTCTAGTAATCTTTCCTTGAAAAGTCTGATGTATTTGTAAGGTACTTTGATATCGAGCAAATAATTAGAGTACTCATAGGGTAAAGGAGGTATCACAGGGATGTACTTGACGTTTTTTGCAAAATACTCGTCTTTTAATTTATCCTCGTAGTTTCGCCTTAATTCATTGAACTTGGCGTGATGCTCGGGTTTGAGACCGGTTAGTTGAGCTGTTTGCAAAGTCGACCAGGTGGTGGTAGGGTTATACACCAAACTGCCCAAAGTGTGGACTTTCGGGTATAACTCCTCCAATACTTTATAGATTTGGCCTTTATCAAGGCGGATTTTTTTGTATTGTTTTATAACTGGTGTACTATCCACATGCTCACCCATATTTTTACTTTCAGTATACTGTGGTGCATCTCCTCTACCATCGGCTGACGCCTGGGCACCATTCAGAGCGCCAGACTCGTCTTTCTTTAAGATTTTAAGCTCTGCTTGTTTCTTGAGGTCTTCACTACTGGATTGGCGGGACTCGGCATGATCACTGTTTCCTATCAAGCTTTGATCCTTGTGCTGTTCAATATCATGTCCGCTCTCATTCTGTGATGACAGTTTGCTCTCCTCGGGTGACATTTCTTTTTGCGCCAATATATGAATATGATTCCCAGCATGTATATGAGGGACGGCTTTAGCCAGACCAGAAGCTTGGTGACTTTGGCCGTGAGCATAATGGCGTACTTTGCCCGCATGAGGATGATGGTGATGATGATGGTGATGATGATGGTGATGATTATGATGATGATGATAGGCGTGGGCATTAGGAGGGCTTCCCTCTATATTTGTTCTACTCTCATTCGTTTGCTCCGCTTCTTGGGTAGCGGCTCCCTCCACGTTGCGGTTTTCCCTTACTTCACGGTTTTCTTTTTCGTTTGCAAAATCAATTACACCAGGCTGTTTCAATACCGCTTGTGTAGGTTTGTCGGGGTCGTCTTGTGCTACACCATTGACGTAAGCAGAAGATGCAGCGTTAGGACCCTCGACTCTCGAGAACGATGTATTTTCAGGCTGATTCTTCGATGACGCTTGCGTGGACGATGTTGCCTGGTGATACGCTGTCTTTGACAATGAAGGTTCATCATTACTTTCGGATTTGATGCCCAGAAGCAATGACGATATACCCATGCTGTTCGTGGATGGTGTTGTTGACGGTTTATCTTCCCGATTTGATATGAACGATATTGACGGGAGAGTTACATTATTACGAACATTTTTGTTTCTCAGATCGCCAGAACCATCATTTGTATCCCTTTGTGATGTCATATTACTTTTGCTTCTTCGTTGAATATGCCTAGTCTATATATGTATTATCGTTTACATAAAATTTAGGTTCAACTCAAATCTCCAAAAACCAACATAATGTGCACGACTCATTACTTGACTGTTAATAAACCTCTTCACCTTTGGGAGCAGCCATAATGAACGACTTTTCCTTCATTGAGTCCACATAGGATGCTGTAGCCAAGCTTCTGGTTACATATTGAGCACTTTTGCTTACTGCTTTCAATGGTGTAGCTTTTACTTTGGCATTTGAAAAGTTCAGCTTCTGCTCGAACTAGAGAAACTCTATTCAACTTCTGGGTTATAGAAGAGTTGGACAAGGATCCTTTCAATTCTTTGAATTCTCGTAAGAGGTAGGTGGATAGTATCGATATAGGGAAGGAATCAGGAAGAGTTTTTAGCACTTCGGCGAAAGATAGTTTCGATCCTTGTAAGCACAAAAACTTTTCAATTAACGGCAAATGCTTCTCAAAGTCAATTAGCAACTCTTTGAACAAAGAACAGAGTAGCCGCTTTCCCTCGTCCCTGCTACTTTGAGATTCATAAATTTTGGAACAATAGGTCATTGCAGAATCCAAGTCATCCAATGTCTTGAAAAGCACGTTGAGTGCTTTGTCGTGCTCTTTCAAAGCTTTGTAAATCAAAACCCTTAGTCGAAGGAAGGGCTCCCCCTTCTCTGGGAGAATTTTCAAGACTCGCTTGGCATTATACGAATTTGAGTTTTCGAGAAAATCATGGACTTTTTGAAATTGAGCAGCAAATTGCAGCGTACTTGGCGTAGTCTCAGACTTCTTCAATGAATCAACATATAAAAGAGCCAAGTTTGTGTATAGCTCATTTTTGTCATGTACGGTGAAAGTTAGATGATCAACATCGCCCTCGAAAAGAAGCCACTCCAAATACTTGATTGCGATGTCCTCCTTTTTCAACGATTCAGCCAAGAAGTTTAAGACTTTAAACTTGTCATACGTTTCACACTCATAGGAATCATTCATGAATATTAGTTGGCAGTTTTTCAAACCATCTTCGACATTCTCATTTACGATCCATCGAGAATGCTCGAGAATCAATTGCAAATGATCATTGCCCAATTTCTGTAGATACTGAATTGTTAGGTTTGGACTATGTATAAATGTGTCTTCATCTTCAGAGACTTCTGAAGCGTCAACATGAGCGATTTCATAAAGCATTCTTAGCGCTTCCTTGTGAAGCAGTCTTCCATAATAGAAGTCAAGAAGCTCCCTTATGTATACTTGATGCTGTTTATGATTTTTCAAATTCGAAATCAACTTATCTCTTACGATTTCTGCATTACAATAATTGTTAGGTAGTCTTAAAAGAGGACCCAACAACATGGGTTTGAAATAATAGTAGCTTAGGAATAACGTTGTATCAATGACGGTCATGCTTTCAGCAAGTTGCTTCTTTATTGACTGACCATCCACCTCAGGGTACAAATCAAGGGGACTTATGTGGACACCATGCCATTCGATTTCTGGCACTTCATCATCATCACTGTTCAAGAAATTCAAATGAATTCTTCGCTGATCAGTGAGGTAGACTATCAAATTATTGACAGCCTTATAAATATTGCTCAGACTTGAAGAGAAAGGATCGTTCAAATTACTATGTGCGTTTGATGACGAAGTTTGAGGTAGTCTAGAATTTTTGTTGAAAGTGTGAAGCTCATTTTCCAAACCCGAATCAGTACTCGTAAGCTCATCTTCATTTAAAGTTGGCTTTTGTTTCAGATGTGATTTTTCAGCTGAGTTCGGATGCTTGGAAGTTTCTGCATTACCTACTTTCGATATTTGTGCTTCAGCGTTGATGAAATTCGGAAAAAGGGAAAGAACGTCTTTATAGTTGAGAAGCCATTCAGATCCAATCTCTACTAGGGATTCATGATATTTGTAGTAGGTTTCGAAAAGAACTCTCGCCTTTAATTTATAGAGGCTGCGAATATAAAGAAGTTTTTGTTTCTTGGAAAATACTCCATTCAGTGCAAAAAAAGGATCATTTTCATCAAGCCTTGATCCCAAACTTATTGCTCTGGTAACCCCTTTTAGTTTCTTCTCTTGTATAGAAGGTTCATATTTAGTATCTTCTCCATCATCGAAGGGTTCCAAGTAGCTATTAATTTGTGACAGGTGATCAGTTACACGGAATTGGAAAATTTCAGTTCCATTAGCAACAACGGCATTATCTCCAGTAATAACAGTCAATACCTTGCCTCGATTAAGATGGTGGTACACCTTTTGTACCACGTCGCCATATTCCAAGTTTACAATCTCTATTTTTTTTCTATGGATTACCATCAAATATAGCGGCGATATGAATTCAAGTGAAAAAGGTGGGCTCGAAAACTTTACACCCACTTCTTTTATTTTTGGACTATTTTCGTCAAAATTGATATTGGCAGCTAATGTATCTTTCAATAACAAGATCTCTTTTTTATAAGTAGGTAATATTTTCAATTGAGGACCCAAATTGCTTAATCCAAAATAACTGAAAGTTGCTGACCGCATGAAGCTTCCAAAGTTTTCATCATCAAATTGCAAATATTTGGTTTCGAAATCACATTTATCATCTAGTATCAAATAGTCATTCGTCGTTGCTATTACTATCTGACCACCAATCTCGGTTGAAAGTGACTTAATAGATTTTATCTTATCCCGTAAGGTAATATCACGGATCTTTTTGAAGGTCGCCGAATCATTTATGTACCTCATCTGGTAAATCAGAACCTTCTTCTTAATGCTGGCAATTATGAAACTCTTGTCACCATCGCCTATATATATATCAAAATCTGAGAAGTGCCCATTTTCTGACAAGCTGGCAAGGTACCTGAGTTTCTTGGTATTGTGAAGCTCATAAATCGCTATGCTATCTTGTGTGCTCCCAACTAAAACTAATGGACTTTCCCCTTCTTTAAGTTTAACACTTAAAATTTTACTGACCTGTGACCCATCTCTAGTGGAATTAAAGATCCTATGTTCCAATGAGAACTGCTCTTTACTATTTTTGTTTTCAAACAAGCCTCGTATGTCTTGTTCTGATGCATTGGCAAATTTAGCCTCGACCAGAGCTTCGGATTCATTAGTTGTCACCTTTAGTCTATAAATTTCTATGTCACCATTCAGAAAACCAACAAATAAAAGTTCCTCGCAAGCATCAATTGCAGTTATCTTTGAGCTTTCATCTACACCGAGCTTGGAACCTGGTATCAATACATTGATACTCATATCATGAACATGAAAATTTGTATAGTTTTGATCAAGCTTCTTCTCAGACTGTTATCTTTATTATAATTACACAAAATTATGGATAAGATTCTTGACATGTTGAATGCTACTGAAAAACTATAAGATTATACAGTAGACAAGAAGTTTATGACACCAGAGCAATACTTCAATATTTCATCCATCTTGTGGTGGCAATTGATGTTAGCTTCATTGAATTGTTTCAACGCATTCTCGAGTTGAGGTTCATCATCAGTATTGTGAATAACATCGCCATGGCTTTTTAAAAGCATCGAGAAGAAAACTTGATAAAGATCGAAATTTTCATTTGTAGACAATCCATGGGAAAGGGCTTCGACAAAGTGAGTAATCTCCATGAGCGGAGGAATACTATTCAATGACCTTATTTCCATATCGATATTTGCGGGCGATTCTTTGACCAAGTAGTCCAAGAATTCAGAATAGACTTTCGTTTCTCCCCCAACTCTGAGTAATTTTGTGAACTTAGACTCGAACTTGAAGCCCTCGTTATCTTTCAAAGTGAAAAGTTTGCTCTCAGACATCTCTGTGTCAGCTACCGAGTCATTGTCTTGCACTTTACGACCTTCTGCAACAGATGCCCTGTCACCAACGTCTTGACCAGACAAAGAGAGGAAGAATGGGGCACTCTTTGGCTTTCTAGGTGCCTCTTTAGGCTTGTTGCGTTGTCTTATAGTGTCTAGATGCAACAAAGTAGCATACTTGTCTCTTGTACCCAAAGACAAGGTAACTAACGAGTCATCAATTTGACGAACCGAGTTGTATACATTGAAATTTGTCTCTTCATCCTCAGGTTCATCGAAAGCACCATCCAATAAGGTGGAACCACCATCTCCAGACGAATTAGGTAATAATATAGTGGAAAACTCGCTTTCCTCAATATGTCTAGTAGATATTTGCTTGAATTGAGCTCTGTTTGTCCACAAGGCAATACCGTTACCTGATACATGAGTCGTGGCCAATAAATCTCCCAAAGGAGAGAACTTAACAGTTGTTGCAACATTGGGAAGTCTGACACCGTCTATACAACCGCCTGTAGGCAAGTCCCAGGTTCTCAATGTAGCGTCCAATCCAACAGAAACTAGCCATCTGCCGTCAGGTGAGAAATCAAGTCCTGTTATTCTATTTGTATGACCGTATAATATTCTAATAACTTTCTGTGTTGTGACATCAACTACGACAATTGACAAATCATCCAATGCACATGCTATCAAGTCGGACGACTTATGATACACCATGAGGGTGACAGGGGCATCGAGCTCGAGTCTACCTAGATATTTCAGTTCTGTAAAGTCATAGAATCCTACCAACCCATCTAAGCCGACAGATACCATTCTCCTGTTCATGCCATCTATCGCGAGACCAGTTACAGAACTATTACGATGCAAGACATACCTTTTTCTTAAGAGACCTGATTGCAAATTGTAAACACCAATTCCACCATTTGATGACCCCACTAAGCCAAAATTTCCACACTGTGATATACACACAGCTTTCACATTACCACCATCAATTGTATGCAACATATGCCTTCCGAGCCTCTTGTTCTTGGAGTCCCATGTTCTTGCAAATGTTTCATCCTTGTGCGCTGTCATGACATTTTCCCATTCACCTTCACGGGCTTGGCTGGAAGCAATTGCAATTATCTCAGGAAATTTCTCTCTCATGGTCGAAACTGGTCCTGCTTGTCTCTTTTTATTGGATGACTTGGGCATCCTTTGTGAAAATTCTTGGGCTTGTGCATCTTTTCTTAACGAAAATGTCCAAAATGAACGATCTTTGGAAGCACTGTAGACGTAATGTGATTTCAACTCTTGAGGGAACTCTATTGATATTGGTGCTGCAGAGTGTCCACCTCTAGACCTTAAATTTCTGGGAGGGGACACGATGGAGGAGTTAGATGTAGACAAGCTGGGGTCGAATACGTACTCTTTCAACTGATTATCGCCACCATTTGTGATGACTATTGGTTGCCCATTCAAAAACTTGGCATTTGCAATTCCTCCGTGAACTTCCTTGTGGGCATTTCTTAAAACATGAACACGAGCCTTTCTATTAAGATCATAAAAGTACAAGTCACCAGTACTCAATCCCGCAACAATATGATCCGACCCATCAGTTCTGAAGGACAAGGAAACAACTTTTGCAGTAGAATCGAGATTAGTGGTACTGATCTTGGGTCCCACTAATTTACCCTTTTTCAAGTTGTACAAGTAAACACTACCCAAAGATGTTCCTATAGCTACTATATCCAAAACTGGAGCATGCTCTATGGCTGAAATGCTTTCAGTAAACTGCTGTTCTGGACTTTTGTACACAAGTTTCCCTGTTTTAATATTGAAGATAAGAATGTGTTCAGTAGTTGCAACAACGATTTTGTTCAAGTACGTGGGAGGATGTATAATACCCACAATATCTCCATCAATACGAGAATCCAACGACTGCAACACAGTGTAAAATTCCGTAGGATACTTGGTTCCTGGGGTCTTTTTGAAAACAAATATTTCGTTTGTAGTACTTGATGCTATGAGAAACTCTCCGAATACAGCCATATGGTTTACAGTACCATTTGTGTCACACTTGATAGTGTGTTCCAATCTCCCTCTCTTATAAACTCCAATCTCGTGGCCGTAAGCAGCAAATACATGATGGTAGTATGCTAACAAGCAAGTAATCTTCGACGGCGTTTGCTTCTGAGAAACAAAAAGTAAATGCAAGGTGGAGACGTCATATATTTGGAAAGAACGTCCAACTGATGTGACAACGTAAAACGTCGATCCTAAAGTACCTATGGAAAAAGGTATCTCATTCGAAACATGTCCAAGCACTCTGAAAGGACTGAAAATCCTAGAAACTCTGGCATTTTTCACCAACTTGCTTGGCTTGGGTTCTGTCTCCACTTTTCTTCTCTTTTCAGCTGCTTCTGGCATGATCCCACTATATCAATTATGCTTTCTTCGATGCTTTTGCAATAGAGTAACTTTAAATCTGAAAAAATTTATACAAAATCGAAACCTGCACATTTGGGGAAGAGATGAGTTCAGTATTCATCGATCAAACCTTTGACAGTAATTTACTATAGGTGTTCACAGTCTTGGAAGATTCTACTAGTATAGTTCAGAAGCCTTTTAGATACTTTAGATCACAGTTGCTGAAACTGAACTTTTCTATCAAAAAGTTTTCCAATTTAGCTTAAAATTCCGATAAATAAAAATTGGTTTGAAAATTTCAACCTTCGAATAATCTCTCTATAAACTGAAATATGGTGGAGATTGAAAAGAGAGCAGGCGAAGAGCTTTATGAGCCATTGGCAAAGAAGCAGCATATAAATCTGACCGGGGAATTGAATAATGGTGTAGCACCTATCAAGCCGGAATTCATGATTGAAAGTCAAAATGATTCACTCGCCGAAGCCTATATCAATGACGATGAGGCAGAAGGTGGTGGCAGAGATGAGGATAACGGAAAGGGAGGCAAAGGAAAGAAGAAGAGGGGACAGAATAAGAAAAGAGATTTGAGACAACAGCACGAAGAAGTACGTTTATGTTCTAGTTTAACAGACCCAGAGAATATTAAAGAGTGTAAATTTGGACCTGATAAATGTCGTAGTACACATGATGTGGAATTCTACCTCAATTCAAAACCACTGGACGTGGAAGGTACTTGTCCTGTCTTTGAAACAATAGGATACTGCCCAGCGGGATTGAAATGCAGATGGTTGCAATCCCATTTTGATAAAGAAACCAAGAAGTTGGTCAAGGATACGGAGAAGTTGAGCAAGTTTGACGACAAGGCAAACTGTGAAGTGAACAAGATTCCAGCAGAACACAAAGTGTTGCTCCAAAAGAACAAGTACGATTTTGAGAAGGCCAACTCAGTCATCGAGTACTTAGATTCTTTGGTTCAGAATAAAGAGAATGAGTCAAAAGCTAGGGAGCAGCAGAAGGAGAACAGTAGTTCATACGTTGAAGCTCCATTTAAGCCAGAAGAAAAGAAACGCTTGCATTTGAGAGGAGCCAAGATCGTGTCACCATTAACTACAGTGGGGAATTTGCCATACCGTCGACTCATGAAATCCTTAGGTGCTGACATTACATATTCGGAAATGGCTTTATCAGTTCCTCTTTTACAAGGTACAAATGCAGAATGGGCGCTCCCCAAGGCACATGCTTCGGAGTACCCAGGTTTTGGTGTACAAATAGCCTCTTCTAAACATTGGGCGGCAGCAAAGGCTGCCGAGGCAATCTACAAAGAAGGCACACATGTATCAGAGTTAAACCTTAATTGTGGATGTCCGATAGATCTTCTTTACCGCCAGGGCCAAGGATCTGCTCTTATGGAGCAACCACCCCGTCTTTTACGAATTTTGAAAGCCATGAACTTAAGCTCTGGTGATATCCCAGTGACAGTTAAAATCCGTACTGGTACAAAAGAGAACAAGAACACCGCAACGACTTTAGTTGAGCGTATACTCAAAGAAAACGATGTTGCAGCCATTACCCTCCATGGGCGCTCAAGACAACAGCGTTACACAAAGGAAGCTGACTGGCTGTATATTTCAGAAGTCGGTAACGTTGTCAAGGCATGGAATGAAACTAAAGAGGAAGACAAAGACAGAGCTGATACACCTCCTACTTTTTTCATTGGCAACGGTGATGTCTTCACTCACGAAGATTGGTACAGTGCAGTTCAAAACCCTGGTATAGATTCAGTTATGGTTGCTCGTGGAGCATTGATAAAGCCTTGGATTTTCGAAGAGGTGGAAGCTCAGCAGTATCTTGACAAATCTGCCACTGAAAGGTTAGAGATTTTACGCCAGTACTCAAATTTTGCCCTTCAGCACTGGGGTACCGATGAATATGGATTAGGGTTAGCAAGAAGGTTTATGTGTGAGTTTCTTAGTTTCACTCACAGGTATATTCCAGTGGGCATCTTGGAGAGACTTCCACCAAAGATCAACCAAAGACCACCAAAGTGGAAGGGAAGAAATGAATTGGAGACATTGCTTGGATCTTCTGACTACAGAGATTGGATAAAGATCACCGAAATGTTTTTGGGGAAGGCTAGTCCTAACTTCCACTTCGTTCCAAAGCATAAGAGCAGCACGTAAGAAGCTCAAGTCCTATTTCTTTGCAATAGATTGTACACACCGTAAAAGTTAAAATACATGTACATAAACTAGAAACACATCGAAAAACTCATGTCAATAAATTATAAAACATATATAGCACACTGAAATGCTGGAAACTTTCTGACGTCGTAACTTAGCATCTAGCATAACAGGCTCTAAATCTTCACTCAGACTTTCTCAACTTAGCCTCAGACGAAACACTGTCGTAATCTTTTGACAAGGACTTGGCTTGGTCCTTGAGAATCTCTAAGTCCTCGTCCCTAGCAGCCAACTCTTTCTTCAAACGAGCGACTTCTTCTGAGTCGTCACCGCTGCTTTGTAATTCCTCGTTGCCCTTGGCATTGTCTAATTTGTCCTTAGTGACAATCAACTCAGCAACCAACGAGTGGGTACGGATCAAAATCAAGGTCAAGAACAACGTAAAACCGCAAAGATACATGTTTCTTTGGGCGTAAAACCGTCTAGCTTGGACTTCAGATCTGTCGTTCAAAATTCCACCCGAGGCTACATGAGTAGCAGGCGAGGAAGCATGGAGCTCCTGGGTAATACTGTACACTCTATTTACAGAGTCGATGAATAATACCAAGACAAATCCTAGAATGCACTTGATGGCTATCTGAAATTGTTCATTTCGGAATGGTGCTGACACGGTCGACAACACTGTTCTTCTGACCTTTCTTGGGAAAGGTAATGAGATAATAGTGAAGAAAGTAACTTCAATTATCAATAATCCGAAAACCAAATTGTAGTATAAAGCCATCTTGCTATGTTTTTTGTTGACTATCTCGTGAACTATCCACCTTACAGAAGCAGTATCAAGATCAAATTGTCGAAGAAGGTGTATTCCATGTCGTTTAGGGCTTAAATAGACTCATAAGAGCAATGTTAACCGTCACGTGACAGTTGGAACATTGCTCTGTCTATACTACTCTTCATGGGCATTTTGCTAGTGCTGAATGGAGGCTATATACTGGCCAATGAGACCCTATATGAAGGGAGAATGATTTGTGGAGTCGGGTTATAAAGCTAATGATATTTTCAACGAAAAACTGACAAGGATAGGAAGACTTATGAACAAGACGGAGTACTGAAAAATCAAGCATATAGCCAAACAGTCCATCTGTAAGTGGTCCTCAGAATGGGGATCAGTGTAGAATGCAGTAAAGTAGACTAATGCAGTGGCATTTGGGAGGCCGAACTCCAAGACACTGACGAACCGAATCAACTTGTCCTCGTTATACCAGCCAGCTTTGTATAATCCAGTTGTTATCCCGACGCCTATTATTGGGAGTAAGACAAGTCTAGCAGCAGTGACGCCTATTGCGGTCTTCCAAAAACCTTTGGGGATTTTCTTCACTTGAAGTCTCGAGATTGTAGCACCTAGAATTAGCAAACCCAATGGAACGGAGGCGGCTCCGACGTAGCTAGTAATGTCAATGATAAAGGATAGAGGAGGCTGCTCGTCTGGAGCGTTCGGCATGTTGAATTTGGTCGAAATGAACAACGCTTTTAATGGGGGAGCCATTGATATGGCAATGGAGATTATCAACGAAAGCGAGTTTGGGGCAGCAAAGTTCTTGAGTGTGAGAAGAAGCCTCTGCTTAGCCTTCTGCCATTTTGAGATGCTCTCCATGTTATCATTGACCACCCTTTCCAGCCTAATGCTTTCCATATCTCCCCCACTGAGAGACCTTCTTAGTTCGTGGTTTTTCCACTCATCGTACTCCGAATACTCGCCAATGAGGTTGTTTATATCCTGTGATTTCTGCCTTCTGATCTCGGACGTCCTCGAAGTCGTGGTGTAAAAACTCGATTCAATCGATGTATGTGCGTCTGAATACCTGCGAGAGCACCCCGTATTATAGCGTGAAAGAGAAGGTTCCTGTTGCCTTTGGTTTTTGCGTGATTCGTGTTCCTTAAGGAATGCTGAGTGAGGATCCACGGTTTCGTTCGAAACACCTCTTTGCTTGCCTCCCTCTTTTGCTTTTGTTTCTGTGCCACTCTCTTCGTGAGAACTACTACTTTCACTATTAACGGAGCTGTCTATTGAAGATTCTATAAATGACTCGGCCAAGTCAGCTCCATTATCTGCTATAGATGGTGTTTCAGCAGTCGAGGTGGTCTTGTTTCTCTGTGAAGAGACGTCATCGGCCTTTTCTTCGTTATCGTCTTGAATCAACTCCAGCCGGAAATCCCACTCAATTAACCGGTATAATCCTAAACTAAACTGATAGAAGATTTGCGAGGCTAGAAAAATGCAAACATAGGCCACTCCAACGTCACCTTCCTTGGTGGAAAATATTTTACCTCCTTTTGAAAACGTTTGTAGATATGCAATGGGAAGGTCTGAAATATTTGGGAACAACCCCACAGAAATCAACCCTCCAAGCCATCTTCTTGGTGAGTTTGTAGTTACTTTGACCAAAAGACACAATCCAGCGCCAATGGTAAAAAGCAAAGTCCCTGTGAAAAATATAATTCCCAAATTCTTGATATCAGAACTTTTCAAATTAGAAACAACGTTATTGAAAATCAAGCATGGCATGATAGCTGTAACTATGCAATCTGAGATATCTCTGCATGTTGTCACTGTAAGGATGTTTTTCTTTGCCAAGTAGAACCCCATTCCAATGATAAAATAGATTTTGTACATGGGCTTAACAGCAGCATATATGACCATGCCTAATGGTATTGGCTCAGTTCCAGCCATTTTTGCCAAAAAATTATTTCCGCTCTAGTAAAGTCTGATCGTTGTTTATCTCAGATATCGTTACTTTGAGTTCTCCAATCCTAAGCACCAACTCATCAAGCGTAGAAAGAACTTAGACTTAAATAGAGTTCTTTTCCTTTTTTTTTTTTTTTCTCATTAATCTCATGACTTAGTATGATGATAGCAGTACGAGAACCTAACTCTAGAAACTACTCAAACTACATTACAAAACTGATAGTAGAGGACGGAAGCTTCCGTGAAGCAGTACCCAGGCTTCTATTACTATTATATAGGAAATTCTTTGAGTTTGAAAGTTATTAGACAAATATAAGCATTTCGTAGAATTGAAGGAATTGGACTTTTATAGTGAATTCTAAGCATTTGCAATCGTTATCAACATGACAGTACCTGGCCTGACGGAATTTTTGATAGGTATCACAGCATCTACGTGTTCGACGGAATAGCTTTTGCTATTGGAGAAATCCAACTCCTCCAAAAAAGCACTTTCGTCTGGCAAGTCCGATAAATCGAGGCCAAACTCGTCTGGCCTCACCGTCTTATCGTATGACTCTATGATTTCGTTGCTGGAGAAAATCGATTCGTTGGATGACTTGTCTGAACTGTCAAACATCTCGTTAAGGCTGGTGTCCAGCATGATGCTGGGTGTCGAGACTTTGCAGGTTTTCTGGCTTGAGCTTGATGGCATTCTGGCAATGAAGGCCCCTTGATGAACGCTGTGCTTGTACAAACTCTGTTTGGTGAGTCTGGCTGGTGATCTATGAGGAATATCAAAAACGACCAACTCAGCAGGTTTCGCTATTAGTCGTTGCGTACAAGCAGGGCCAACAAAACCCATTTCTGGTGCTTGACACTCGTCATGACCTATACTGCTCTGAAACCTTACTGTGCTGTCAAAAAGATCCTGGGACATTGTGTGTTAGCTCTAGCTACTTGTATAGTTTCTGACGGCTATCACTCGTTTATAACAAAATAGAAACGTTTTTGCAATCAAATGTGACAAGAAAACCCTGAACGGTTCTATTTTATACAATCACACTAATTTCTCGGCCGCTGAGCTTGTGTCACTTGTCATCTTTCCTGACACCTTTGTGCTGGTGGAAATCAGCTTATAGTAAAGTATTCTGCTATAATCAAGAAACAGGCTTGCTACAATGCCGGAAAAAGTAATTTTCTCACAATAGTGATAATGCTTGGAACCTTTTTAAAAACTGTTGACAGACGTTAGCATGCCAAGAGACTGACTTGATGCGCCTGTTATGTTGAATGCTTCAATATCGCTAGTAATTTAATGTAGCCATTAATTTCTAGAAGCAAGTCATGCTGACGTCTTCTTAATGAAGTTATCTGTGAAAAAAAAAGAAAAAAAAAATCCTCAACCTGTCACAGGATGCGAATACACGATTCACCGCCTTTTCCACCGCCGTATTGACCCCCACTTTAAGACATGTTAACATAGCAAGCCATTGAGGCTGGCCTCCTACGTAAAACTATGTGTCAAAATTATAAAAAAGTGCTGAACAAGTGGTTCAAGACTGTCTCACAGTGAACGTTTCGCATCTACATACTATCAAAAGTGTCAAGTTATGCACTTGGAAAATGTTCATTAAGAAACTCATATAACACACACAGTAGTTGTAATACACGGTAGACAAGCACCCATAGCAGCTAGAACGGTAAATCAACAGATCCTCTGGTCAAGGTTAAAGAGGAAAAAATGAAAAAAGAAAAAAAAAAGATTCGATTAACAGCAAATCATTCGTTCTTGACCTTTTTCTTGGGCGGCTTTTGCGCTTCTTCCTCGTCATCACTCCCGGTGGAATCAGAGGCGTTAGAGTCAAACTCTTCTGCAACGTCTGAGTCGGACGCGGCGTTAAAGTCATCGTCCGCACTTTCGTCGTCGTCATCAGCGGCGCTACCCATATCGACATCTCCGTCTTCGTCGTCATCGTCGGCAGTTTCGTTGATGGCTTTTGCGAGCATAGCTTTGGCTAGTTTCTCTTCGTTCTTTACTCTGAGGCCCTTTTGGGAGCAGTAGTTCTCTATTGTTTCCTGCTCCTCTCTCTCGATGTTACCAAAGACGTGGGACTGGTTAGAACCTCTCAAATTGATCTCCAAGTCGAACGTCCTTGAGGCAGAAACACCACCAGCACCGGTACGAGACATGGTGATGCTGCTTATTTCGGAAAATGGTATATATATGGTGGGCTTGGTGACAAAGAGGAAACATCTTTCAAGAGGATACAAGTAGCCCTCCGAGGCCTTGAGAGAGCACGATATTCCCGGTTGCAAGAGTCTTGATTGGAAAGAGCCAGGAACCACCAATCTTCTCTCAGTTAAGCCTTTGAAACAATGCGACATGACGAGATGTGTTTGAGCATCATAACTCTTCTTTAATCTCTCCTTGTATTTCTGTTCGTACTCTTCGTCAGAGACATTGAGCTCTAACTCGATTTCCTCCTCTTTGGCGAATTGTAGAACCAAAAAGGGGTATCTCGTCTGACCCTGCCTCAATGGAGGATCAATTTGCAAAACAATCAAGTGGTGCGCTTCGTCTGGTTTAGGAAGCGAGAAAATTCTCTCTATTTGCTTGTACTGTATCTTATAGTCGTAGGTCTTACCACGCAATCTTAACGACGTTGGGTACATGTCTATATCGTAACGACCTCTTGGAGTCAAGAAAAGCACATCGCTAAACGAGACGATGGCCTCTCCCGAGCCTTGCCCAATGTCAGCCTTGTCCTTTAATTGTTCATAGAATACTGTTGCGGCGCTGATCTCCTCCATCTCTTCTTCTTTAACTTCGCCATTTTCTTCCTCCTTAACATTCGACTTTTCACTCTCCAATGTTCCTGGTATGTAAAATCTCATTTCAACTAATTCGTCGCCCGCCTTGTTCGCTCCTCCGTCGAGGTTCAACTCAACCGCCACCTCATTCTTACCTGTTAAATTAGAGTTGCTGATTTCTGAATATGGAACTTCAAACGAAGGTTTGTTGTTGACTTGGAAAATGAACTCGTTTCTCGCAAGATCTGTCTTACCCCAATTCCACCCTCTCAACGAATGCTCCTTATGTTCCAACGTCAAGTGAAAGTTTCTCTGGAGTTCCTGCTTTAACTTGGCAAAATCTTCCACATCAAATCCATCCAACATAACTACCCCCTGGTTCTTTGTTTGGACCCTCAACTCATACCCACGAGACCCACGAGACCACTGAAGCGCCAAAATCTCCTCTGATGGCAAAAGAAATGGTGCATTATTGTTGGTAGCGCCGTTAGCACTGGCTGATGCTTTCCACCCAAGTCCAGAGTCTGCTATACGCATCCTTCCTTGGGCCTTGGACTGATTCAAATAAATTTTTTCAAAGTCAACGTTCGCCATACTTCTTCTATACTTCCTTGATTGCTAAGACCGGTCGAATCAATTTATGTGGTCTTAATAGTAAAAGAAGTCGGTCTTAGTTTAGACGCGTTGAGTGTCGGCAGTATGTGACGACATTCTGTCGATAATTTTCCAATGAGCGCGACATTTTTGCGGACAGGTCCCAAGTCAAGATTATACCTACACTATTAGCTGCCTGTCACCAAAGGATGTATAAGCATTGTCGGTTTACCGGTTGGTTTCTCTTTCGTGTAAGAGTACAACTCTCAAATAAACAAGATCAGGGTATAATAGGCGTTCTTCATTATCAAAGTAGTAGTACACTTTCTAGGCTAGTCTTCTATCTCTTCACAGGCATTGATTGGGGTAATAATGCGTACTCAGTGAGCTAATATAGTTAGAGCAGTATCCTTCATGCTTCAAGGTAGATCACTGACGCTCTAACAAGAAAGAATGCAGAGAGATTTGGTGGTTTTTGGTGACTCAACGTAATGTCGTTTCTCGTGACTAGCGATGATTCATTCTCACTTAATTTTCATTCAAGCTACTTTTCATGCTGGTGTAAAATATAGTAAACTGGAATAAGTAAGCAATGGGTGTTAAAAAGGCCGGTGTATTGGGTGCAACAGGATCTGTTGGACAACGTTTCATATTATTGTTAGCAAAGCATCCTGATTTTGAGCTTCATGCTTTAGGAGCTTCCTCTCGTTCTGCTGGGAAGCCTTATAAAGACGCAGTCGTATGGAAACAGACTGAGTTGTTGCCTAGCAGTGCTGAGAACATCAAGGTTCAAGAATGTAAGGCTAGTGGTGCATTTGCGGAGTGTGACGTTGTGTTCTCCGGTTTGGACTCTGATTTTGCTGGAGAAATTGAAAAAGAATTTGCTGAAGCTGGATTAACTGTCATTTCAAACGCAAAGAACTACAGAAGAGAGCCCGATGTTCCTTTGGTTGTTCCTATTGTCAACCCAGAACATCTTTCTGTAGTTGAAAAGAAGGTCAAAGATGCCAGGGAGCAAGGGAAGAAAAGACCAGGTTTCATTGTCTGTATATCCAATTGTTCAACCGCAGGGTTGGTCGCTCCTTTGAGACCTTTGGTCGACAATTTTGGTCCCATCGACTTGTTGACTACCACAACTTTGCAAGCAATCTCTGGAGGTGGTTTTTCTCCTGGTGTTTCCGGAATTGATGTTTTAGACAACATCGTTCCTTACATTAGTGGCGAAGAAGAAAAAATAGAATGGGAGACGAGAAAGATTTTGGGTAAAGTCAACACTGATAGCACCGGCTTCGACATCTTGTCTGATGACGAGATCAAGGTTAGTGCTCAGTGTAACCGTGTTGCCGTTAGCGATGGTCATACTGAGTGTATTTCTTTCAGATTCGCCAAGAGACCCGCCCCTTCACTCGAGGAAGTTAAAAAGACTTTAAGAGATTACAAGTGTGAAGCTTTCCAATTGGGTTGTCCATCGGCTCCAAAGCAAACGATCCATGTCTTGGAAGAAAACGACAGACCACAACCAAGACTCGACAGAGATAGAGATGCTGGTTTTGGTGTTTCAGTAGGAAGAATCAGAGAAGACCCAGTTTTGGATTACAAAATGGTCATTTTATCCCACAACACTATCATCGGTGCTGCTGGCTCTGGTATCTTGATTGCTGAAATCTTGAATGCTAAAAACTTGTTGTAATTGTTAATAGACTTATTTTGTGTAAGTATCAATATATGTAGTTACCGTTAACAATGTTCAATTATTGAAGATGAAAGGTTACTTTCCATCCTCATCTCATGCTAGACGTGCTGAGATTGAACGAGCTACATAGAGATGAAGTCTTTGAGCACATCTTCCATTTATATTCCAGCTTCTCTAACGTGGAGGAGCACGGACTAGGCTCTGTTGATAAGTCTTGTGAGGAAGTTGAAATTCTGCTTGATAAGGCAAAGATCAGTCTTATCATCAAACAGTCTTTGTCTGAGTTGTCATCCACCAAGGAATCCTCAACTACTGGGTTTGTTTGTTGGCAGGCATCGTTAGTGTTAGTGGGATGGATGTTGGGTGACCCAAGGTGCCCTTTTTTGCAATGGTTCCAAGATAAAAATGAACTCAACATAGTTGAATTGGGGTCTGGAACAGGGGCTATCTGTGCCTCCACTCTAGGTCCTCTTACAAAGAGGTTTATTGCCACTGACCAAAAGCATATATTGAAGCTTATGAAGGAAAACTTTATGAATAATGTTCATCTCTCTAAATACACTAGTTCAACAATAGGGTGCCCTCAAGAAGGAGGAAATGAAGCCCCAGGGAAGTCCCAAAGAAATTCAAAGGGAACGAGAAATTATAACAAGAGAAGTGCTCACTCTGTCATTGATATTATAGAATTTGACTGGGAGGAACTAGATCAGGCATTCTACAATTACAACAGTCTTTGCAAATCTGAGTCAGAAAAACCAGACTTGATTCTAGCCTGTGATACCGTATATAATGTGTTCCTCATTCCACATTTCATACAAGCATTTAAGAGACTACTAACACCTCTGAATGGTATATTATGTGCATTTCAACTTCGAGATGAGTTGGTGATGGAAGAGTTTTTGGAGCAAGTGTTTGAACAAAACCTTCGGATCTTCACCTTTCCAAGCTCAATGTTCAACGAACCTTTGGCATCGAACTTTGTACTATACTACATTTGTCTATAGCCCTAGTCAATAAATTCTTTTCAACTTTACGTTAATGATTCTTCAAAAACTTAGTCGTGTAGAAAAGCGTAAATATTGTATTAATCAAAATCTAGCGTTTTTGATATTCCAGCCATTCTTACTGAAATATCTAGACAACGCTTCCTCATTTTGGCATTTAGGTCTTACTCGCTCCTCTCAAGAATTGACCTATAGCGTTGGATCATGTCTGCATTTGGGACTAATTCAAATAGTAACAGTTCCATTGCGG